>JABTXL010005416.1:9521035-9559158 GCA_025134845.1 Neodon shergylaensis | reverse complement strand
TTTCTTTCTTTCTTTCTTTCTTTCTTTCTTTCTTTCTTTCTTTCTTTTTGCTTTTTTTGAGACAGGGTTTCTCTATGTAACAGCCCTGACTGCCACTCTTGACCTGGCAGTCCTTAAATTCATAGATATCTTCATGCCTCTGCCTCCCAAGTGCTGGGATTAAAGACATGTGCCATCATGTCCAACAATTTCACATATTCTTAATGAACATTGTTAATTGTTTGCAAATGTGAGAGTCAAATATTCAGACTGACTAGAATGGGCAAGATACATAAAGATCAGGAACACACACAATTGCTTTTCTAAAATCACTGCTTAAATCAGTGTTTCCCTTCAGAAAGCCAAATACAAGCTTCAAAATGAGTATCATTTCATCTACTTCAGGAAATATGTAATGCCAACATCCTTAAATACACTATAAATGGGATATTCTAGCCACACAGGATATTTTGATGTTACATATCCATTCCATGGCCAATTTTACTTTTCTGGTTGGAAATGTTAGTTTTGTGTCAGTTGAGACAAGAGCCTTTCCTGGCTTGCTCTGAAGTATATGCAATCACTGCTGTGTCTGTCAGGACACATGGAGAAGGAAAACAGAGAAATCTAGGCACTTTTCTTCAGCGGTGTTTTATTTATTACATAATTGAACTAATTACAAGTATGTTCCCTTTGTGATGCTGAGGAATTGAACCCCAGACCTCTCATATCCTAGGCAACTAATCTCCCATGGAAATACATACACCGCCTTCTCATTAGTTGAAAATGGAGAGAAGAATGAAATATGAAAACAGGAGATTATACAAAAGCAACTATACTTCTTGTTTAGTTAAAGTTTACAACACTTTATATTCAGAAATGATACATCTTGACGATTTAAAACTTTTTTCCTGCTAAAATGAAATTTTTGAATTTTTAGAAACAGCAAATATTAGCACAGTGAAAACAGATGAATGGCCAACAATCCCAGTAAATCTGTCTATGCATACATGCACCTGGTCATTTTTATAATAGGAAGCTAAGAATATTTTGATTTTCTCCACAAACCTTCTATCATGATTATCTATCCTATTTTCTAATAGAATATAGTTTTGGGAGCTCTAGAAAATTCCAGCATGCTATTTTACATATTACTCGGAATAGAATTTAAATTGAATATAAGTAATTTAGGAAACGATAAGACTTTTAAAAATATTAATTAATTTTAACTTTTTATTAAATAATGATAGAAGATTTATATGACAACTATAAGATTATATTTTAATGATCATCTAATATTTGGGAAGGAGTGTTTGCATACCAATTGAAAATAGAACAGAAGTCAGTATAAATCAATGTAGTTAAATTCACTTAAGCAAAACTTGAAATGCACATAGAAATTTTTAGTTGTGGTATAATCCTGCTGCATTTTCAAAACCATTCATTACAAAAACTTATGTGAAAAGAATCAGCATGGCTTTCTAGGGCAATAAAACTCCTAATCTAGATAGAACTGTAGGAAAATTGAATGCAGGCAATGAATCATAAAGTTTTTCCTGCAAACTCCAAGTCTTCTCTAAGTTAGTGATTCTATCTTTCTTGTAGTTTGCACTTTTAGGAACATAAAGTGAAAAATAATGACCTATAGCACATAAACATTAGGGGAAGTGACAGGATCTTACAAAAACAATTATGTACACCAAGACTAATAGAAACAAAAAATAAGGCTAGGCAGCTGACTCCAGGGAACTCTGGAATATAATTCAAACACACTTTACTCTTGCCTATGGTTTTACTTTCTTAAGAATTTACTGGCCTTTTAAACATATACATTCCTTTATTTAGATTCTCCCACATTCCTGAATAGAAAAGTACCCACAGTTGTACTACTTGACTGCTCTTAAAGGAGCTGAATAAGTGAGTCATGTAAAGTAGTTTGGGAGACATGGAGGGTTGAAACATTGCTTTCTTTTTTGTTATTTACCTATTTTAATTTTCCAACACTCTCTGAAGTCTAATCCATATTACAAGGAAAAAATCTTGAAAGTTAGAACGCAAAGCTCAAAAAATATAAGAAGAAATAAGTCAAAATGTTTGCCTATGTTGGGCATTAAGGTAAACCATAAAGGCAAACTCAACTTGAACACCAATAGTTCACTTTACAATAGTGTTTCTCTGTGAATGATTAATGAATACAGAAATAGAGGAATAAAATAAAATTGTACATAACCTGTAAGCCCCATAAAGGTAGACTTCTGTTAACCCAAAATATATGAGACCTATGGAAAGAAAAATTAAATGTCAGTTGTTTCATGTGAAAAAAATCCATTTATTTTAAAAATTTGATTTTACTTATAACAATAGCAATTAGCATATAAAAGACAACAAAATATAGAAATAGCTTGAGAAACATGAGAGTAATATCATGGATTCAGCCTTTTTATTAATATTCATTTCTACTTCCTTAAAAATACATCACATTTTAATTTACTTTTTCATTTCTGTTAATAGTAAATGAAAAGTAAGACAAACCATTTGATAGATTGCTATGGCACGATAGGGACATCTCATAATCTTTGATCCATTTTCCACTAAAATGTCATCAAAGGTTCTTCTACAGAGTTAAAGACTTTGCTAGTTTTAAAATTATTTGGATTTAGATAATGCACAATGAACAACATAGTCAGAATCAAGTCAGTAACTAAAAAATCTAGATTACATTAATAGTTTATATTTGCATTTCTGTAATATATTTAACTTACATAAAAATCATAGTGACTGAGGTCAATGTAGACTATATGTAAGATGTTGTTCTTATGTGAAATAGCTATTCTTATGGGGTCCTCTTTAACTGTTACTCTTTCTGATAGTAACAAAATGTTTGAACTCTCTGATGAACACCATAACATAGTCAACAAACCACAAATTATACATGCAATTGACTGAACTGGGAGTCATTGAGAAAAATAAAATCTACTCAGGAATAGTTGAACATTTTTCAAGAAATAAAAATAATCCTTCAATATGATGTAAACAACCCACTCTTTGAAGTTATGGAAGTGAGAAGTCTCATAAAGCATTAAATGCATTTCCAAATGCTGAAATTTCCTTTTCATATTATGTAAAATAGTAGAAAAAAAAACATAAACTCTTCCAATTTTGTTTACTTGAAAAAGCTTAAAATACAGCAGGGCAGTGATGGCTCAGGCCTTTAGTCACAGTACTTATTTGGGAGGCTGGAGCAGGGGCATCTCTGTGAGTTTGAGGCCAGCCTGGTCTATGGAGCAAGTGCCAGGACAGACTCTAAAGCAATACAGAGAAGCCCTGTTTGAAGCTCCCCATCTCCGCAAAAATAAGTAAATAAATAAATAAAAGCTTAAGTACTACAAAAGGTCACTATGTTGAACATTACTATATAGTACTCTAGGATTCCAAAATGTTCCATCTATCTGGCTAAATGACATCTTCAATTACTCCAATCCAAATTTGGATTTCCCCTCAAACCCTGTTGTCCATTTTACAACTGAAGATTTCATAGAAAGTGACGTGGAGTCTATTGTGTCTGCTCTGAGACACGCTTCTCTGCATTTTCAAACACTTAACACATTAGTCAATAAACCACTTCAGTCCTCAGCACCATGTACATAAAGAATCTTTTGACTTTAATCTTAGCATGCTGACAACTTGATCTAAGCACCTCCCCCTGTGGAGAAGGCAATTTGGCCGTTTAGAAATCTTACTAGTTTCTAAAACTTACCAAAAATCAATTCATTAGTCATCTATCATTTTTAAATCGGTATTGTAGTTTTTTATTAGAATAAATTTTGGTCAAATCCCTCTACCACACATTGTACCTTTTTATAATGAAGTTTAAACTGTAAAAAAAAAATGCATAGCGCTTAGTTAAATCACCCACAGGCTCATTGATTGTCAGTTCAGTCTATTTGAGCCCCTATGAATGCATTAGTGGATTCTAGGTTTTCTTACGGTGTCTTTGACCCCTCTGGATCCTACAATCTTTTTTCCACGAGGTCAACCTATTGTTTCACTATGGGTCTGTATCTGTTTCTATCAGTAGTTGGACAAAATTTCTCTGATGACAATTGGGCTAGGCACCAATCCTAGCACATCCCACAGGCAGGACAGACTGTAAGTGGAAATTTATATGATTGGGTTGGTTTTTCATGCCCTCCACTTCCTCTTGTGGTACTCCTAAAAGTAGGAGCAGGGGCTATCTCTGACTATTTGACTGGCATTTCCATGGTACTCCACATAATGGGTTGCCTTTCCCAGCCTTAATACATGTGAGGCACTTATTGCAACATGATATGCAATATTTTGTGGAAGAGTAAATTGGAGGTTGGGGACAGAGTGGGGGTAGGGGGAGGGAATGGGAGGTGATGAGGGAGAGGAAGCTGTGAGCAGGATGTAATAGAAATAAAGGAAGAAAGAAATGATAAAGATTAAAATTCTTGAAATGGAATTCTTTGTTATTTTCTGTGTGTGATTTGCTCCTTCCTTACTCAACCCCTTTGAGGTGTTCTTCACTCATCTCTGAACTGTCTTCAGAATCAATCTGGAATTGACAGCTATACAAAAGTAACAGACAAAACATCAACATCATTTTGTTGATAAGAAAAGTGGAGGGAGGGGAAAAGTAATAAATTATATACAAATAATATTTACGCCTCCTCTCCGCCTCCCATTTCCCTCCCCCTCCTCCCACCCTTCTCCCCCTCCCCCCACTCCTCTCCCCCTCCCTCTCCAGTCCAAAGAGCAGTGAGGGTTCCCTGCCCTGTGGAAAGTCCAAGGTCCTCCCCGCTCCGTCCATGTCTAGGAAGGTGAACATCCAAACTGGCTAGGCTCCCACAAAGCCAGAACTTGAAGTAGGATCAAAACCCAGGGCCATTGTCCTTGGCTTCTCATCAGCCCCCATTGTTCGCCATGATCAGAGAGTCCGGTTTTATCCCATGCTTCTTCCGTCTCAGTCCATCTGGCCTTGGTGAGCTCCCAATAGATCAGCCACACTGTCTCAGTGGTTGGGTGTACCCCTCGTGGTCCTGACTTCCTTGCTCATGTTCTCCCTCCTTCCGTTCCTCATTGGGACCTTGGGAGCTCAGTCCGGTGCTCCAGTGTGGGTCTCTGTCACTATCTCCATCCATCACCAGATGAAGGTTCTATGGTGATGTGCAAAATATTCGTCAGCATTGCTATAGGATAGGGTCATTTCAGGTTCCCTATCCTCAGCTGCTCAAGGAACTAACCAATGATAGCCTTTGCTGGAGAGGCTGTGGAGGAAGGGGTACCCTCATCCATTGCTGGTGGGAATGCAATCTTGTGCAACCACTTTGGAAACCAGTGTTTCGGTTTCTCAGGAAATTCGGGATCAACCTACCCCTGGACCCAGCAATACCACTCTTGGGAATATACCCAAGAGATGCCCTATCACATGACAAAAGCATTTGTTCAACTATGTTCATAGCAGTATTATTTGTAATAGCCAGAACCTGGAAACAACCTAGATGTCCTTCAATGGAAGAATGGATGAAGAAAGTCTGGAATATATACACATTAGAGTATTACGCTGTGGTAAAAAACAATGACTTCTCGAATTTTGCATGCAAATGGATGGAAATAGAAAACACTATCCTGAGTGAGGTAACCCAGACCCAAAAAGATGAACATGGGATGTACTCACTCATAATTGGTTTCTAGCCATAAATAATGGTCACGGAGTATATAATTGGTGAACCTAAAGAAGCTAAATAAGAAGGTGAACCCAAGGAAAAACATAATTATCCTCTTGGCTATGGGAAGTAGACAAAATTGCCGGGGAGAAAATTTGGGATCTTGGGGGTGGGGTGGGATGGGGTGACAGGGGATGGGGAGGGAAAAGTGAGAAGGGGAGGATGAGGGAAACTTGGGGAAACAGGATGATTGGGATAAAGGAAGGTTGGATAGGGGAGCACGGAAGCACAATTCTTAGATAAGGGAGCCACCTTAGGGTTGGCAAGAGACTTGAACCTAGAGTGGCTCCCAGGAGCCCAAGGCGAGGTCTACAATAATTCTTATCATTATGTTGTAATAATCTGTAAAATTTCATCACACCAGATATTATAAAAGCACCAAACTTAAGGGCAAATTCAAAAATTTCAAAATCCAGAAACTTTCCTGTGTGCCTCAGGTTCCTTTCCAGAAGCTCCAACAAGACTAAGGGGAGAAATAGTTTATTTTAGCTCACAGTTCCAGGGAAGATTTTTTGTCACAGTCATTAGGGATTGAAGCAGCTAGTCAGAACCACAGATAAGAGCATGGGGAGAAGGAACGCATACATGCTTGCGCACAGCTGGCTTTGCCCACCCTGTATAGTGCAAGACTAAAACCAAATTCCTCTTGCCACCCACAAAGGGAAGGTCACCCTCATCCAATTAACAGCAGCCAGACATCACAACAAATGCTTACAATCTTATTGGGACTTTCTTCCTAGGTCATTCTTGATTGTGCTGTAAATTAAAACTAACCACCACAATGCGCTTCTTCACTTGACTCTGCCACTACTCCCACTACTAACAATAACACTAACTAACAACACTCCTGCTATAATAATAACAGTTACAATCACTTAAACATTTTTAAAAGTCAAAACAAGGGTGTGGATATAGATAAAATTGAAATGTATGCTTCTACGGTTCTGATGAAACACAGCTCTTCTTCTAATGTAGTCACTAACAAATAGAACAGTCTCCTGTACTACAAACTTGAAATCCTTAATGACACACCACATACTCCAATGTTTGCAGTACCCATGATGTCAAAGATTCACAGTAAAACTATTTTCGTATCTTTCTGTTTGTCAATACCGCAATAGTTTCATATCAGTTTGACTCCTGGGAGAAGCTTAAAAATAAAACAAAGCGGCTCAAAATATCTGCATCCTTATCAGGTCAGAACTGTAATTAAATAAATCTCATTGCCAAATTAGTCTCATTATTTTAAAATAGAGCCTGTACCCATAAAGAACATTTCTGTTTTTAATTAACCAAGACTGAATTGACAATAGAACTAAACAAAACAGTGTACTCGAATTGGAGACATAAGTTAGTTTATTATGGTTTTTAATTGTGAGAATCTAATTTTTCAAATGTATATCCTTTGTAATTAAGACTGAATATTCTTAGTAATATGACACAGAAGTTAATTGTAGGAAACTTTGTCCTCTTAATGTTTCCAAATAATATAATTTTATTCTGTTATAATTATTCACCAATGGCTTTTCCATTTGGAGCATCCTTCATGGACTGTTTTAGGATTTTCAGGTCTCTCGAATGTACATTCTGTTCCCAAGTTGTTTTAAAAACATCATTGGTACTTTATACAAAGATTTTTAGGGGGTATCCTTTATAACAACGTAAAGATGAAAGCATGTAATAAAATTGATATACATTGACATATCTAGATCTTGGTCCTTAATAATCTTCACCAGAAAAACACTGTTAATATTTGTGGGTATAATTCTATTAAAAGAGAATTCTAATAACAGAACCTCCTAAGACTTATGATAAGTATGAAGAGACACCTACAAAATGGCATGGCTTTTGATCTCAGCAAACTTCTAGATAAGACAGAGAAACGAGTGGGAAATGTAAGAGCAATGCATTAGGGTGTTTAAGAATAACACCTGGAAATTGTGCAGACAGTACCACATAAGCCTCCCAAATCAGTGTAGAACAAGACTACCTGGATAATGCCAAGTAAAGACTTCATATTTATATATTAGCCAAAGAGCTGATATCCTGGAGGGTCCAGGATCTCAAAGAGTTTAAAGGAAAAAATTTAAATCGCAGATAGGGAAAACACATTTCTAAGAAGTCTCGACATAAAAGAGGGGACAGAACGTCCTAGTAATTGTACAGAGAACACCACAGCTGGAGTTAGAAATGGTTGAAGAGACATAAACAAGAGTTAGAATATAAACTGTCATTTACACATCTGTTCACTCACCTATTTAGAAAATGACTAGTGTTCACTGTGCCCACATCTAGAATCCAGCCAGTGACCTATGTGTCTATTCTAATACCCACAGAAAACTCAGAAAGTAAAACGAGCAAGGAAAATATGTACCGTATGTAAAAGAGACAAAGGCACTATAGAAAAACAAATGTTTTGGGAGACCTTATAAGGAGAGTGCTAAAAGAAGTACCATCAGTCAAAACCTATGTGAAACTCTGCTCTGGATATGTGCCTGATATGACCTAAGAATCGAAACAAGGTCTAGTGAAAAGTTGCAGTGGACCAGCACTTACAGGTTAAGTCACAGGGAGAGTGGGATGTAATGCAGGAACTTTGTCATTCAAAGCAGGTGAATAGGAACTAGGGTTACATTTGACAGGCAACAACTCTCCTATCAAGAATAAAACAAAAGGGAACATTGGTAGATTAGCAAAACTGAGTTGCAGGCTACTGCAGCAGTCCTGAAAAATGTATATGGCCTGCACCAAGGTAATGTGTTGGAAAACAATAGAAATCATAGTGGTTGTTAACTGTATCAACAACCAAATGTTCTCTGGGGTTTTCATCTGGAAAGTTAAACTTTGAATTTGAAAGTTAAGGTGAACTCAAAAAACGTTGGGCTGAGCTATTCTTCAGTTGGAATTCAGCAATGGAGAAGGCTGTGACTTGGCAGGATACTGAGAATGTTGCTCTTCATCATGTTAGGGAAGAAGAGTGCAGGAGCTCGTTGGAACATGATAAGCTTAGGATGAATTCTGGACAGCCAAATAGAGAATCTGAGTATAGAACATACTTGGGATATGGGGAAAAGGCCGGCATTGTCCCCCATGGTCACTGGAAAATAGGCATAATGAGATTTGTCATGAAGGTCCCACAGCAGAAACAGCAAATATGAGCAAACCTCTGCTTCTGATTTAGGAATGATATGGTAACATTAACTGTATTTTGAAGGAAATAACATATGTACCATGAAATGAATTCATTGCTGGAAAATAGCAGCATTCCCCCAAACAGCTTTTACATATGCAGAAGATTCCTGGAAAAAACTGAATGTTCTAATGAGCCTCTCTCTAACCTCATTTACAGGAATATTACTCAGACAGATCAAAGATCCATGAGAGAAATTCAACCATGACTCATTTTCATAAGTATTATCACGCATACTACTACAGTAGCCAAACTTGACTTATTCATTTACTAATCCTCATCTAATAGCCAACTAAATTCAAAATTAAATTGATTTTATTTTTATTTATTTAATAAATTCAAATAAATGTATAATTATTTAAATTTTAAATATTTATTTATTTTAATTTAAATAAATTCTAAATTAAAATCACTTTCTAAACATGCTGGATTATTATATATATGATAAACTTATTTTTCTCTCTTACTTGTGTATTTTTGCTTGATCTTAAGGCAAAATTCAAGGAGACAAACTTATAACAGGAGTTAGTCATCAGACTTTAATTTCTTCTTTGAAATTTTTGTAAATTAACTAGGAAGGCCAGGAGTCCTGGGTGTTAATGAGATAAAAGTTTTGTATGAATATCATTACACACTCAGACATCTTCCCTACTGTTCTTGCAACAAACAAAGACTAAGAGGAAGGCAATGACTTGGTGGAAGTATGTTAAGCAAAGTAACAGAATTATGAATGAAAAAAACCCCTAAATACATCAATAAGTTAATATTACTTAACTAAATAAATATTCGTAGGCTGAAACCATCTTGAGAGATTCCTGAGTGTTTCCATTGAAGGGTAACAAGTGCATTGTAACAGAAAGTGTGTGAAAAGCTTGCATATTGTAGAGCATATGTGATTCAATAATAAAAAGGCACTCAAATCTGTAGCAAGATGAGCCCATTTTAAGTAATAGTCATAGCATTTTGACTGGTACATTCATGGAACAGAGTTCAGATTATCATCAAACAATAATGCATCCACAAACCTTGGAAGACACGAATTACCTAAAGATCAGATCAGTTCATAAAAAGGTTTCACATGCTTTAAAAAGTGAATAACATCCTGCTAATTATAATAATTCAAAACAATTAAAATACTGTGATGATCAGACAGAGAAAGCTTACCAATCATTTCCCTGTGAAGGTTTCTCAAGCAGCACACGAATAATGTATAATAAACAGCTTAACAATTTGAGGGAAAAGTTGAACAAGCGGATTCTTAGACCTTTAAGCAAATAACAAAATTTGTTTTAATTTGAACTCAGGACATAAAAGAGAAAAAAAAACATAAGGTCAAAATATCAACTTTCAATAAGTAGTTAGAAGGTATTTAAAAAGCACACATTGTAATTGTCTAAACTTCCTGAAGATTTTGGTAGCTGAATTTTAATCATCCAGCTACTAAAATAAAATTTGAGTGTTATAGAATCAATGAAATACAAATGAGAGTGCATTCCACAGATGGGAGATTCAGTTTTTAAAAGTCAAAAGCTACAAAGTTATCATTCAGTCAAGGTTGGTACAAGTTTCTCAGTGCACAGCTGTAAGTACTTTCATCATTGCTTGGGCATTGACTTTAGCTTAAAAATCGAGCTGCCCCCACATACACCATCATAAATCCTATGACTCTCAAACTCCTTGTTGATTTGTTTATAGACGAAACATGTTTCTATAATTATGTATGATACTTGTGCTATCATATATATGTTATGACATATATCATCTCCACAATTATAAGTTGGATAGTAATTATGTATCATATACAAAGGGAAGTCATTACCGCTTGTGTTGTCAAAGCCACATCTAGACAAATACCTTTCTCATACTTTAATTGAACAAATTAAACTTTTTAAAAACTAGGCTTCATGCCAGTGGAATCTTAAATTTTGTGAAAATTAAGAGCATCATGAATATGCCATACAAACTGCTTAGGCCACAGCTGGAAGGGCCATGATTCTTGATGAAGAAGGTTAAGTAAACATCCTCTGAACTGATTAACAGACACTTGGCCATTTGTGTAATTAACAGTGTAATTTGCATTATGTATCTTTTATGAAATTGTAAAAAAGGCCTCCTAATAATTATTAATTGATGGAATCTAGAATGAAATGTTATCTTTTCAGTTTATTTTTGTAGTATGAAATATAACATTTCTTAACAGTACACTTTTTTATTTGTGCAGTTGTTTCTAGTTTTGCTCACTAAAGTGCTGAAGTTTTTTGTAGGTTACCATCTTCTCTAGATTCAGGTCAGTTGCTGTAATAAAGCGTTCTAAACAAAAACACCACAGGGTTGAAATGGGTTTATTTCATCTCATAGCTTATAGTCTTATTAAAATGGCTCTCCTTTTTACTTAGATGAGTATTCAAACAATGCCTGGCCTAATATTGATTAAGTGTATTGAGGAAGCCCTCATTTGTAAGATTTAATCCCTTTAGTAGTATTAACAGATAGGGTTTCCTTGGAAACTCTAAAATCAAAGTTAGGAAAGCACTGGTTATTTCTAACTTTACTATTGAAGCTACAGTGCAAAGAGATCCATGGGTTAAAATTCACAGCCCTAACTCTATCCTGGTACAGTTGTCTATGTTTCTTATATTGTAAGCCACAATTTTGTTATTATTAACAGTCTAAAGGCATGTAGGATTGTACAAGGCAGCAAGTATCACACACACAGTTTAACCTAGGTAGGGTTCAGCAGGGATCCTTATTTTATATACTCTGAGTCTTCAGTGGTTCCCAATTTATTAATAAGAATCTTCAGAATGTTAACCTCTGACACTGACTCTATTCTTATGTAAGTTCTTCCTCTATAGGAAGAACTACATCCATCCTTAAACTTCAGGGTACACTTGATGTGTATTGTCATCAGGAGCAATTGACAATCATTGAATTATTCCCTTATTAACTCAGAAAATTATTCCCAATTATGAATACTTAATTTCTTGAAACTTGATGAATGATACCTTATATAGCCCTCACATGTGAAAGCATGAGTCAATTAAATTGTGAGGTATTGTTGTTTAGGGGAAGACTTTGAGCTAGGTTCTCATTCTCTAAGATAGTTTGATAGTGACTCTGTAGCCTAAATTATCCTCCAACTCTTTTGGTACCAGACAATTAATATTGTTTAAAAAAATATTCTTTGAGTGTTTGGTATAAACATATAATGTACTATCATCATTCTCACCCCAGCTGCTCTTTTGTTCCCCTTTACTCTTGCTCCACCTGTTCTACTCCCCAACACAATCACATCCTACTTTCACACATTTTGTTTTAATTTCAAAACCCTTGAATTAAATTGGGGTTACTTGATGAATATTGCTCAGGGTATTTCCAAGAGCATGACAATTACCTAGTGAATATACCACTGTACAAAATGGCCTCCCTAACCCAGCAACTATTAACTGCCATATCAGGGAGACATGAGACTCATGAGCCCTTCCCCAATACATACTTTAAGCTTCCATGACTTTGAGTTTCTGATCCTTCTGACTCATCATTCTGAGTGCTGAGATTAAAGGTGTGCTCTACTTAAACTATGTTTGTATTTTTCAGAATTCACTATGGCACACAGGGCTCATGTGGGGTTTAGAGACCTAAAAGAGTAAATAGACTTTTCAACTAGTAGATGTAGCATCTTCTGGTTTTTTTTTCAGTTGTTGTTATTCAATTTTTATGTTTACCCCTAACTAAGTATTCTCCTCATTTTATTCTATTACACAAACAATGATTTTGTGAAATATTGTACTGTTGGACTTTTGAGATAGATTCCTATTCAAAGAATAAAATGAGTAATGGAAATTTAACTTACTTGATCGCTGGTTTTTTATGAAAAACAATTTTAATCTCTCTTTAAATGTGTTTTCATTCATGTAGAATTCAACTTGAACCCTGAAAGCAGAAAGTAAAAACAAATTTATATAAGTTCATTATTTCTTTATTTTATGGAAATGGATATAAAAAGACCTTGTTGTTCTTCAGATACATAAAAATAAAACTACTTGAATTAATGTATCATATATTTAGAGTGAAATTATGTCATAGAAACTGAGAACTGTGTAAAATATTGTAGTACTATTTCAGAAATACTAATTTTTAAATTTTAAATTAGCTTTCTAATTTTAAGGACTGCTCAAATATCATGCACAGTTAGTTTTATAAATGAGTGGATTAACAATTCACATAGATGATTTCCATAAAAAACATTACCTTTTTAAAATTTAATATATATTTAAAATTACTTCTCCCCAAAAGAATCATTTCCCTCAATATTTTCTAATGTAAGAATAAGGATTATAGTAGTGAGAGGGATCATGGACATCTCAAGAAAATTCACAAAAAGAACTACCCTGAACTCAAAGAAGCGCACAGAGTCTAAATCAACAACCAGTGTGCCTGCATAGGACCAACATACACCCTCTGCATATATGTAACAGTTGTTTAGCATGGTCTATTTGTAGGACTCCTAACAGTGTAATGCCCTTAACATTTTGGCGGACTCTTGGGAACCTATTTTTCATACTAGTTGCCTTGCTCAGCCTTAATACCAAGGGGATGAGCTTAATATACTACAACTTGATATGCCATGCTTTGTTGATACCCATGGGAGGATTGTCCCTTTCAGAACAGAAACATCGGAGAACAGTATAGGGAAGGTCCAAGAAGAGGTGGGCAGAGGAAATGGGAAGAGAGGAGGGAGGCAAAACTGTGATTAGAATGTAAAATAAATAAATAAATTTAATTAAATAAAAGAATGAACTCAATAAATGAAAAATTCACTTTCTGGCAGAGCCATCATTGATCCACTTACAAAGCAGGACTCTAACATCCAAATACCAGGTTTCATCAAGCCTTCCACTCTACCTAGAATCTATTTAGGACAGAGATGAGTTCACACTTTTCTTTATTGTTTAGTTATTTTGTTTCATATTTAAATATATAGAGATCAACATAGAGTTCTAATGAGCATCAGCAGGTTAAGGTAGTGAATTATAAAAAAGCAAGCCCACTTAGGGTAAAATGCCATGTTAATCTACTGGGAACTAAAGTCAACCATTCCCAGTACAGTGATGGAGGAAGGTCATTGGTTAGTTATAATAAAGAAACTTCTTGGCCCTCATAGGTTAAAACATAGGTGGGAGGAATAAACAGAACAGAATTCTGGGAGGAAGAGGAAGTGAGCTCAGATGCTATGCTTCTCTTCTCTGGGCAGACGCGATGGAGCTCCGACCCAGGATGGATGTAGGCTAGAATCTTCCTGGTAAGCGCACCTTGGGGTGCTACACAAATTATTAGAAATGGGCTAGTCCAGGTGCGAGCGTTAGCCAAGAAGAGGCTAGATATAATGGGCCAAGCAATGTTTAAAAGAATACAGTGTCCTTGTAATTATTTCGGGGCATAAGCTAGCCTGCGGCCTGAGTGCTGGGACGCAGCCCCGCCGCTCCTATTACAACAGTACAGCACCTTTCTACGTCATGTATCAACATCCACAGAACTGCATGTTTCTCCCTCATATATCGCCATCCACAGAACTTCACATTCCGTTTTATGTATTAGCATTTTCCCTAATATTCCTCATGTTATATGATGGAAATAATATTTTCAAACAGTAAAAAGAATTCTGTCAAATGCAATGATTTGTTAGCAGTCAACAAGTGTCTCAGTTTCACACACATTCATTCTGGGTTTTGACTCAAAAAAAAAAACAGTTAAGAGAGAATTTCAATGCTTACACAATCAAAATTTTCTTTAGATTTTCCTAACATCACAGACTTTTGAATATGCAATCTGCATGTCCTCAATATATTCAGCAGCTGCTTTTATGCAATTTGTATGTCTTTAATATATTCAGCAGTTGGTTTGGTTGATTTTTTTAAAAAGGCATATATACAGGGGAAAAAAGCAGAGAGAAGAATATAATTGACACAGGATGCTATATGTTAAAAGAATACTATACTGCTGTACAATTCCACAATCTCTCTAATCTATATATGTAGGAAAATCCATAGTAGTTAAGGAAAAAATTCAGAAGTCTTTGCTGAACAAAAGGTTTTTATTTATGATAAACCAAATTTATTCAATTAAAATTTTAGATTATTCATTTTTTGCTATCCTATCTCAAATTATGTCTATCAACATTTTAAAAGTATTTCTCATCATTTCATCACCATATACATAAAATGAGATGTGGGTCCGACATACAGTTTATATTTACTTGGTAATTTCTCCAAAATGAGTCATAAAAATTACAGTGTCTTTTCAGCTCATGGTGTCTGTAGTCTATGAGCATGCACACTCACCTATGGAATCACACTCTCACAAAAGTCCATCCAACACAAGTAGGCAAAAAGCCCTGTATGTATCTTCAAAATCCTTCATTGGCTATGCTTCTCTTGTTTGTGAAATAAAAAGTCATTTCATTTGAAATGAAGAAACTGTAACACTGATACTGAGATTAAATAGTTAAAATTTGTTATGGATACAAAAAAAAATGAGAAGATACATGGCTATAATACAAAAAATTTAGAAAAGGCCTTCCTGATTTGCTCCTTAGAATTACCAAATTTATAAACAGGTCCATCCATTCTTCAAATAGTAGCTGGAGCCAATTGCGAGCATCAACTAAAGGCAATATACAAGAAGCCAACAGCCAACATCAAACTAAATGTAGGAAAACTCACAGCAATCACACTGAAATCAGGAACAAGACAAGGTTTTCCACTCTCTCCATATCTATTCTATATAGTACTGGAGGTTCTAGCTAGAGCAATAAGACAACAAAAGGAGATCAAGGAAATGCATTTTATAATTCAAATGAAATTATATAAATAAAATAATCAGGACTATGGAATGCATGTCTTCAGAGAAAAATTATAAAGAACAGAGAGGATTAATAACTCTGGAGAGGAAAGAGTTGTGGAATGATTGTCCTTAAATAATGAGATAGCCAACGTCATTTAAATAATATAACTCCTTACCAAACAGCACGTAACAATTAGTTCTAGAAAACAGGAGAATTATGAATCAAAATTACCTAATTTGAAAAGGGCTATCATCGAGAAACGGAGAGTTCTATAATATACTTAAACATGCCAAAGATGAAATGACAGTTCTTTCATGAAGGTACATACAGTTTGGAATATTAGTGAGTTTTTTATTACATGACTTTCTAATTTCCATTCAGTCATGAAATTATGTGAAACAAAACTTTTTTTTTTAATTTTTATTGAGCTCTACATTTTTCTCTGCTCCCATCCCCGCCTCTTCCCTCCCCTTCAACTCTCTCTCAAGGTCCCCATGCTCCCAATTTACTCAAGAGATCTTGTCTTTTTCTACTTTCCATGTAGATTAGATCCATGTGTGTCTATCTTAGGGTCCTCATTGTTGTCTAGGTTCTCTGGGATTGTGAAATAAAACTCTTAACTAAACTGTTGATCTTACTGAGCCAATACTATACTGTGAAACATGGCAAATACAAATGCACAGATTTATACAAATGGGTTTTAAGATTGATGAGCATGAAAAAATGGAACTAATATTTTGAATTTGTTGTCTTAAATACAGATTAAAAAAAACATTTGGATGCTAAATCGAGAGGTTTATTCTTTTTTCCTATATAGGATGAATGAGACTGATGAGAGAGGAAAAGAAAAAAAAAGAAAAGAGGAAGAAAAGAAGGCGGAAAAAAGAAGGCAGAAAATAAAAAGGAAGAAACAGTGGAAAAAAAAGAAGTACATATAATACAGAATCAAACTTTCTTTGACAAATCACATGAAAACTTGTCCTCTCCCTCCCTATCTCCTTTCTTCCTTTCCTACCTCTACTTCTCTGTGTGCCTGTCTCTCTTCTAACCACCCTCCTAACTTCTGCATCTGAATTTAACTTCCCTAGAAAATGGTGTTTTAAATAATGAACAAATCAACTTACATCAGTTTTCAAGATGTCATTTTTTTTATTATAAGCCCATATCAAAGATAAAATTTAGACTATTTAGACTATTTTTCCACATTTATCCTGATACATAACAATGGAAACATTTAACAAAAAGAAATTTTAATTTATTCTTAAGTTATCTTCAACTGCAATTTTTCCTAATAAAATAATTTTATTTTATGTTATCTGATAATGTCTATTGTTTTATTTGAATAGGCATATTTATAATTAAGAGCAATTGTGTTGAGATCCTATATATATTGTCTTTTTATATTTATTACTTGGTTTTTAGCAAAACAATCATTTTATAGTGAAATATTCACATATTTTATTTTCTTTTTGTGGTTTTGGAGTTATTGGCTTGATAACAATGTCTATTTAAAAGGTAAGTCAAATAATTTTGATATGCTTTTATTTTAAGAGTCAGCTGCCACTGCCTTCACACTAATTCTACTGTTGACACTTTAGGGTATGCATCACACTTGTATTCAGATAAGCTGCATCGGAGAGTCTAGATATTATTATGAAACCTACCTCTAGTTAGACAAAATTGTGATACACTGATGCATTTTTTGGCTGGTAGATCTGTGGTGGATTATTTTATTCACTAATATCCTATTAATGTATAAGATGAAAACATCTTAATTATCTTGAGAAAATTTAGATTTACTGCCACGGCTAATGAATGAAATGATGGTTTGGGAGTTTTTCCATGCATATTTCCATTATCGATGTGTTATTCTCTTTTTTGAAAAGGTAGGAATTTTGAATAGAAATCCTATTGCCGTTTCTATATTCCACAAATTTGGAATTACTGTAGAGATGGAGGAATACGGAGCTGTAAATCTTCCCTAATGATAATTGCTTTGTGCTGTTTTAATTTAGCACTGGTTTTTCATTTTCCTCTCACTCTATTGCTATAGTACTTGAATTTTATGTAAAAACCACTCTAGAGCTCGTTATATTGTAATTTCCCTTCTTTCCTCTTAAAATTCTTATCCAATAACTTTAAAATAGGCCTTATTTTAACAACACAAAAAGTAATTTTGATATAGGATATCAGTGCAGGAACACTATTTTACTACTCTTGACACCTGGAAATCTATTCAGAATATGAAATCAGACATCCTCCTTTGGATCTCATGGCCCATGTACATCAATATCAATATGATTCTGCCTCTGTGTCTACTGGGTACTACTTGGTACTGTTGCTTGCATTTTATTATTGGTTTCATAACACTGGTTGGAGAGTGAATGAATAAAGTCCTTATTATTATACTCCTGCAAACAAATACCTTGATAAGACTCTCTGGACCCTAGGGTTTTATGAGACAGCTTCAGCTTCTTCTATAGATGCATATTACCACTGATGTGGTGTGGGATGTCCTTCTATCTATGCATTGCTTTTATTGGTTAATAAATAAAGAACTGTTTTGAGCCTATGGCAGGGAAAAACAGAACTAGGTGGGGAAAGCTAGGCTGTATGCTTGGAGAAAGAAGAGCAGAGTCAGAGAGAGAAGCCATGTAGCCCTGCTGCAGTTGGACAGAACTTTACCTGGTATGCCACAACCACATGACGATACACAGATTACTAGAAATGGTTTCAATTCAGATGTAAGAGCTAACCAGTAAGAAGCTAGAGCTAATGGGCCAAGCAGTGATTAAAATAATACAGCTTCTGTGTGATTATTTCGGAGCTGAACAGTTGGGAATAAATAAGTGGCCTCTTCCTACACTGATGTTAACCTGCTTTTTTGTTCACAAAGTTTATATGTGGATGTTATAATGAATGATGTACATTGCTCCCAGGGTAGTTTCCCATGCTAAGAACATTTTACCTGCCTTTTTATGTGTATTTTAGTTGTTGAGTCTTTCAAAACTACATGTGGTCTCTATGTGAATGGTAAGAAGGAATGCGCCATTTTTCCATGTAGAACCAATGTTCTTTCCCTGCTCATGGCAGAAATTTCACCTTTCCAAATGGATTTCATTACTCTACATTTTCACCTATTCTTTCTACATATATTCTTTTGAATTAAATTGCTGAAGAGAAAGTTAGTTAAATTGAGAGGAAAGTAATCTAGACTAGAAACAACACTCAATGCAACATTTCAGACTCCTTTATAAGAAGGGTGAATCCTACAAACAGCAAAGGATGGTGGGAGATTTTCAAGTGAGGGAAGGATTAGAGTTCTGCCCCACAATTGATCTGTACCCAAAAACTTGTGTCTAAAACCATAGGACACATATTGCACTGTGGAGTGTTGATGAGTGTTTATCATGTTAACTTCAGGGGTAGCTCAGGTGGCTTTCACCAGGTATTCTATTACATATTGCTATCAAAAGAAAAAAATAAAAATCTAAAATTCAATATACAGTGTCTCCTAAATGTTTACATTCTAATGTTTGTATTCTGCTGAAGTAGATAAATCAACCACTTAAATCTCTATATTGTGAGTTCCATCATCCACATGGGCAATATTTTTAGGTATTGTGTAAAAGAAAGAAAAATCTGGATTGTTAGTCACTCATCAAATGATTTCCAATATAAACAAGACTAATGAAAAACCAACAACTTCACTGACTTTTCCATCAGTGCTTGCAAGACAATTGGATGTATTTAGTTTTCTTGCAGTACTTGTAGGTACTTACACATGTGGTTATCACAACAAACACATCACAAATCAATAAAACAAGATTTTCTCTGGATACACCATCATATGCAGCATTGACTTGTTGGCCCTACTCTGTATTTCTTCATTTTAACCAAAATAATTAATTTTAAAAACTCCAAATTACATTTTAGGGTTGGCAAGAGACTTGGCTCTAGAGGGTTTCCCAGGTGTCCAAGGAGATGTCCCCAGCTAAGTCCTTGGGCAGCAGAGGAGAGGGTGCCTGAACTGGCCTTATCCCATAGCCACACTGATGTATCTTGAATATCACCGTAGAACCTTCGTCCAGCGGTGGATGGAGATAGAGACAGAGACCCACATTGGAGCACTGGACTAAGCTTCCAAGGTCCATTTGAAGAGCAGAAGAAGGGAGAAGATGAAAAAGGAAGTAAGGACTGTGAGGTGTTTGTCCACCCACTGAGATGGTGTGACTGAACTGAGGGGAGCTCATCAAGGCCAGCTGAACTGGTACTGAATGAGCATATGATCAAACCAGACTCTCTGAATGTGGCTGATAATGGGGGCTGACTGAGAAGCCAATGATAATGGCACTTGTATTTGATTCTACTGCATGTACTGGCTTCTTGGGATCCTAGTCTGTTTGGATGAACAGCTTCCTAGGCTTGCTGTAGAGGGGAGGGCCTTGAACTTCCCACAGGGCAGGGTACCCTGCCCTCTCCTAGGATGGAGAGGGAGGACAGAGAGTGAGTAGGGGAGTGGGAGGGAAATGGGAGGAAGGGAGGAGGTGGAAAAATGAATGCTATTATTTATAAAGCAAAAAATAAAATAAAATGTTTAACTTTTTAAAAAACTACAATTTACCTTATTTAACATAGGAAAACAAAAGATGGAAAATTCAAGAAGTACTAAGATATATTTTGTAAACCTTAAACCATAAAGAGATTTTGCCACCCCATGCCTCACAATCAAAACTATAATAAGATAAAAAGGTGGAAGATCATATAAATTTTAACATTGAAAAACAGATTTCTCTGGATTATCAATAATCAATTTGATCTTGTCATAGGATAGCAATGTGATATACTCTCAAGATACTGAGCAGCTAAGGCAAGGCATAGGTGACAGTATTGTGAACAACACATCTTTCAATGTACTGAGTTGATAGGTTGTTTTGGATGAATGCAATAAATTACATTAGATATTCAATGCTTTTTAATAATAAGGATTTACATTATATAATTCACCAACTTTTGCTAATGTTGATTAGGCTAAGTTGTGATGTATATACTGTAGGAGTCAAAGAGGGGAAAGGACAAGACAGTAATTAATAAAGAAAATGAGTTTGACATAAACTGAACACAGTGAAATGTGACAGGCCACTATTAGAATCTAAGAGATGTGGGCAAATCGCTCAAAATATCCTTCATTATTAAAAATCAAAAAGGCACAATTCCTAGAAATGTGAAGATATTTTGATAATTATCAGAAAGATGGTCAGGGGAAACCAAGATATTAATCTCTAACAAGTCAAAGCTGATGCACACTATGCGTTCAGCTAAGCAACCGTGCTAGCTGCTATTAGCAGGGTTCAAAGGCACCAAAGGGCTTAACAGAGTAAATTCTTAACTTACATGAAGGCCAAAGACACAATCTATGGGGATTTCAAACATGCTACAAGAGATATGGCGATCAGTTTTGAGGTTCTGAAGTATGGACCAACCTACAGATACCTGGAACTCCTGTCACATTGCATCATGTATTTTGTAATAGTGAAGTAGAGGAGATGGAGGAGGTGCATGGGGTAAGAGCACTGCATTCAGAGTGATGTTCAGACTCCAGCGCCCAAGTAAACAGCTGATTATGAGCACTGTCCTGAACTACAGTGTTATGGGAGGCAGAGGCAGGAGGATTGTAAAGGTTTGCTGGTCATCCTTGAGAGGCTTTTCTCAGAATAAAGACAGAGAGTGATAGATAGAGTAGAGTATATGACGTCTGCTTGGCATCACTGGATCATTTGTTTCTCCTCCCAGTATGGGAAATTAATAATGATAAGTTGTGTTGTGAATGTTCTGTGTAACATTCAGAGGAAAAGACAGATTTCATGATTTTAAAGTGTTGAAATAATAAAATAAGTAAATATCCATTTTCCAAACTATAACTGGTATTTTAGGATAAAAGCCCAGGCTCCAGCAGCCCTACCAGGCTTAGTTCAGCCACCTGCCCACAATATACCACTTAAAAAGATAAGTAATGATGAAAAGAGGAGAGAAGTTTATTCAATGTGACTACATTACGAGGAGCAACTCAGGGACCAAAGGCCCCAAGTCACTCCTGGTCTTAAAGGATATGTAGGTTTTAAATAAAGGAAGAATTGGGACAAGGATGCTTAGGTACATATAATTAAGCAGTCTTGCTCTGGGAATGTTTCCCTTGAATACTGTCTGTGTTCACCCTGCTGGATAGACTAACGTATCTTCTATTGTTTAGGAAATCAAGGTTTTCAGAATTCTATTTTGACTTCAGCGTGCAGCTCGTATTCATGGAAAGCTTTCCTTATGGAAATAGATGGACTCTGTCCTCTAAGAATGCATGGACTGCTACTGGAATGCTGGCAACTCAAGGTACATGGTTTAGGTTAATGACTCAGTCTCTGCCTTCACCAAAAGTGAAGAGTCTGAAAGTAAGACAAGCTACACACTCATAAAGTAAGACTCAACAACATGATTGCCGAAACATGAACTAAACAAAGACAGCAATGATAGACATGTTAAAATAAAGATGGAAAGCCCACAATACCTCACCCCTACACAAAGAACTATGGGAAATGAAAGAATGCTGAGAGCAGGACTAGTCTTTCCCATGGAACAGCACACCTATTGGTTATCCAGTACCAAGTGATCAGCCCTGGAAATATGCAAACACATGGTTTGCAGTTTGAGCAGGTTATATTTAGGAAAGGGAAAGTAGAAATATTATAAGTTCAGAAATAAAAGAAAAAACATTTAACTAAAAATACAAATGATAATTAATAGGCTACACAAGAGGAACAGTCAAAAGGAAAAGAAAAAATAAGAAGGAAGAAATGTCTGGCATTCATCCTGCCTTAACTGCCTAGTGAGCACAGGTGAGGATTCAATGATCTTGAGCAAGAACATCTTCTAAAATGTGCTTCAAAGTGACAGTATTGATATTTCTGTTTTGTGACCCTTTAGACTATTGTTGCTCTAAAATTCCATTTTATTGGGAAATCCATTTTCTGCCAGGAACTTTTGTGATGGGATTTTCTTCTACTTTAAAGTTTCTAAATAGAATTGTTTTAGAAAGAGAAAAAAAATAGCTAGTAATAACAATTAAGAATAAATATATAATTTTAATAAATCATTAAAAATTGCAAGCACAACAAGATATATGAATTGTCTCTTTCCAGAGAAAGAACTAAATAGCTGGAAAATTTAGGAAAAAATTAATGCAAGACTATTAAAATTATGTAAAAAAATTATCTATCCATACAGGCCTAAAGTAAATATCTGTCAATAAAAATCACAGCTCCCACATCCAATGGAGGAAGAAACTTTATTCAGAAAACAAAAGTGAGTGAATTATGTCCTGGGAACACAGACTCAGATTGTCTGAATGACTTTTTCCACTGTGACAGCAGTTAAGTTAGGTGAATTAGTCACATAACTAAAGCCATCATTCACTGCATTCACCAAATCTATTGGTAGGAGCATCCAGCAGGCATTCTCCATGAAAGCAGGGAAATTCTGTGATAGATTTTAGGTCTTATGGGACAGCATTCTTAGCTTCAGGGTTGTATAATGTTTGGGAACTGTCTGTTAAACCATTTCAAAGATTTTACCTTATACTTAAAAGGATGTTAGGTCAGACAATACCAAATGCAGACAATGAATGGGTGTAGCATGAGTAATAAAAACCTGGAAACAGATATTGGGGTTGAAATGGAAGATTATAAATGAAAAATAGCCAAGAACTAGAAAAGTATTAGTTGTACCAGATTGTGTGACTGATGACTGAGGTCTGAGCCTCTGTCTCCTCCCATTTTATATTCCCCTTTAGTGTAGGGATTAAAGGCATGTGACTCCCTAGTACTGTCATTAAATATATGAGCCACCACCACCTGGGTCTGTTTATGAATTGATCTTGTGTAGCTCAGGGTGGCCTTGAACTCACAGAGATCCATCTGTCTCTGTCTCCCAAATCCTGGGATCAAAGTTGTGTGGCACAGCTGCCTTGCATCTAGTGGCTTACATTTACCTTCTGATCTTCAGGCAAAATTCATTTATTGAAATAAAAATATAGTATCTCTTTATTTCCCCTTTTTTGTCTAAAATAAAAAGAAGTCTACAACTAATATAAGAAAAACTACATGTCATAATTACAATAATTATATACAATATATACAGGCAATACATACATCAATAATGACTACTTCATTTGCATTCAAAAAAATAAGAATAAATAATCTATATCTGTTTTATTGGGTGAGTGCAAAATCTTGTACTTAATTTACTTTCTTTCATAATTTGCTTTATGCATCTGGAAAACAAGGAAAACTGTAGGTACCTAGTCTTCAAATCTCTCAGAGATCCAAGAAGGAAATATTAACTGAGTAAACAGGAAGTGTGAGTGAGTTACTTCCAAAAAGTGTGAAAAATGACAGAAACAACTAACTGCCTGGACAGTCATCCAAGTTTCTCTGCAACTCATTGCAGCCTCCATCTTCAGCCTATATGCCTAGAATATCTAACAGACTTTTTTATGAAGCAGGGGTTTTGAAGGACTGTCCCACGTTGCCTGGGCAAGTTTTGGCAGTCACTCTCTTTTATGTCCTGCTAGTACCAGTAGAAGAGCATACTGTCAGAAATAGAGGTAAGGACATTTTCTTGCCCAGTGGCTTACTTTTGCCAAAAAGAAAGTAAACTTCACATGTAGTTTCTTCAATGCCCATCATCTTCTTTGAAGTAGATTGGAGCTGTGAGAAACAGATATGTCTCATTGTCATAAAAAAGAAAAGAAGAACTTACGTTACTAAAAAAAATGAAATGTCATATTCTGTAGATCTCTGAAGTGTTTGAAGATGACCTGTCTACTTAAACTATATCTCTGTTTGGCCTTGAAAACATAATTAATGTGACTACAAGTTCAATAACAATATATGACTAATTACTAAACTGCATTTTCTTATTATCCTAAAGAGTTGGTAATAATAACTTTCAAGGACTAGAAATTTGTATTAAATGTTAAATGAGCTGCATAGGCACAATTCTTGAACAAGATTAGAAATGTAAGAGCATTGGGACTTGTTTCTACTGTATGTGCTGGCTTTTTGGGACCCTAGTCTATTTAGATGTACACCTTTCTATGCCTGGATGGAGGGGGAAGGGCCTTGGACTTCCCACAGGGCAGGGTACACTGCCCTTTCTTAAGGGAGGGAGTGGGAGGGGGATGGGAGGAGGGAAGGAAGTAGAAATTTTTGAATGGAAAAATAAAAATATAAAAATAGAAATGTAAAAACAGTCTGTTTTAACAAAATCAATCTTAAATTTGTTTAAATATAAAAATCCATATACAATATATGAAAGTCCAATCCAATGTAAAACATTTAAAACTAGTAGTTGTTTTAATAGTAATTTCAATAATTTACTTTTTATCTTGTCATATCTCTATTCTCCTTTATTTTCAAAACAAAAGCCTTGAATATAATTTCCTTTGTTTAGTATTTTTCCTGAACATTACCAATAACAACTTGTAACCAGTCCCCCTAAACAAAAAAAAAAAATTGATAAACCACTGAAAGACCAATAATCACCCACACCACCTCTTGGAAATGTGGACATTGTATTATTAAATTTGTTTCCTGCTGTTTGGGGGTGATGGCATCTTTAGCGGATCCTTAAAAAAATGGGTTTATTGTCAAGTCCTGTAAGAAGCAATTGTATCATTATTTTGTCCAGTCAGTGTAATAGGAAAGTGCAGGACTTGTCTCAAGTCCTGGCTAGATTAATCTGTAAAGCTGGATCATCTCAGATAGCCACATCAAAATTGTTCTGAGCACATTGTATGTCAAAACCTGATCTTTTTTTTTATCTGGTGTTTTTCAGCTTTGTGGTCTCATCATAGTCCTGGAGGAATTGTCATTGTGGGCCACTATCCTCCTTTTAGAAACTTTCAAGGTCATTGTAAGGTGTACTCATGGCTCACTGCTGAAAAATGGTAAAGATTCAAACCTGAAATTGTGTACAGGAAGGTAGATGAAGATGTAAGGCTTGTTGCTTCTGTGTAGAACACTAAAAGTCTGACTGGATTTAAAGGGAGCTACCTAACTTGGCAGCAGTCAGAAAGGGAGGGATTCAGGGATAGCCTGAATCCCACAGTGGAGAGAGAGAGAGAGAGAGAGAGAGAGAGAGAGAGAGAGATGGATGTCTAAAAAACAGGGGATTGTTTGGAAAAAGCATGTTTATTGGTGGACTGTCTGAAGATTACAACTGAAAAATTCCAAATTTTCTTAGAGGCTAGAGGAAAAGAGAAAAGAAAGCCTACCTTCAGTGGGAACTCCACATGCAGCTCCTACTGTGCTGGTGATTTTTTCATGTATTTGCACCCCAAACGTTGGGTACCAAATGTAGCACAAACAATAAAAATCCAGAAACAGAAATTGGGGTTCAAGTTGATGACTAGAAAAGCAAAACAGCCAAACCACTAGAAAAGTCTTAACTCTACCAAGGTTGTTTAGCTCAGTGTGGCCTTGAACTCACAGATATTCATATCTGTTGCCTACAATAGATGGTGCCTGGATTGGTTCCCCGATGGTGGCTCCTCAAAGTAGGACAGAAGACAGATAACGCACGGAGGTGTGGTCAGTGGTACAGGAGAACAGATAGTGGACATCATAGATGAGACACCACCGCAGGAGTAAACGTGAAATGTGAACACTCGAATAGATATAGATAATTAATGTGAGAAGCTGAAGGAAAAAAATTCGGGAGTAAAACTAAATATTTGTATATATGAGGCAAGGAAATAGTATTAAACTGGCCTTAAATTTATTTGGATTTATTTCCTTAGCCAGAGGAGCTGGAGCAGAACATAAGCAAAGGCAAAGACTTTTAGAGTTTGTAGATACCATAAATATACTGTTCCCTCCGCAGTCAGTGCCCACGCCCATGGCCTCAGGATGGCTCAGGGCATGGAGGTGAGAGGTCAAGATGTGGACCTGTCAAGCTGACCTGCGAATGTTGTGGCCTTAGAGCAGCCCCAACGGCAGGAATCTGGGAACCTGAGCTACAGCTAAAATTTGCCAGACATTCCTGGTTTGTGGCTGGACTGCTGAGCAAGGCCTGCTCCCTAGCACAGAGGGCAATGAGGGACCATCACCTCTTGGTCCCAAACCCACAGTGGGACAGACATGCAGCTGCAAAAGCAACTAGTTGCCCAGAGTCTAACGTACAGCTGGAGAGAATTAACCTCAAGCAGCCAAGCATCTGGAAAACCGGTCAGCTACTGAGACTTGTAGTTTTGATTAAAAAGAAAGCTTACAAACTTTCAATAAGATATCCCATGGCTACAGTCGTGGTTATTGTTGTTTATTAAGGGATCTTGTGCATCTCAGAGGGATTATTAAGGGGAATAACGATTCTAACTCCCCCCAGTCAGCTCACGGAAGCAGCTAAACAAATTAATGGTCCTAAAAACACAGCTTTAAAAAAAAAGTGGGAATTATACCTTCAAACACCATTTAATTCCAGAAATCATGCCCCTTTTTTTCTAAATTTCTTGAATAATGATTCCTGTGAGAAATCTGTCATGGACAAATTTTGCCATGATGCCTCCAAGGTGACCTTTCATAAAGCAGAGTGGAAAGACACTTGCATTATGAAAGTACTGGCCCTGTTTTAATATGAGGTACAGGGCATGTCTGTGTGTTTTCACAGGAGGAGAATGAAGCAAGATGTCTTCTGGAAGATCTAGCCCAGTAAGTGCAGCAGAAGGATGCCAGCCCTAAAGACCTAAATGCAGGTGACCCCACAGAAGAGTCAGAACGAGGTTACTGAACTTGTGTTCCTGACTTTCTCATGCCATCAGGACACCATCTAAGAAAGGACAATTGTGGTGATTACTGGTGATTATTAGTTTCTTAAAGGACCTACTACATAAATTTCTGGACCTCAATGTGCCTTATTTACTTGGAGCCAACACAAGAACTCTGACTAAATGTTTGTTTGCTTTTCCATACTATATCTTGGGATACAGATCTCATTTTGCCAGTATGGTATTCAAATTGCTGTTAAAATAAAGAACCTGAGAACTGAGACCTCAATTTTCCCCTTCGGGGTAAAGAAATTCATTGTGGAGACTTGGTGACTGAAGCCCCTTTTCAGAAATAAGGAGGAAGAGCCTAAAAATATTTGCTGCTGCTCAGAGACTGGAACAGTTCAGACTTATCTCTGAAACTTAGAAGCAGCAATGCAGATGGACTATAGGAGAGAAAAAATGTTCATACCTCATCCAACACAGAAACATTTTCTTGTCTTTTGATTAGAGAAGATTTAAGAGAATTGGGAATTAACAAATTGTGTGTTCATTTCCATACTATAATTATGATATTGACCTATTAATGTATGTAACTACTTTAATTCATTATGAAGATATTACTGATTAGAAAATGTATTAGAGCTTGTCTGAGAGAATTGTGACACTGTCAATGAGTCTTTAAATTTGATACATTTAAAAGGACAAATTTGGATTTTAATTGTAGCTGAAAACTGGTAAAGATATCTTAGACTAATTTTGAAAGACTATCCCACCTCTGGTCATCCTCCACTCCTTTATATTAGGAGACATTGTAGTCACAAAAGAATATGTATCACAAAGCATTATCTGCTTGCATATTATTATCTAGTGTTTGCTGAACTCTCTTGACAGAACCCAGAGATGAGATCTCCCTTAGCCCAGTATGTACAGAGACTAGTAGCCAATGATGGGTAAGATCTTTTTAAACCCAGGTATTCTAAGACAGGACGTAAATGACAGAATGTATGTACCAATGACAGATCAGTCTGGAAAGTGAAGGAAAATGCCCAAATGAGGCACAGTCCTCTGTCCTGTAGCCAAAGCACAGGATTTATTAAATAAATAAAAGAGGAGGAATTTTCAGGACTCACAGATAAGAGTGCTATTCCACCTTGTCTAAAGGTCAGAGAGTTTGAGCTTATTCTTGCTCTCTCAAACTTCTGACAACATGTGTGACTACAAATAAGAGATCTTGACCAAGGGTGTCATCACTTAGTATTTTGAATGTGGAGATGGATCCACTTCACCTTGACCAAGGACAGAGAATTTTCTTCAAGGAGATTTGCAGGAGGTTCCTGAGAGTGACTGCCTACAGGATACTTGATCTATTCCATATATCATGTTAGCAAACTCTGTTGCTTCCCCCTTCCCCTTTTGGAGTTAAGTAAGTAATCCTATGAAAAATAAATGCAGGTGGACTCAGGATATAGTTCAGTGACTTTCCATCCCAATGCTGTTCTGTGATTCTGTCTTCTATTTCTCTCATATCACTGTTCCTTTTGCTTTATAATTTTAAACCTCATAATCCTACCCTGGAACATGTGAAAACCTATGAGTTTCGACCCCGACAAATGTCACCTCAACATGGCACCCTTTGACACATCTGCCTCTGACCCTAAATCCTGGGATTAAAGGTGTATAATACCACTGCGTGGCCTCTAGTACCTTAGGTTTACCCTCTGACCTTCAGTCAAGCATAGTTTATTAAAACATAAATAGAGTATCAGTATAAATGAATCCAAGATTATTTTGACCCTGGTTCTTCAGCCTTTCTGATTCTCCACATTTACAAAATTCTATTAAGTCAACACCTTTGTAGAATCTTAATATAAGTGTGGCATTTTTGAAAGAGTGCTTTAATTCACACACACACAGACACACACATACACACATACCAAATAGTAGAGATGGGAATCAAAGAAGGTTTTACTATTTGACTATGAGTAATACTTTAGTGAATTCATTTCTGCAAATAAACTGGTGTCTAGTAATACTTACTATACAACAGTCTGAATTTTAGTAAAGTGACAGAGGAAAAGTAATATGATTTTGTGGTAACAAACTCTTCTAACAGGCACTAAATGATAGTAAGGAAGATAAATAGACTTAAGTATACAGACACAGAAATGGAGATGTGATAACATAATCATAAAATAGAAACTTAGAGTAGAATTTTATGTTTATGGCTGTGTGAGACAGTATAAAAGAATTTTGTAACATGATGATGAAGAAGATACAAGTTTAACACTGAATGTCACTTGCTCTCCAGTTTATTAAAGTTCAAAACTATTTAAAATCAAATAAGTTACTCTAGCAAACTTGAACATCTGCTATACTGTTTTTTAAAGCAAAAGAAGGAAAATGTCATAGCAATGACATCTAGGAGGGAAGACAGTACAGGACCCAGAGTTATATATGTGTCATTAATAGAGACTATGTTCACTGAAGTGTCTACATGTATCTAAGTATAATTAATATTTTAGTAATAAATTATGAAATTAGTAAATGAAATTATGCATAGAACAGTGAATACATTATGCCACCAACTTGAAGCTACCACAAGAAAGAGTCTGTGCTCTTATACATAACAAGAATTCCTGAATACTCTATATTTATGAAAAATCCCTGAAGATACAGAGAATAAAAACTGTCAGGGAGGATGCCATAGCAACCAGACACAAAAAGCTGCCCCAGATGAACATCAGTGTGTATCCCAACAAATACAAAAACAAATCTTCCACCAAATTATTGTGAGCAACATCAACATCATTGTGTAAACCAAATTTGAGAACACCCAACTCATCTAATGGAACGTTGTAAAAGAATATGCCTTTGTACATAGGAATGGGTAGAGGATTCAGTGGAGGTCCTAGTGGTCTTCACAACAGAGCTTCAAGGCAAACAAATTCATATTCTAACCTCTGAACAAGCCTAAATAAGGATGAGTCTAGCCTTCTCTTCTTCCTGTATAAGGGAATCCCCTTAGTTTTATTTCCTTGAGAGTTGTTGCTCTTCTCCCTGCCTACCTAAAGCATTGCCTTTCCTTTTAAATATCACTGTATTGGTAAGCAAACCATTCTTCTTAGTTAGCACTGAATTCTAAGACTGTGACTAACTGGAAATTGCTAGGTCCTCAGTGGGGTTTGTTGATGCTTTGGTTTTGGAGCTTGTTGTTTTTGATGTATTACTATATTTTGTTTTGTATGATCAGTGATTGTGGCACAGTGTTAGATAAAGTTTAGATTTTTTTTTTAATTTAACCCAGTTTATAGAATAGACATTACTAAGAACTGTTTTTCATAAGGGATACAGTAGCCCTTCAGAGCACTTCATAAAAATAATCTGCCATTTAAGCTAAAAAAAAAAAATCAAATCTTCAGCACTCACAGGAATCCAGTAGTAAACCAAATAGTAAGGATTCCCCAAGTCTGAATGATATTAAAAGACACAAACAAGATATTTACTGACTGACAAAATACAAACTACGAAGAGAAAAAATGTGGAGCTGAAGTAAAGCGTGCATTGCTCTTGTAGGGAATCCAGACTCAGTTCCCAGTGCTGTCAGGCAACTTGAAACTAACTCTGAATCCAGCTGCTGAGTTTGTGCAATGCTCTTTGGTGGTCTAACAGGATTTATTGTTCTCATAATTTATAACTGAAAAACATAATTATGCAAAATTATAGGCTTTATAAGCATATTTCAAAAGTTATTTTGGGAGTTTTTCAGATATAATTTATATACATATGAAAAATGCCAAGAAAAATCAGACAAATATAACATAGTATGTAAAGAAAAAGTCCTAAGTCTTCTCACATATGAAACTTTGTATAACTAGATATGGAAATAAGGCATATTCTCCTCCTTCATTAGTGGAAAAAAAATCTCTAGTTGTCAGTATTTTAAGGCTCAGGTCAGCTACAAAGAACTATACTACCTGGCCATATTTTCCCAGAATAACCCACAACCCATAGTCTGTATGGGATCTGTTTCTAGATTATTCAGTTCAACCAGGAAAAATCACACTTAATATTCAATAGATGGTCTTTGATGTCAGTGGGCACATAACTGATCAAAAGCAAGACAGAACAGAAGAGGATAGAAAGGAATAGGTGGTGGAGGAGAGAATAAACCCAGAGAGAAATGTTTTGAAGAAGAACTATTTTCTTGGATTATGGCATGACCATGACCACCATGAAGCAGACCTAGCAAAAAGCAAAGCACAGTTTTTTTTAACTGAACTAGGAACATATAAAAACAAATCTGCTTCTGCCTCTGACAACTCTTTAAAAAACCAGCTATAACAAGTGAATAAATAGAATCAACACAACACACACACTTTGAACAATGTTGTTTTTTAAAAAATGTGAACCATTAAAGACAGAACAGAATAGGAAAGGACAGGACAAGTTAGGATGCTGTAGTAGAGCTATTTTCTCCACCTCTGTAATGCCATGGCCCTCTTGTGATGTGACCTAAAGAATACCTGGTCTGCCGTCATAGCAAGGAAGTAAAGAGAACTGTGCATTGATGGCACACTGGCTCGCTTCCATTTGCTCGAATTCCCTCTTCTAACAGTAGTGGATTATAGTCTCATTCTAATTTGATCACCTTTTAAAGACTTTTACATGAATATAGTCAAATTTTGGAGGATTGGGGGTTAGGATTTCACCATGCGTTCTAGGAAGGAAGCACAATGAAGTCCCAGATACTTGTTAATCCTATGTCTTCCTTGACTAATTTTTGACTTATTAGTCTTTTTTATGGCTCTTCTATCTCTAATAAACCTATAGTGGCCAAGGTGCCCTTTTAACTACTTGTCACAAAGTAAAAGCCAAGCCCATTCTTTTGGCTTTTCTCTGTATCAATAGGCACCATTGTTCACTTCTTTCTCTTCTACCCACTCCTTACTTGACCTGAAAATGTTCCCATTTCTGTGGCTATTTTCAAACTCTTGGGGTTGCTCTTGATTATTTTAGATTAATCCTTTCTTTTCTATTACTAAAAATAAGCTCTCATTTATAGTTAAACTCACAATGTATTCCCCAGATATATTGCAGAGAGAAAATTATTTTATTTTCAGCCCAGTCTCTGTTCCCATTTTATGTATTCAACTGCCTACTCAGTTTTTCTACTTGGCTCTCTAGTGGACATTTTTAAGCCAAAACATCCAAATGTAACTAGATTCTTGGTTTTCATTTCACAAAGTTTCTCCTTATGTAAGCTGAAGTCAAATGCACACTTATGCTTCAAAAAAAAATCATCCAGACAAACCTCCTTTCACTTAAATACATATCACTATGATTCCCCAAAGTTCTTAGAGTAGTAAACATGATTTAGTAGAAGTAGCAAAGAAAAGAACCAAATCAATACTTTTGACAAGGTTCACCAAGAGCAGCAACGAAAACATAAAGATGTTTAAACTTGTCTTCAAACAAAAATTTATTTTCAACAGAAGGCATAGAAAAGGCAAAACATGAAGTGAAAAGTCGAAATATTGAACCCAGTTGAAGCTTCATCCGAGCATCAATCTTCAAAAATCATGGCAAAATGCCATAGGCATATCATTGAAATCACTGTGCTGTACAATGTCTTTTAGTGTAAGGCATGACCTTGGATTATATGTGATTGCAAAATATTCCAGATTACATCTGTACTATAATGGATGTCACGGATATGGAAGAAAGTACTGGAAAGAATAAAAAAAACTATCCTACATATTTTCCCATGAGGGAGATACACTGATCAACCTCCAAATTTTTTATGTTCAATATCTCCTTTCCCTCAATTTCCATAATGGATTCTAGGATGCAATACACATTCAAAATTGGTTTAAGTGACCATAAAGTTTATCATTGTGCTGTTTATTAAAGTCTCATTAAACAATAAGTGCCCTTAAAAATATTTATCCAGCAGTCTATTTATAAGAATATGGGCAGTGCCTAGGACACAGTGTATGATCTCAGAATAGATGGAATTCAAAGTTACTCTGTAGTACTTATATCTAGCACCCTGTTAGCATCCAAAGTTGACAACAATCAGCATGCAAGGCTGACAGTCTGTGGACACTGCCATCTGGCATCAATGCTGAGAAACAGAAATTCCCAAATAACCTTCCTCCAAAAGAGAGAACACATCTTTTTTTAAATGGGGAATGCATGCTTCTGATTTGTTGTGTTACAGATAAACAAATATTCTAGCACACAGCTTTATTTTTAACTACAAAATTATTATAAAAGTTCCCTATAAAAATTATTCAGCCCAACATTAGAAAAATATACTTTTCTCTATAGGACCACTTCCGTCTACTTTTTACAAGTCTTTCTTGTTTCCTTGAGTTCTCATCTGTCTTTGCCAATGGAACCTTACTCATCAACAACTTACTTAAATGGCATATTTGTGTCTATCTAATATTCCATATTACCTTAAGCAGTATAATATATTTTAAGAAACTTCTCTATGATACACATCCTTCAAGTGGATCCCAAGGATCTATGCCATGGACTGTAGAACAACAAAAAAGAAAAAATAGGAAGCTGGCAGATGGAATGCATCACTATTAACATTCAACTTTGAGCCTCATCAGGAGTTGATATGAGGGCATGTTTCTTGCTGGGTCCCTCTAAATCTGCCAGTATGGTTGAATTGGATCTAAAATTATTAGGGTAGGAACTGTCAATTTTGTTCATTTTGCTTATCTCTTCAGATGAGCAACACAGGGCCAGACACATTTATAAATAATTCTTCAAAGAAGTTTTCTGTTCTGTGTAGAGTGAATTTTACCATATGAAATTTACTATAGTCATGTTTATGTTTATATCCAGTGTTAAAAATGAAGTCAGGACCATGAGGGGTGCATCCACCCACTGAGACAGTGTGACTGATCTAATAGGAGCTCACCAAGACCAGCTGGACTGGGACTGAACGAATATGTGATCAGACCGGGCTCTCTGAATGTGGCTGACAATGGGGGCTGACTGAGAAACCAATGATAATGGCATCAGGTTTCGATTCTACTGCATGTACTGGCCTTTTGGGAGCCTAGTCTGTTTGGATGCACACCTTCCTAGGCCTGGATGGAGGGGGGAGGGCCTTGGACTTCCCACAGGGCAGGGCACCCTGACTTCTCTTAGGACTGGACAGGAAGGGGGGAGGGGAGAGAGGAGTGGAAGGGAAATGGGAGGAGGGAAGGAGGTGGAAATTTTTAATAAATAAATGAGTAAATAAATAAATGAATAAAAATTAAAAAATATAGTTCCCAATTTACAACATTTTCTACATATTTCACAATTTTCATTTATCTCCTTTTTATATTTTCTAATAATGGAATTTATTTTGAATTCCCAAATTAAAAAGTTTCTTCTACATTTTCAAAAAATCCAACCAATGAATTGATAACAAATTCTTCTGCATATAAGAAGCACTTTGGAAAAATAGTTTCTTTATTAATACGTTCAGAATAGTTACTATATAAATATTTACTCAAAAACTAGAGCATATATTAACATTATATACAAGTAATGTTATATTTATAGGTAAATTTAGTGTATATTATCCAAAAATTTTAGAATCAGATTTATTTCAGACTCTAGATGTTTTGTGACATTTTCATACACAATGAGCTATCTTGAATTTGGAATTTGACTTTAAACAAAGGACGGTGGGGTTGCCTATACCACTTATACACATAGTCAAAAGGTAAATTTATGCTTTTTAAATAATTTTTTAAACAAAGCATAGTCTTGAGTCTCCAGTTGTGAATATGAGTGAGGACTGGAGGAGGTGGCCACTAAGGCACAGGGACTAAGACTAAACGGGGGAAACACTGTAGAATTCCAGAAAAAAAGTACTGTGAATTATCATAAGCACATGGTATTACCTACAATGTCAAATACTGAAGAGGCGGAAACAAGGAAGGTCACTGGAACAGAGGAGTTCAGAGGCAGTGTGAGCCGAATAGGAGAAAGATAAAGAAGAAGAAAAAGAGAAAGATGTAGAAAGGAGAGAAGGTAGAAGGCAATAAGGGTTAGACAACAATGCTACCAACGGAATTAAAATAGAGATTTAGCAAACTGTGTTATCATTAGCATTCTTTTTTTGTAACTTTTCTATTCTTCTGTAAGTGCTGCAAGTGAGATAATTTAAGTACAACTGAATCATTTAGTGTCAGTATTGTTCAAAACAGACATGATGCGTAGTGCAAAATAGTTTTGTTCATATTAAAGCCACATAACAATTCAGTGTTAAGTATGATAATACTTAGTTTTACCATGCCATGGGTGAATACTGTATGTATGAATACGTGTGATTATATGTGAATATTTTAAATGAGTATGATACTTTATCATATTTATATATAATGTACAATCAACATATGTGATTGTATTGATCATTTTAACTGAGTATGAACATGTTCTTTTTTTACACTGGAAACAACAATGACAGTATAATATACAGTCATATTGCCTGGTTATACATGTGGTTATATATGTTTGTGTAAGTATACTCTCAGGATGTTAATAGATGACAGAATTTGCACGACAATAAACTTCTCAAAATGTAACTGTCCGTAAGCATAGCCAGACATTGTGTGCAAAATGATCCTCACCATGACCTCAAGACCTGCTGTGCGCTACTGTTTGTTTAATTTGATATGTTATTTACTACTGCTCCTTGTACATTGTCAACACAAATTATAGCATGAGTCTTGCCCTTTTAATTCATGCTTGGTGTGTTCACTCTCCAATTCATGCCTCTTAACAAAAGAACATTTGAAACAACAAGCTATCTTCATTATAATAGCAAAAATGTTGCATTTTTGACAGCTGTTGATACTATGAATGTAAACAAGACAAAGGTAGAAGGTGATCTCAGCACTATAACATTGGCCAGAAGTACTTGAAGTGTGTGTGAATTATTCACACATGCAGGATGCCACTAGCTTGCAAAAGAAAGTGATGTAAAATGAATAAAATTAATAACAAAAAGAATGTTTTGAAAGGGAGGCCATTATCTTTACAGTCTCAAGTACTTTAAAAGCTGTTTGAATCTCTTTCATGAAGCAGAATATTAATAGGAAAGTATTATTCTGCTGGCAGATCAGTGTGTGCTCTTTGAAAGGAGCCCATATTTGTGGTGTATGAAAGATATATGCTTACTTGCGTGAAAGCAGTAATTTAAATAAAAAATACAAATGTATTATTTTTAAAACTATAATTAGTTTGAATAGTTTAATATGGAACAAACTTGCCAGAGCACATGAAGAAATATAATTCATACAAAAACATTTTAAATAAAACACAGAGGCAAACTCATGCTTCACTGTGACCAACACATTTAAGGAAGTTTCTTTTTTTATTTGTTTTGTACAGCAAATGCCATGGAAAGCGACAATTTGAAAGCAATGAAACTAAAGGAATTTTCTCTATTCCTGTATCTTCAGCAATTATGTCACCCAATAGATTCTACCTAAACACATAAAAATAAAATTATATAAGAATACAAATTAAGGACACTTATACCTTTACATTAGAATAAAAGGAAACTTCAAAATAAGTAATGTTAACAGTATGAAAAATATTTAATTACCAAATGAATTTGTCATTTTTAAAATATAGTCACATATTAGCAAGTGATGCTATTAAAGGGATCCAATTTAGCATAGAGTTATAATTACATGCCTGAAACATGTGAGTATGTGTACTTTTAACATTGTAGAACTTTTCAGAATTCAAATGACTTTCTTCATAACCAAGGGACGGGGCCAGCTAAGATATTTCAACTAATTGCCTAAGATCACATTGCTAATAAAGATTGAGCTGGGAACTAAGAGAACAACTTTTTTAACAGAAAGCAAAATCATCCTGGAAAATTCACTTCCCCCTTTCTTTTTTTTTTTTATTTTTTGAGACAGGATTTCTCTGTAGCATTGGAGCCTGTCCTGGAACTAGCTCTTGTAGACCAGATTGGCCTTGAACTCAGAGAGATACTCTGCTTCCTGAGTGCTGAGATTAAAGGCATGAGCCACCACCACCCGGATCACTTTCCCCTTTTATACTTGTATATATGACCACTAGATATGAAGCATGCATGTCTCCTCATGACAGGGTCTCTAGATTGAGATCTTGCTTATAGATTGGCAATTGAAGCTCAGAGACTTGAATGGAGGTGGCAAGGAAGAATGTTTATGTCTGATTCTGGCATCATGTGACCTGCTTATGTAGCACATTTCTTCAATCATTCTACTGTACCCTGACTTCCAACTGTCTTAGCCTCAAATCTGCTCCAATTACCTAGTTATAAAAACTTTGAGCCATCATGTGGCTGATCAGTTTTCATAATTATCTCTATACAATGTTCATGTCTATCACACATGCTTCTAGATTATAATTAAATGCATTTAATCTTAAAAGAGAAAAGAAGGGATGGAGGGAGGAAGGGAAGGAAAAAAAGGAAGGAAGGAAGGAAGGAAGGAAGGAAGGAAGGAAGGAAGGAAGGAAGGAAGGAAGGAA
>JABTXL010005416.1:9501058-9521025 GCA_025134845.1 Neodon shergylaensis | reverse complement strand
GAAGGAAGGAAGGAAGGAAGGAAGGAAGGAAGGAAGGAAGGAAGGAAAGAAGGAGGGGAGGGAGGAATCCTGTATCATTTTTAATTTCCTAGTTTTCACTTTTCACCAGTTTTGTGCTCATTGTTAATTACACAATAACAAGGAAGCTGTTTGACTTTGTATAAGTTATCATTATCTAGGAAGTTGTAGTCAGATGAAGAAACCCTCCAAAGAAAGAATTTACTCCATTTACTCCTGTTACAATGTTTCTTTGCCCCAAGTATTTAAAGGTTAAAACTAAGACGTTTAGACACTTTTTTTTTGCTCTTACTTCCTCTGAACAGCATTTAATAGCAAAACAAATTGTATGTGATTTCTCTTCACGCTGTACTTTAGAAGTGTTCAAAGAAGTATCAGATAGAAACGACAACCCTGGCCTCACTTTCCTGGCGATGTATAAGCCAACGTAGGTGCTATAGACAAAAACTCAGTAAGAAATGCAATAAACCTTTACTCATTTCAAACTATCACCCAAATGCTTCCTTAGCATAGCTAATTCAAGGGAGATGTGTGTTAGTTTGAAAAGTTGATCATAAACCACAAAATCGTTAATGGAACACAGATTTGGCCTGAGTGGGGTTTCGTTCTTGCAGCGTCATCACTGTTTGTCGTTAGTAAAAATGGGTTAGCACTTCCCTTGTTCATTAGGTAGAATTATTCCCTTGACAGATGACATCAATATATCTGTAACAGTCCCATCTGCAATAATGGTAGACCAGCCCAAAAAGCTCTGATAAAAGAAGAAGAGGCAGATATTTTGATAGAACACTGCACAAACCCCTGGAGAGGAGAAAGGAATGGAACCGATGCACCCAACTATCACATAACCTTCAACTATACTATTTTGCTGTTATTAAGTATTTGACTTGAGTCTGGATATTAACCTAGATAATTAGATTGAATGGTGTATAGAGCATTTGCTGAAAGCAACATATTGTAAATTCCTTCCATTTAAATAATGATTTATAAAAAAAAAGATACTGGGTCAAATTAGAGTAATTTGACAATGATTTAAATTTGCAGTATGTTTTATAGTCAATTATTTTTTTGTTTCTCAAAGATACACTATTGGAATTCATATTGCAAATGCAGAGGAGAGCATTATGAGAGAAACTGTGTCTTACTAATCATCAAATTAAATAAATCACACAAAATGAATTCACTAATTCTGAACATCACTAAAAGTGTTCTCTGTTTTGCAGAAATAAACAAGAAGAGAACAAGTTATTACAGCAAAACCACGCAAACATTGTTTTCATCATTTCAACTCTTGGTACTTACATATTACCCTACAGTACCTTTTTCTCGAATCAGGTAAGGACGGCTGCAGTCGTGAGAAAGGCACAAATGTAGATCCACAAGGAACTAGCTTTGGAGACATAATCTTCTCAGGCATTGCTCTAAAGAGAGAGATTTCCAGGCACAAACTCCTTCCATCCAGGAATATGATCAAAGAAACCAAGGTTTGAGCTTTCTCAATATTTTTAAGGATGTTTTTAGGTTGTAAACATTTCAGGCTCAGCAGCTGAGTCTAGTTTCTTTAATGCTATGTTTGATTCAGCATTGCTTGACAGACCATTAAGGAAATGTTGATGATGCAGGAAGGCCAATGTGCGGGCTAACATGATTATTTTACAGAGCACTGTGTATTCATTAATAGCAAATAAATTCTCAAGATATTCTTCTCTGCTTCTTTCTCAAAATCTTTTACTTAGTTTTCTTCACTCAATACTCTTGGTGGTAAAAAAAAAAAATACAAAATATGGCACTTATTTTAGAAACTGTAACCTGTGAGTTTCTTTTTGGTAAGCAAATTTTAAGAAAATCAGATACTACTGAACTGTCTACTAACCATAAGCTTCACAGTTCTGAAAAAATACAGCATTTATATCTTAAATACAACCTATTAAATGGCTGAGACTTTCAAGGCTCACTAAGTAGGAAATCTCCTGTGAGAATAATATAATGGCCTAATACTAAAATAATAAATACATACACATCCTTATACATACCTAAATAAATTATACATAAACAATGAGAAGATTCATAAAATGCAGAATGCAGCAAATACAATTCAAATAAAATTGAAAGCTGAAAATTTATATGAAAACATTGGTGCAAAGCTGCATGCAAATTTTTGAAGCATTTTTTGACTAAAAATGAAGAAAATGTAATTTCTCAGTAAGAGATTTCTAGATACATTTTTTTGGTAGATCAACAGTGTGTAAGAGTCCTGAAATCACAAATAGTATTGTAAAAATTTTGTAAATAGATTACTAAGTACTGTTATAGTGTAGATCTGTTTTGGTAATTCACAAATTGATACACAGGGAAATTTGCCAGCAAAAATATTCTGACTTAAGACGTAAGTCCATTTAAAAACATCAGAGTTTGTGCAGACTACATGCTGCCAGGAGCGTCTCCTTCTCACTCTGAATAGTAATAAACATCAACAGCGGCCAAGCCAGGAAAAGGGAAAGGAGACTATTTCTATGTGATGTATCTGGAAATGACTTGAATTTTCAGAACCAATACCAGGAAAACTGTAGTTGTTTTTTTTATACTCATTGGGGGCTTGCCACCAAGCTCTCAAATAAATACACACAGAGAAATTTATACTTACTTGTGAATGTCTGGCCTTAGCTTGGCTTATTTCTACCAGATTTCCTTAACTTAAATTATCCCATCTACCTTTTGCCTCTGGGCTTTTGCCTTACTCTATTCTATATATGTTTCTGTCATTTTTACTCAGTGACTGGTTTTGTGAGTGGCCCCTGCAGCCTTCCCTCCTTCTCCTTTTCTGACTCCTCTTCTGGAGGGCCTAGATTTCTCCTCCTATTCTCTCTGCCTGGCAACTCTGCCTATTCTTTCTCCTGTGTAGCTGTTGGCTGTTCAGCTCTATATTAGAACAATCAGGTATTTTAGGCAGGCAAAGTAACATAGCTTTACAGAGTTTAACAAATATAACCTAAAGGAATGCAACACATCTTTGCATCATTAAACATGTATTTCACAGCATAAAAGAATGTAACACATCTTAAACTAATATTCCACAACAGAAAATCACTAAGTAGCCAAGTTCATGTTTTAGACTTAAAGGACTAGAACTTTTAAACATTTTCAGGCTCCAGGTTATAATACGAACCGTATTAGATAGAAAAGAAGAAAAACTCTTAAGGTGAATTGTATACCTATGGGAACTATGTGATTGTGGAATTTCTTTTAGTCCTTGAATTTTCATAGTTCCTAGCAAAATTTTATGTGTAATAATTAGTAACTACTGAGAAAAGGAGAATCTGTTTGCTCTGGGATTCAAAATTTTGAAAAAATATAAAAATGTAGGAGTATATTTCAGTAACTCAAGAACACTAATGAAAAATTTAAATACATTTAATGTTCTCTGTGACATAGATGTTACTTATTTCTATTCTCTTTATTAGCTTTGCCATCTATGAAGGGATGCTTGAATTATAACATTCTACTCTGTTCTATGCTATGATAATTTAGTTGATCTCTTATAATCCAAAGCCCAAACTATACATCTTTTATATGAAGCACTGCCATGAACCCAAGAAGTTTGTATCAATCACTTTTTATGTATACAATTTCAAGAACAGCGTAGTCAATGTCCTCTTCTAACCTCAACAGACAAAAGGTACACACACACACACACACACTTTTCAAAAAGCATGGGATAAAACCGGACTCGCTGAACATAGCGGACAATGAGGACTACTGAGATCTCAAGAACAATGGCAATGGGTTTTTGATCCTACTGCACATACTGGCTTTGTGGGAGCCTAGGCAGTTTGGATGCTCACCTTACTAGACCTGGATGGAGGTGGGTGGTCATTGGACTTCCCACAGGGCAGGGAACCCTGATTGCTCTTTGGGCTGACGAGGGAGGGAGACTTGATTGGGGGAGGGGGAGGGAAATGGGAGGCAGTGGTGGGGAGGAAGCAGAAATCTTTAATAAATAAATAAATAAAAATAAAAATAAATACATGCAGCAAACCTTTAATAAATACTAAACAGGCCTTTAAAAATATACTTTCAAGTTGTTAACTAAAGTGATTATTAAGGCGATCGTGGTCTAATTTATGTGCTGTTTTGCACACACCTATTTTCTAAAGCAGAGGTTAGGCTACCTATGTGCTGCAGATTTCCAGCAGGGCACGACTACAGATCTTCTCAAGACTGAGTGTAACAATATTACACTTCTATACAAGGAGAGTTCATGATCCTCATTTGTGTCAGGAGATGTTTCTATGTTTCAAACTGCTAAGAATTGCTTAGAACAGTGTTTCTCAACCTTCCTAATTCTGTGACCGCTTAATACAGCATTGTGATGAACAACAATAAAACTATTTTCATTGATACTTCATAACTATACTTTTACTTTTGTTATGAATCACGATGTAAATATTTTGGAGATAGAGGTTTTCCAAAGGAGTTATAACCCACAGGATGAGAACAAGTGGCTTAGAATAAGTATTAGGATAATCCAGGAATAATGCAGTAGAAATATAAATCAACGGAACTCATATAACCTATATCACTTTTCTGGATCAAAATATGTTTAGGAACATTTACTTTTACCTGTTTCTGTACCTACTGTTCCACATAATATAACTGTCCTCCATCTCCATTCCCTCCAGTCAAATACCTTGAGATTTTTTTTAAATCAATCCATTTGTAAAAGAAAAAGTTTCAGTTTAATTCCTATCTATACATTCTGCATTTTTATTTATTAATACTATGGTGATCATCATATATTGTGTTCCCATATTGTTTGTAATAGTCAGAAAAGGTAGAAGCTAGTAAAAACAATAGTTATGTAATTACTCACTGTAATAAGTATTATAAATAAAAATTCTATGAAGCTTGAAGAATGGATTGGAGGGACTAAATATGCCTCTACTGTCCTACCGTAAGGTCTGGGATAAAGGACTTTTTGTAGTGAATCAACCCAAAAAGAAATTCTGGAAACTGAAATCTGTTTATCACTCATAGGTAGGAGATAACTCATGGCACTTGTAGTGAAGACTGAGCATTCTCATATCATATGCTCAAAAGCAAGGACATTATATTATCCTCTTGGATACGGGAAGTAGACAAAATTGAGGGGAGAAAATTTGGGATCTTGGGGGTGGGGTGGGATGGGAGTATCGGGGGATGGGGAGAGAAAAGTGAGAAGGGGAGGATGAGGGAAACTTGGGGAAACAGGATGATTGGGATAAAGGAAGGTTGGATAGGGGAGCACGGAAGCTCAATTCTTAGTTAAGGGAGCCACCTTAGGGTTGGCAAGAGACTTGAACCTAGAGTGGCTCCCAGGAGCCCAAGGCGAGGTCCCCAGTTAGTTCCTTGGGCAGCTGAGGATAGGGAACCTGAAATGACCCTATCCTACAGCAATGCTGACGAATATCTTGCATATCACCATAGAACCTTCAGCTGGTGATGGATGGAGATAGTCACCGAGACTCACACTGGAGCACCGGACTGAGCTCCCAAGTTCCCAATGAGGAGCGGAAGGAGGGAGAATATGAGCAAGGAAGTCACGACCACGAGGGGTGCACCCAACCACTGAGACAGTGTGACTGATCTATTGGGAGCTCACCAAGGCCAGCTGGACTGTGACAGAAGAAGCATGGGATAAAACCAGACTCTCTGAACATGGCGAACAATGGGGGCTGATGAGAAGCCGGGGACAATGGCCCAGGGTTTTGATCCTACTTCAAGTTCTGGCTTTGTGGGAGCCTAGCCACCTTGGATGTTCACCTTCCTAGACATGGACGGAGGGGGGAGGGCCTTGGACTTTCCACAGGACAGGGAACCCTGACTGTTCTTTGGACTGGAGAGGGAGGGGGAGAGGAGCTGGGGGAGGGGGAGGGGGGTGGGACGAGGGGGAGGGAGGTGGGAGGCCGGGAGGAGGCGGAAACTTTTTTTTCTTTTCTTTTTCTCAATAAAAAAAAAGAAAGAAAAAATAAATAAATATCATAACATAAAAAAAAGCAAGGACATTGATTTATGGAGTAGGGAGAGGCCTTTTACTTAAGATGCATTGATGTATTAACTTAGCAAATCACACTTTCAGAAGAGCAATCCAACAGTCAGTGATTGCCCCGTATTTCAACTTTGAGTAACTTTGATACATGAGCATTTTTCAACAGTTATATTTTCAGGGAAGCATCACATGGAGGTAATAGTCCTTGGAGTAAACTGATTTCCTTCTCGATGAGGAAGGCAACTGTCTCTGCCTTAAAAGTGGACAGCAGACTAACTACATTAAAGTATTGTATCTTTAAATTCTCTCCCAGACAATAAATATGTACAAGCCATGGAATTACTATTAACATGGTATCTACTAGACTTAAGGGGCAATTATTTGAGCCGTAATAGGAGTACTAATGTCACAAGATATCCAGAGATGGAGAAAAAAAAAAGGAAATGAGAAGAACAAGAAGGATGCTGTGAATTAAGTTAATGTTAAGTACAATAAATGTAGTAACACTCTAGTATTGCGGTCATAAAAGATACAAACTTATTTTGTTAGATTTCATAACAAAATCCATGAAAATCTCCATAATAAATATATATCTAATTTTCACTAAGAAAAAGCAAAGAACTTTGTGGAGCAGACACAAACAACTCCATTGCTCTATTTTTCCTGAACCTTTTCAATAAGGGAGGTAAAAATCTGAAAATTACTCTTACCAACATGAATTCATTATTAATTCATTATTAATTTCTTAAAGAAGACTAGTGATGATTAAGTAGTTTACATCCTTAAAAATCGTCCACCTCACTTTTCCATATATGATTTTGTTTCCAAAAGTAAAATTCTGATTATAATTTCACATTCCAAGTTCCACTTGTTTCTAGTTCATATTTCAGATTGCTAAGAATGATGCAACTACTCTGAAATGAAGCAATTCTGTATATTCTCATGAAATCTGATATCCAGTCTTCTAAGAGAAGTCAGGGATGATGCACCAAGGTGCATCATAATAAAGACACTGTGAGCTATCCACCAAGTAGCAGATATCTGTTTCACTTTGACTAAAATTCATATTTGAAATATCAAAGAGTAAGGCTTCAGTTTTTCAGCTGTTACCTTTTGGTAAAAATGTTTGTTCTACTGCCTTTATAGGTAGCAACCATAGTAGAAGGAAAACTGGAGATCCAAGCAGCCTAAATCAAATAATATCAATTCAAAACAAAACAAACAATTGAGAAATATTCTAATGAGCATTTTAAATATAGTGTAAATACTATCTAAACATTGACTCAGAAATCCCCCTGGAAAACACTAGAATAATTCTTATCTCTTTTATTGACTTTAATGGTATTGACAACTTACAATACAATAATGTTTTGCATCAATTTTATCACAAGTAGTTACATTTCTAGATATTTGACTTTGAATTTGAAGTATGAGAAATGTTTAATGCAAATCAACATTGCAACTAAACAGTTGTACATTACTAAGATCAATTTTAATGAATCATTTCACTGACTTACAATGATTACTACCAACATTTCTTAGGTTATTCTTTCTACCTTAGTATATGATGAGGAAATTGCACTGTGCTGAAGTTTACTGGTTGAGAAGTAAAATACACACTACAACTAAATATGTCCTTAACTGAAATACAACAAAAGTTGTTTTAACCTCTTCTCATTACTCTGTTATCAGTTTTAGTAGTTTCTTTTGTTTTGTTTTTCTCTGAACAAGGGAATTTTTTTGCATTCATGAAAATAATTTCAAATTGTTCATGGAGAAAAACATTAAAATATTATAAAAAAAGGAAAAGTAAACTGTATAACTGAAATATCTAAAATTAAATAATTCAGCTAGTTGTTATAAAAATAAATGAGTTGTAATTCATTGGAAAAATATAATGTTCATAAGAAGATAACAGTCAATAGATAACAGTCATATAATAAATATGCATACCTCATATACATTGTCATTTTGTGGGCGGATAAGAGACTTTTAAATCTATTCAATCACTTTTATTCATGCAGGATTCATAATTATGGGAATGTAAATACTTTAATCCATTCATCATATTCCTTTAAAAGTTTCCAATTTTTCTATAAATGCCTAAATATTAGTATTTTAAAGTATCCATAATTTTTTAAAAAACAAACTAATTAATACATAAGTGATACTTGTTTCTAAGCTATTAAAGTATTTTTTGACATTATTGGTAGTTATTTTCCACATTGTAGCATTCAGAGTTTCATTTGGATTTTAAACTTAAAAACATTCTCACTACTAACCTACAATAAATCTTGGAAGCTGCTGTTAAATGAATAGTCATCTGCCATCTAAAAAGTAATCTGTCAAATTTTCTAATTATTAGCCACTAAAAATAATTTAATTAAGTGAACTTGACTGATGTATAAAGTACTGTAATTTAGAACAAATTATATTTTGAGTGGCAAGCCTTCTCACAGAATCTTCTTGATTGCTTAGAGATCAGCCAACACTCAGTAAGGATATTCCAAAATGTATTCCCAGTGAATATTTTATGGCATGAACAAGGTCCTGGTCATTCAACTTATTGGTGTATCTTATGGCATCAGCAAATTGACACAGAAGCTTAAAATGTGACCTTCTTTCCTGAACAGTATATTAGCTACATGGAATACTGTCAGCTTTTGCTTCTGCTGAAATATTTTCCGTGGAAATAATTTCATAAACCACTATACTCTGAAATAATCTCGGTGAAACAAATCCCTATGTATTTCTAAATGAATGCTCAAATTTAAACAGTTACAAAAGGAATCAAAAAATATTTCCTTTGATGTAGTCTGTGTTTAAGGATAGACACATTTTGGAGACTATTAACACTGTGGCTAAAATTGAATATTACTTTTGAGTAAAAAAATTGCTCTAATCCTTTTTAAAGGCCAGAGGAGACTATGCTTCTGCATATTTTATAATTCCCCTCAGAACATTCTGTTTTCCTCTAACCGCTGTCAGAACCTCCTCGTATTAGTGCAACATCCTCAGTGTTTTATCATCATAGGAGGACTCAGGAGCAAACTGACAGAAGCCAAATCATTCAAATTAAAACATATTTCTGCACATCAGGAGCACACATGGGGGAAGAAAGAAATCAATATTTCAAACACTAATGATTTCCAATTCAGTTCTCTTTGGAGAAAAGTTAGATGGAGCAAAACCACTCAAATGAAATAATATGCAAAATAAAGATGAGGTCATTAGTTTCTGTGAAAATAGCAGCATTTAATATCAACTGATCAGTAAACAAATCCCAACCTTGAATAGAAAGCCAGAATCAGCCTTAATAGAAGCCGTAGATTTGTGTAAATGGTTTAAAAAAAATAGGAGCAGATGTCAATAAACAGTCAGACAAACCTCAGCTGAAACTTTTAGTCCATGTCTTATCAAACATATAAGACTTGAAAATGTTAATAACTAACCTTCCTTACTGTTTCACCTATATTGTATACAGGGACATGGTGATGTGAACAAGACTGGCCATATAGACTCATTTACTCCAACCTACATGATCACATGGTTTTAGGAAGTTTAAAATAATTTTTACTGACTGAAGATGTGAATAAAAATTGAGTATTTAGAAGATTGGGCTAGGAGACTGAGGATATACCTATATCTATCACGAATACATATGTAAAGCAGAAACCCATCAAACTTCTAAAAAGATGTGTTTAAAATAAGGTGATCAAATATATAAAACCTAATCCTCTCCTCTCTCAGCATGTAACCAAACTGTTTCCCTCTGATCGTCTTGCCAGTACTATGGACAGTAGCCTATATTCATCATTAACTGATTAAAAAATAGAGAACGCGTGGCACATGTACAAAATGTAATGTTTTTTACATTTAAATAAATTTTAATTCAACCTTTGAAAGGACTGATATTCTGTCATTTGTCACAATATGGGTGTAACAAGAGATCATCACTGTAAGTATAATAACCCAGGCACAGAAAATTACATGCCAGAGAATCTCGGGCATGTAAAGAGTCTAAAAAGGTGATCTTATGAAAATTCAGAGAAAATGGTGGTGATTAGTAGATGATACTGGGGAGAGAAAATAATGTTTATTTAAAGGAACTGAGTCAGACAAAAAGCTTTTGTGTGTTACTGCAAAGTAGGGTGAGTATACATAATAATTATATACTATACACTTCAAAAACTAGGTGGATTTTTCAAAGGGAGGGTACGATAAAGAAATGATAAATGCGTGATGAGACAAAAATGCTAAACTTCACATTTCATTTCAAGATATATTGATGTCTATTATCTCTATGTTTTTATTTAGCAGCACATGGATTTAAGGATTAGCAGTTTAAGTATAAATGGCGCTCCTGTCAAATCAAAACTAAAATCAAAAGCTTTTTACATACAATATGATTAATAAAAAGAAGTAAATAAAATCATATATAATTTTAAATGTTGTGGTTTAAAGATTTCATATGTATGTATATATGTATTTATATATGTAGTATCAGCTACAAAGAAAGAAATATGTAAACATATTTATAATTTTTACATAATTTAAACAGTTAGCTTGTTTTCACACACCTGAAATTCATCTATCTTTTAAAGAAATATGGTTTTGACAATGTGTCCATAGTAAAATGTAAAACTTCTTACACGCATGAACAGACAAAAGGAGACACTACCATTCCATAAACCTAAAGACAGTCAAACATTACACCCAGTCTTTTTTAAAACAAACAAACAAAAAGAAAAAAAAATGGGGAAAATGAAAGAGTTAAGGGCATAAAACTTCAGAGAGTTTTAATTTGAAGTAAACATACTTCATATAACTCTGATTTAACAAAGCTGCTACTAGGTAGAGGGCATGGCCCTAAATATACAATACTGTCTGAAAATGTCTGAAGGAAATAAGAATCCTGAAAAACTCCTTACAGTCAGCCCTTCTTACACAATCCAATCTTTGGGTTCATTAACTTTATAGTCATTAAAGGAATGGAAATAAAAAACAAATGACTTCCTGAAGGAAAAAAATCCAGTTTCATCTAAATGCAGCCTAGATACTAAAGCTACTTTTAAGTCCATTATTTTATTGATCTTTACTTAAGCACCATGTTTTTCTATTGTGTATCTATCATCTATCAAAGTGATATAATTCCGTCTGTAGAGCCCAACATTCTTGCTGTGGCTATGCACTAAACTTGGTTCTGGAAAGGACCAGAGAGCTGAGAATGCTTGGTTCTCCTCATGAAGACAAAGAGGATGTAGTCCTGGTAAAGAGTGATCAGTAAAGAAAAACACAGGAGCCAAGGGCTGGACGAATGGCTCATAGGTTAAGAGCACCAGCTATTCTTCCAGAGGTCTTCAGTTCAATTCCTGGCAACCACACAGTGGCTCATGGCCATCTATAATAAGATCTGGTGTCTTCTTCTGATGTGTACATGGTAGCAGAATATTGTATGCATAACAAATAAATCTTTTAGAAAAAGGAAAACACACAGTTAAGTTATGAAATGAGAGTAAAGGAAACACAGAGGAAAGATTTAGCCTAGCTAAAGCTTATGCGGAGTAGTTATCATGAAAGATCAGCAGACTAAGTCATCACCCAGAGAAAAGATTAAGGTGACAATCATGAGAAGTAGCCTCTTGGAGGTCTGTTCCTTTACAAAGGGAAATGGCTGGGAAGTGGATCTCTCTCTCTCTCTCTCTCTCTCTCTCTCTCTCTCTCTCTCTCTCTCTCTCTCTTTCTGTGTGTGTGTGTGTGTGTGTGTGTGTGTGTGTGTAGCTGGGAAGAGGGAGAAGAAACTGTGGTTGGGATGTAATGTAAGAGAGAAGAATATATTTTCAATAATTAAATGAATAATCAATAGAATAAATGGGAAAGAAAGAAAATAACATGCCCAGTGCAAAGTATCAGAAAGATATACATAACTACGTATGTAGAAAATATGTAAGTGATTATAAATTGAAGAAATGTTGCTGATCCTCTTAAACACTACTGACTCAAAAATTCTCAGTGTGGTTTTACTAAAGTGAACGTTTCTACATAAGAAACTTGTTTCATGGTTTAATTTGTAGCTTCCAAATACTTATATATGACATGTAGCTTAACACCATCTGTAGATGAATGCAATAAAGTGATTCTACACTAGTCAGAATAGGTGTTAATAAAGAGTTCAAAGTCTCAAAGATTTACAGTTCTCTGCATGAGCAGAGAACAAGAACCAAATCCAGCAGCCAAGAGCTAGCACACACGGTTTTGGTACCCAAGGCCAAGCCCAACCTTGTTCAGCATTTCAAAGGCCGTTGGTTGAAGGAGTTTCCCCAGCACCCATCTGTCTCTCTCAATATCTTGAGGAGTCAACATTTTAGAATACTGAAATTGTAAGATCCCAAAACCATAACAGCAAAATTTAGTCTCACTGAAATGCCTTACAATATATCGTGAGATACTATTAATCCGCTGTCTCTAGCTAGATGACCACAGACCTGTAATTGTATCTGATTGGATAGCAATAAATCACACTTAGCATCTTCAAATTCTTGAATACAACTGAGAAAAGAACAAGAAAATAATGGCAGACAAAGATTCTAGTCTTACACCAACTTTTTGAATCATAAACTATAATTCTTTTCATACATTTTTTAACTTTGAAGAATTATCCCATGTTAGAAACATGATGACTATTTTTTTCTGTAAATGCCATAAAATTTATAATTTTCTGAGAGATTCTTATGGAAGTAGGTAATCATTTAATATTTTAAATTACATCCACTCAATTAGATCTCTAACTTAGCATGACAGCAGCAAAATCACTGGGAAACTAGTACTTGGAGGGTATGGGGGACTGGGTTTTCTTTGGGATGGGATATTCAAGAGAAGGGTGCAACCAATGTTGGAAATAGGACCATCTCCTAAAACTACCAAACAATGACTACATAATCTAGCAAATGGTTTTAGGTAATTAGTAAGAGGGATAAGAAGCTATATTAAAAAGTTCAGAAAATTTTATTCAGACAACTCCAGTCCTACACACGGCCAGGCATCTTTGAATAAGACATAACCGAACAAGCAAAGGAAACTATGTATACTATAGAAAGTTGCTCAGCAATAAAAAGTAACAAATTATTCATATGCACAGTAGCTTGCTTAAATTACTCTCAAAGACAATCTAGATATCTAAGAGAGATCACTTATGTCTCTAATTGATGGCATGAACTTACATGGTGTAGAAATATCTGTAAGACTTTCTTTAAAGTTAACATAGAAATGTGTAAAACAGACTGAATAGTCACCAGCATATGAATGATGAGCAAGAAGATACATAACTATATAATAGTATATGGTTATTGTGTGTGCATATGTGTGCATGTACCTGCTCATGTAGACCACATCTCAAAGCATGGGTAGATGATTCAACTAAACTATCTTTGCAAAATAAGCTGGATAGAGCAAGCGCTAGTAAAAACTTTGGTATTATTCCCATTTACACTCATTTGGAAGATTTGTAAATAATGTGAATATCTTATCAATTCTAAAATAAACACATTATTGAGAGATTCAGAGTCTAATAGCACTCTTCTGAAAGTGAGTATTTAAGTTGTAAATGGGGCTGCAATTAAAATGATGAAAAGGACAACTATGGGAATTTTAGATTTAGTACCTAGGGAAAGTGCCTAATGTGTCTCTTCCTTAAAATTGAATTGCTAAATGTCAGAAACATTTGGATGGTTTGGGTATTTTCTTTGACGTAATTCCATATTCTCCTTGATCAAACTTCCCAACCTAAATTATTTTGAGACATTGAGTTCATGAAAAAGCATGGCCTAATCAGCAGCTTGCAAGCACACCAGAAAGCCTTTCACACTGATGTGTCCTGCAGGGGAATTTCCCTTCTTTCCTACTATAACATAAACAGTGCCTACTCAGAGACTCAGCAGTGTGTTTTTTTTTTCAGGCTATGGGCAGTTGAAGAAAGGAAAACATGCATTGATAGCTATTTTCACACACACACACACACACACACACACACACACACACACACACACATGAAGTTTGATGTTCCTAGTGTTAACAAGTGTTTTGAAGACAAAAAAAAAGACAAATAGAAAAAGGAAGCTTGATTCTCATGAAACATTCTTTTTGAAATCCAAGCCTAGTAGTCTCCTGAGAGACCAGGTCTATTTGCATATTTATATCTACACAACCAGTGTTTCCTCAAAACCCTGGTACATTTGCGTATTTGTAACTATTTAAATATAGTTTTCTCCGCACAGGGATAAAGCACCTTAACATACATTTATGTTATGCTTTCCCCAACCCCAATCTTACTAACAACCACTGAAAATAAAAAATAGTAAGGATCAGACTTTTGACTTTCACAAAAGGCAAGCAGCACTGACATGGCAGTTCACAGCCATCTGTAATTCTAGTTCAGGGACTGTGACACCCTCTCATGTCACTGCAGACACGAGGCACTCGCATGCAGACAAACACTTATACGCACAAGAAATAATAATAAATGCTTTTTGTGTTTGATAAAACAGATAAACAAGAAAAAAAATTAGCTGTTCTCAGTCATGAAGCTCCTTTCCCCACCACTCATTCTGAAATGAGTCACTTGAGTAAAGGGAAAGACAGAACACATAAACAGCAACTCCACTTTTCTTCTGTATGATGGATTTATGCAACGAACTTCACTTGGTGCATATTGAACCAACTTAAGGTATGCACTTAAGGTTTTTCACTTAGTAACTAACTGTACAACAATCAGCAATGAAATTCCAGAGCATTCAGACTGCATCAAAGAAAACCTGTTACCCACAACTCTGTACTACCCCTAGAAACTTCAGATTTACACTTCATACATTCCTCTATTCGAATGTTCATAATTTTGAATTCAGAGCCTTTTCATCTTTTTATGACTGGCACCTCTATTTAACTTAATAATTTCAATATCCATCCAAGTTGTAATTTTTATCAGTGCTTCATATCTTCATATGCATATTCTTTTTAAGAGCATGTCAGTTTTGTCTTGTCTGTCCATGAAATGATGTTGTTTAGTTGTTGAGAGTGAACTAGACTAACACTACTAACAACTATGTACAATACTTATGTGAACATATATTGCCATTTCTCTTTAATTAAAGCTACTGATGAAAGCATGTAGTCATACTATAAATATAAGTTCAACATTTGATAAGCTGCCAGATTGCTTTCTTACCTGAAATAAGTGCAAGTTGTGTTAATGCTAAAGATATATGAAGAAAGACCACCAATCCGAACCATCACAGTGAAATTAATTAAATAAAGTAGTTTGTTAAAGCAAAATGTTTTCATGTACATAAACTGCCTCCCACTAAGATGGTATCCAAGAGGTTAGCATTGAATATGAAGAAGACAAGGTTTTTATAGCTCAGGGGTAGAAGGTTTCCAAATGGTGAATCTTTCATAAAAAAAAAATACATGGTGTTATAGGAGCAGAATATAAGCAGAACAAGTTAGTCATAACGACATAGCCTGGAGCAAACATATGATTGCAATGTGATCATAATAAGGACAGCATACTAACAGGTAGTCATAACAATGGTGTAATAACCACATTCTGAAACAAAGTTAGGGCTGTAAGATGGTTATAACAACTTTTTGAAACAAAGACAGAGTTGTCTTTTCCTGGAACAGATAGCACAGAGTCATTTGCAGGAAAGGTTATAGGTGGAGGTGGAACATAGCCCAATCCTTGAGAAATAGAGGTTTAATCATAAACAGAAATGAGTTTAGTTGGCCTTTACTATAAGATCACTTTTAAGCCTGAGATGGAGGCAGGCTGGTTTATCAGTTCTGATTTCATATTCTCGCCCATCCTTACCTGTTGCAGGCTACTTTCTACATCCTGTGGATTTACTTTACACTTTTGTGCAGTATTTTTCAAAGTGAAAGGATTTTAGGGAATGTAATATGTGGTAACTTACAAAATGAAAGTGTTTAGTTTGTTTTAATGAGTCTGTTTTTACTCTCCTGTTGTACTGTGGGTTGTACTATTTATATTCATCATAAATGAACTGCATTTTCTTAGAACCGCTATATGCCTAACTACTCTACTCAACTTTGCAACAACTATGTATTTCTCCTCTCCTTTATTGAGGAAACTCTCAATCTGAATGACTGTCTTTTGTTCCCTATGTGTATGTCAGTGCACATATGAATGTCAGTGCACATATGCATGTCAGTGCACGTATGTATATGTGCATATGCATGAAGACCTCAAGGGTCCTTCCTTAGGTATTACCCACGCTGCTTTCTGAGACAGTGTATATGCCCTGGGCCTCAAGGATTAATCAAGGACCATTGACCAGAAAAAGTCAGGGATGTGCCTGACTCCACCTCCCCAGCTCAGAATTCCAAATGCATACCCTTACACCAACATATTTTATGTGGGTTCTAAGGAGCAAACTCAGGTTATCATGATAAGAACTTTAGTAACTGAGCTATCTACCCATCCCAAGCACATATTTTGTTAGTCACACTATTTGATATTTTATAGCCATCTGACTTCACAGTTCTGAAAACTCATTAGCCTACCAAACTGTTTCCAAGAGTAGTGGGTAGGAATGAAAATTCTAAACATAAGAATGCAAGTGATGAGACTCCCACTTGTTACAAATCTTTGTAACTTGGGGAAATTATACTATTAAAAAAAACACCCCTTAACTTCATAAGGAATATCTCACCATGAGAAACTTCTAGTAAAACTGAGACACATTTTTAAAGAAGTATTTAATAATATGCTCAGTAAAATACAATGAAATGGCTGATTAGAATAATAGAAAATTTCTTTCATAGACGAGGGGAGAAGGGAAGTGGAGAGGAGAACTTGAGGGAATGCCATAGTCAAGATGGAGGAAGGACAGAGATATCTTGATTGAAGGAGCAATTATAGGGTTAGCAAGAAACCTGGCTCTAGAGAAATTCTCAGGAATCCACAAGGATGACCCCTAACTAAACCCTAAGCAATAGAGGAGAGAGTGCTCGAACTGGTCCTGCTTATATTCAAACTGATAAATACCTTAAATATCACCATAGAACCTTCATCCAACATCTGATGGAAACAGAGGCAGAGACCTGCATCTGACCACTGGACTGAGCTCCCAAAGTCCAGCTGAACAATGAGAATATGAGCAAAGAGGTCAAGACCATGATGAGTACACCCACTGAAACAGCTTACCTAATGGGAGCTCACCAAATTCAGCCAGTCTGGGAAGGAACAAGGATAGTATCAAACAAGTCCCTCTGAATGTGGGTGACAATTGTATGGCTGGGGCAGACTGAGGGACAACTGGCAGTGGCACCAAAATTCATCCCTGCTGCTTGTACTGTTTTTTTTTTGGAGCCTATTCTCTTTGAATGGATACCTTGCTCAGCCTAGATATAGTAGGGAGGGACTTGGACCTCCCCCAAAGCAATTTTCCTTATCTTCTCTGAGGAGTAGCTCGGAGGGTGGAGTGAGAGGGTAGGTGGACAGAATGGGAGGAAGGAAGGGAGTGGGAACTGGGATTAGTATGTAAAATTTTTTTAAAAAAAGATAATTTGCTTTCTTTTTAAAAAAATAAAAGAAAAAATCGTTCCAGGTAATAATTAATACTTGAAAACATAAGATTATCTAGTGTTAAACAAGAAAGAACAAGAAAAGAAGTGAAGCCTTGTACAAAGTGCTTCCTAGTATAAAAAGAACACACCCTTACAAAAAGCAGGTAAAACATAACAGAAGATGATACTCTTAGGGAGTCATAGCATAGGAAGAAGATAAAAATCTCTAATAAAATCTGTGCATTTTGGATATGAATCAAGAGCTGGACATGGTGGCATACCTGTAACTCCAGAATTCTTTTTTTTTTTTTTTTTGGTTTTTCGAGACAGGGTTTCTCTGTGGCTTTGGAGCTTGTCCTGGAACTAGCTCTGTAGACCAGGCTGGTCTCGAACTCACAGAGATCCACCTGCCTCTGCCTCCCGAGTGCTGGGATTAAAGGCATGTGCCACCACTGCCCGGCTTACTTTTTTTTTTGTTTTTTTGTTTTTTTGTTTTTTTTTTGGTTTTTGAATTCTGAAAGCTGAGGCAGGAGAATCATGACTTCAAGAGAGGGAGAGACAGAGGCAACGAGGGGTGGGAGGTAGGAAGGATAAAACAATTAGACTACGGGAGAGATGTTACATACCACTACTAAGACAAAATAGAAGCAATTGAAACAATTACGTCATTTTGCCTACGGGATGGAATGTAAAGGCCTTTTATCATTACAAATAAAATGTTTTGAAGAAACCAGAAAAGGAGATGGTGAGGAAGCATAGCTATTTCCTCATCCTTCACTGGACAGATAGCAGATGTCTCAAATTGAATCACATCCATCTCAAAATGTTACTACATTTTACCAGACTAGAAAAAAATATAATAGTTCTGTTGCTAAAGAAACATTCATTTTAACTTCAGCAACACTTTCTATTTCAATTAATTATTTAGATAAATTTTGAATAGACCAGAAGACTAAAAAATTACATAAACTGACTACATTTAATTACAATTATTTTCTTCACCTAACCATATCCACCATCTAACCATAAATATTTTTATATTTATGCCCATTTTGTATAAGAATTATATCATTAAGATATTATTTTTGACGGTTAGATGTCTTTTATATTTGTTTATGTGAGAATTACTTCATTTAATGGACACATAAACTTGCACAAAACAATGCAAATTTTCTAAAATGTAGGAATTCATAATCACATGATCTAACAGAATAGAAGTAAGCGTGGGTGTAATAATACACAAGACAAAGAAGTCATTGTAAAAGCACTCCCATCAAGGTTTAGGAATCCATACAGAAAAAGGGTGCAAAACATTTGTAAGAGCCAGAAGTGACAGATGACTCCAAGAGGGGGAAAGAAGAGAGAGAGATAGAGACACTGAATCTCAGCTTCTAGCTACAAATCAGCCCAGTTCTGACTGGGAAGGTCTGGAATGAATCCAGGGACTTGGCATTTTGCAGGGACTTGGGCCACACAATGAGTCATAAATCTTGAGAAAGTCCACAGACTCACACATTAAATAAACAACACATACATGATTTAAGAAAGTGAGCATATGAGAGGAGTTTTAAAAATAACAGAAACTAACAAATAAAAACACATAGAACTTTTTCATTCCCTTCTTTTGCTGAGTAAACAAAGGAATTCTTCCAGCTGTTAAGTTCTGATAAAGCAATGTTTCTGAGGTTTCCTTTTTTTTTCTTCATGAAGTACATAGTTTTGGAAGGGATTTTTCCTTCACATTTTTTTGTTGTTGTTGTGAGCACATTTTCTGATCCATGAACTGACTATTCCAAAGTGAATTATGAATTATGTTTTTTTTTCACAGCAGAAAACCTCACAGAATCACTCTGCACAAAGTAGGTTTCCCTGCCTAAGTGTGCTTTGTGTTGCCATTAAAATAATACAGATTGAATAACTTACAAAAGGAAGACATGTATGTATTACAGTACAAAGGGCTACCTGAGAAACCCACGACTGGGAGGTTTGCCCTGAGACATCACTGCTTTGTTGAGCCATTGGGAAACCTGGTCTCCTACAAGGAATGAGGAGTTACATAAAAGAAAATTTTGTTTCCTTCATTTTGCCTATGCTAGATTCAAAATGGGGTACCACAAAAAAGTACAATTTCTTTAAGAGTCTCAGGCTGGTCAGGCAGTGGTAGCGCATATCTTTAATCTCAACCGTCAGGAGGCCAGTCTGGTCTACAGACTATTAAATAGAGATACCCTGTCATGAAGAAAGAAAGAAAGAAAGAAAGAAAGAAAGAAAGAAAGAAAGAAAGAAAGAAAGAAGGAAGGAAGGAAGGAAGGAAGGAAGGAAGGAAGGAAGGAAGGAAGGA
>JABTXL010005416.1:9344840-9501048 GCA_025134845.1 Neodon shergylaensis | reverse complement strand
GGAAAAAGACTGTCAGGCTGGGAGACAAAAATTGGCGAATCCTGTGCCAGGCAACTGAGGATTCTTTCAGTGAAAGAGATTTAACATAATGGTGATTGTTTATGAGGACACCATGCATGAGATGGAGTCCTGGAGTCTAGACAATGATGAACTGGACCAGAGCTTGACCAGTACTGCTTTCTATGAACAGCTCTGGTGTTCTACTTAAAATCAATCCTCATGTAAGGATCCTGAAGTTGAACTGGGAGGTTATTGGGTATTTTTCCCCATTCCCAACATGTTCACAATGAATAAAATCTTTTAGGCTTTTGCTTGTTGCTTATTAGTTTAATTGTTCTATTAAGGATAGTTTTTCTGAACCTGACTATTTGAGACAATCAGGACCTTTACTAACTACAGTAAAAATTCTGGTGACTTAAAATAGACTCAGGACACATTTTGCGATCTTCCAGTTACAGCAGTTTGATGCCAGATGGAGAACAAGGTGTGAAAGATCCCAGAAGCTGCTGGAATCATCTTATCTTTCCACCTTAGCAAGCATCAGCTGCTTTTTTAGCTCTATATGGTGAAGCAGAAAAACTAGTTTTTGGAATGTATTTTGAATTCTCTAGAAATTTGGCACTTGATAGGTTTTTTCCCCATAAGTGTGACTTGGACTTTGCCATCCTTCATGCTCTGAGGTTTTTTTTTTTTCTGAACCACTGTTAGCAGCTGCCATTTTGCAACTGGTTTTATCATTCATAGCTCCAGTTCTGTGGCACCAATTCATGCTATTTTGCCATTATAGGATGGATTTTAATCTATTTCAATGTTTACTATATGATAGTGAAGGTTTGAGGGCTCTATGTAAGTCATTAGGTTCCCAAGAATTAATTGAGGTAGAGAAACAAGGGTGCTGGAGTGGCCTCTGTTTTGGTTTGTATAAACAAACTCCAGACCCTTTGTGTCCCCTAAGAAGGGTTCCACCTGACTGGTCTTTAGAAAGGTAGGATGGCTTCCTAGGTAGCATGATGAAAAGGCAATCTGCCTCTGGAACTTCTAAAATAATGCAGTAAGAAACCTTCATTTTGCACTTTTTTTCAAAGAATGTCTTATGCACTAGGAATCATAATTATTGGCATGTATTTTTTTAATTTTTTAAAATATATTTTTGTGTATGAATGTGTTAGGGAGATGACTGTTGGACTGTCGTAGGAGAATTTGGATTTAATACTAACCAAAAAGGCATACACTACCAAAGTAAGTGATAAATAATCGAAATGTTCATAATGAGCTTTCTTTGTTGGAGGATTATTTGAGCCTGATGTTTTCCAATGTTAATCCTGAAAATCTAGCCTGAGAGAAAAATCTTACACAACTTAAAACGATGGCTAAAATTCTTAAACATGTAAAATAACATCTAACATTTTTTTTTAAGAATCATCTGAAAGAAGGGCCTCAGGACATGTCCATGGAAGATTATATTGATTGTGTTAATTGATGCAATAAGGTCAAACCATTGGTTGAGTCAGCATTATCTACTGGTATTCTGAATTACTTAAATGAAGAAAGGTGTCTGAATTATGGCCCAGATTATGGATTCAATGTGGACAATTGCTTTCGATCCCTGTTGCCTTCACTTTTCCACCATGAAGGACTACCTTGAAGTGAGAACCAGAATAAACTGTTCCTAACTTAAAGCTTCTTTTGTCAGAGCATTATTTTCAACACTATTAGTTCTAGGGTCTCTTTTCACTGGGATATTAGACACAATGTTTGTGGACAGATTGTACTCATGTGCAATAACTATGCGACTTTGACAGATGCAACATGATGAAAACACTAAAAAAAATGTTCCCTTTTTATTTTATGTATGTTTTTATTGTCAGCAGCAGCATATGACAAAGTTTAAGTATTAAATATCCACTTGGGAGCTTGATTTTTCTTTTCTATGTTTTGATAAACAAAGTCCACTCCATTCAGCTTGATTTTTCTTTTCTATGTTTTGATAAACAAAGTCCACTCCATTGCTGCAATACAGGGTGCTAGGAGTACCTTCTCCCTTCTTCCATGAGCATCCTTCCACTTTTCCCCTTGTTAAAGTATCTATGTTGCCTTGATGGGTTGTAACATCTCTGTGTCTGTTGGAAAAGTTGGCTTTGCACTCCACTGTGTCATCTATTTCATTAGAACTTGAGGGTGAAAAAGGAGGTTGAGTGGGGGAGTGGGAGGGAAATGGGAGGAGGGGAAAAAGTGGAAACTTTGAATGGTATTATTTATAAAGCTATAAAAATAAAAAAAAACCCTGCATATTCTCCTGAAGATGCCACACATGATATGGTTACTTTGTTGCTGTTGTTGTTCACTTCTTGGTGTTACTGTTTTCTTGTAAGTTTAGAAGAGGACATATTGATATTTTCTTGGTATGTTAATCATCTAGTGGCATTAAAATCCAGCAAACAATTGCTTAAATACTTCACATGTTCAACTTTATTTGGAAATCACAATGTATGCATATCTTCTAACTTTTTGTTTCAGAGACACACCATTACGTAATTCTACTTTACAAATGTAATCATTTTAACCAATATTCTCAAGAATATAAGAATATAAACTTTGTGTGCAAACCTAAAAAAAATTGTTTGTTATCCTTTGAAAATGAGGCCATGAATAGATCTACAATACTCCTGTATTCTCCTGGTCCTATTTTCTTCAGTCTCCTTTAAGATACGTTCTCTAGGTCTTATTAAAGAAAGACACTGGGATGTTCCAGTGTGTATAGGTATGATAGTACCAGATGAGCAAAAGTTTGCTTACAAACTCCAGCTTCTCTAAATGACTTCTCTACACTTCGTGTATATAATTATCACCATTCCCTCTTTAGATAACACTTGTATTATTCTGAACTGTGACATTGTTATGAACGGTGATATTCTTGAGTGACTTCAGTCTCTTTTCAGTGTATCTATCATTTAGGTGAATTTAATAAAGATTACAGGGTAACAAATTAACCAAATATAAGATTTCATTCTCCCAAAACTGTATAAAAAATATCACTTAATTAAAAATTGCATTCTGATTACCATTACAAAAGAAATTATCTTTCTTTTTATTTGTTTGTTTGTTTGTTTCACCTTTTGGTCATTTGAAAATCTTAAAACATTAGTGAGCTTAAAAGTTAATATAAGCTATCCTGCTGAAGCCTCAGTGAAACTCTGAAACACAGTCTGCTACAACACAGAGAAGACCAAGATATGAGTGACAAGCCAACCTGCAGGACACCACACTCTCTAGGCCCTCCATACTGGGACAAAACCACAGGTGCCTCCCTCAACTGTCTTGGATTATAGACAACCAGCAGGTAGTTTCCTGCAGGTAGGCTGTTCCAAAACCCCCGAGAAACAAGACAGTGACAGTACAGAGCACACCAAGAACAGTTCCCAAGACACAGACAACCACTAAAAGTATTGGACCAAGGTGCAAAGACACTGCCTGCATCAACTGAATGTAGAGATGGGTAGGCACTAATGCAAAAATTCATCCAACAACCTAAAAAGCAACATGGCAACATCACAACCCACAGACACATAACAAGAAATAAAAGAAAATGACTTTAAATATAACTTTATGAAAAGGATGGAGATCTTTAAAGAGGAAGTAAAAAACTCCCTTAAAGAAATGGAAGAAGAGACAAGAAGACTGGATGATCCTAACAAAGAAGAAACAGAAGAAAACAAATTTAAATGTAACTTTATGAAGATAATGGTGACCTTTAAAGAGGAAATGAAAAACTCCCTTAAAGAAATGGAGGAAAAGACAAGAAAAAAATTGAAAGAAATTATTGAATCTCTCAATGCAACCCAAGAAAACAAAGAAAAAACAATCCGGCAAATGAATAAAACAGTTCAAGACTGGAAATCTAAAACAGAGGCAATAAAGGAAACACAAATCAAGGGAATTCTGGATATGGAAAATCTGGGTAAATGAACAAGAACTACAAAGGAAAATCTGGGTAAATGAACAAGAATAGAAAAGATGGAAGAGAGAATCTCAGGAGTTGAAGATACTATAGAAGAAATAGATTCATTTTCCAAAGAAAACATTAAATCCAACAAATTCTTAACAAAAAGCATTCAGGAAATATGGAACACCATGAAAAGATCAAAACTAAAATTAATACAGGTAGAAGAAGAAGAACTTCAGTTCAAAGGCACAGAAAATATATTCACCAAAATCATAGAAGAAAACTTTCCCAACTTAAAGACAAATATCCCTAAGAAGTTACAAAAAACTTACAGAACACCAAATGGACTGGATCAAAACAAAAATTCCCTGGCCATATGATAATCAAAATGCAAAACATGCAGAATAAAGAAAGAATATTAAGAGCTGCAAAGGAAAAAGGTCAAGTAACATATAAAGGTAGAACTATCAGAATTAGACCTAACTTCTCAATGAAAACTAGAAGGTCCCAGCCAGATGTGCTGCAGACACTAGTAGACCATGGATGCAAGCCCAGACTACTGTACCCAGCAAAGTTTTAAATCACCATCAATGGAGGAAGCAAAATATTACATGACAAAACCATATTTAAACAATCCCTATCCAAAAATCCAACCCTACAGAAAATACTAGAAGGAAAACCTCAACTCAAGGATGCTAACTACACCAACAAAAACACAGGAAACACAAAACCTCACACCAACAAAACACGAAGAAGGGAAACACACACACTACCACTAAAAAATAACAGGAATTAACAATCACTAGTCATTAATATCTCCTAATATTGATGAACTCAACTCACCTATAAAAAGACACAGGCTAGGAGAATGGTTATGAAAGCAGGATTCAGCCTTCTTCTGTATACAAGAAACACATCTTAACCTCAGAGACAGACATCACATCAGAATAAAAGGTTTGGAAAAGATTTTCCAATTAGATGGACCTAAGAAACAAGCAGGTATAGCTATCCTAATATCTAAAAAAAATACTTCAAATTGAAATCAATCAAAAGATATGGAGAATGAGACTTTATATTCATAGCAAGAACAATCAATTAAGATGAAATCTCAATCCTAAACATATATGGCTCTAATAAAAGAGCACCCATATGTATAAGAGAAACGTTACTAAAGCTTAAATTGCACATCAAATCCCACACATTAATAGTAGAAGACTTCAACACCAACTTCCCCCAATGGTCAGATCAACCAGACATAAACCTTAAGAGAAATAAGAGAACTAACATATATCATGACTCAAATGGAATTAACAAGCATCTACAGAACATTGCACCCAAACACAAAAGAATATACTTTCTTCTCAGCACCTCATGGGACCTTCTCTAAAACTGACCACATACTTGTTAACAAGGCAAACCTCAACAGATACAAAAATAATGGAGTAACCCCTGTATCTTATTGGATCACCATGTAAAAATCAGAATTCAATTGCAACACTATTTTCAGGAATCCCACAAACACACGGAAATTAAACAGTGCTCTACAGAACCACACCTGGTTCAAGGAAGAAATAAAGAAATTAAATATTTTCTACAATTTAATAAAAATGAACGCACAGTGTTTCCAAACCTATGGGGAACAATGAAGGCAGTGCAAAGGGGAAAGTTCATAGCACAAAATGCCTAAGTAAAGAAAGTGGAGAATGCTCACATTAGTGACTTAATTGCACACCTGAAAGTTCTAGAACAAAAAAAGCAGACTCACCCAGGAGGAGTAGAACACAGGAAATAATCAAATTGAGTACTGAAATCAATAAATAAAAACAAAGAAAACAATACAGAGAATCAATAAAACAGAGAGCTCGTTCTTAGAGAAAAATCAACAAGATAGACAAACCCTTATCCAAACTAATCAAAAGGCAGAGGGAGAACAACAAAATCAACAAAATTGGAAATGAAAAGAAGATACATAACAACAGATTCTGAGGAAATCCAGAGAATCATTAGGTCATACTACAAAAAAAAAAAAAAAGCTGTACTCCACAAAATTGGAAAATGTAAAAGAAATGAACAATTTTTCTGGATAGGTACTACATACTACAATTAAATCAAGACCAGATGGACAATTGAAATAGACCTATATAATCTGAAAAAAAAATAGAATCTGTCTTTAAAAGCCTCCCAACCAAAAAGATGTTAAGGGAGAGATGGTTTCAGTGCAAAATTCTGCCAGAACATCAAAGAAAAGCTAATATATTCTCCTCAAAGTGTTCCACATAACAGAAACAGAAGGAATGTTGCCCAACTCTTTTTATGAGGCTACAGATACCCTGATACACAAAGACTCAACCAAAAAGCAGAATTACAGATCAATCTCGATCATGAACATAGATGCAAAGTATTCAATAAAATACTGGCAAATCAAATCCAGGAACATATAAAAAAATCATCCACCATGATCAAATTGGCTTCATCTCAGAGATGCAGGGATGGTTCAACATACAAAAATCTATCAATGTAATCCATCATATAAATAAACTGAAAAAAAAAAACACATATTCATCTCATTAGCTGCTGAAAAAGCCTTCAACAAAATTCAACACCCCTTCATGATGAAGGTCTTGGAGAGATCAATGATACAAGGAACATATCTAAACATAATAAAAGCAATATACAGCAAGCCAACAGCCAACATCAAATAAAATGGAGAGAAACTCTAAGTGAGTCCACTAAAATCAGGAACAAGACAAGCCTGTTCACTCTCTCCATATCTATTCAACACAGTTCTTGAAGTTCTGGATAGATCAAAAACACAACAAAAAGACATCAAGGGGGATTCAAATTGGAAAGGAAGAAGTCAAACTTTCACATATGCTGATAATATGATAGAACACATAAGTTGCCCCCAAAATCTACTAGGGAACTTCTACAGCTGATAAGTACCTTCAGTAATGTGGCAGGATACAAGACCAACTCAAAAAAAATTAGTAGACCTCCTATATATAAATGATAAAGAAGCTGAGAAAGAAATCAGAGAAACATAACACTTCACAATAGTCACATAAAATACCTTGTAGAAACACTAGCCAGAGAAGTGAAAGACCTGTTCAACAAGAACTGTAAGTCTTTGAAGAAAGAAGTTTAAGAAGATACCAGAAAATGGAAAAATCTCCCATGCTCTTGGATAGGTATGATCAACAGAACAAAAATGGCAATTCTACTAAAAGCAATCTATAGATTCAATGCAATCCCCATCAATATCCCAACACAATTTATAACAGACCTTAAAATAACAATACTCACCTTCATATGGAAAAAAAAAAAAACAAAAAAACCAAGGATAGCCAAAACAATTCTGCACAATAATGAAACTTCCAAAGGCATCATCATCCCTGACATCAAGCTCTGTTATAGAGCTAAAATAATAAAAACAGCTTATATTGGCATAAAAGCAGACAGGTTGACCAATGGAATCGAATTGAAGACCTGGATGTTAATCCACACAACTATGAACACCTGATTTTTGACCAAAAAAAAGTTAAAATTATACAATGAATAAAAGAAAACATCTTCAACAAATGGTGCTGGCATAACTTGATGCCAACATGTAGAAGAATGAAAATAGATCCCTATCTATCCCCACATACAAAACTCAGATTCAAGTGAATTAAAAACCTCAATATAAATCCAACCACACTGAAACTGATAGAAGAGAAAGTGGGATGTAGTCTTCAATGCATGGGCACAGGAGACCACTTTCTAAGTAGAACCCCAGTAACACAGACACGGAGAGCAACAATAAATAAATGGGACCTCCTGAAACTGAGAAGCTTCTGTAAAGCAAAGGACACAATCAACAAGATAAAAAGGCAGCCTGCTGAATGGGAAAAGATCTTCACCAACCCCACATCAGATAAAGAACCAATCTCCAAAATATACAAAGAACTCAAGAAATAAGATATCAAAATTCTAAATAACCCAATTAAAAATTAGGTACAGAACTAAACAGAGAATTGTCAACAGAAAAATCTCAAATGGACAAAGGACACATAAGGAACTGTTCAACATCCTTAGCCATCAGGGAAATGCAAAACAACTCTAAGATACCTTCTTACTCCAGTCACAATTGCTAAGACCAAAACCGCTAATGAAAGTTTATGCTAAAGAGGCATGATGCCGGAGAGGATATGGAGTAAGAGGAACATGCCTCCCTTGCTGGTGGGAATGCAAACTTGGGCAACCACTTTGGAAATCAGTGTGGTGGTTTCTCAGAAAACTGGAAATCAGTTTTCCTCAGGACCCAGCAATAGCATAACTTTTGTGCATATCCAAAGATGCTCACCCATACTACAAGGACATTTGCTCACCTATGTTCATAGCAGCATTATTTGTAAAAGCCAGAACCTAGAAACAACCTAGATGCCCCTAAACTGATGAATGGATAAAGAAAATGTGGCACCTTTAAATATTAGAGTACTACTCAGCGATTAACAACAAAACAAACAAAAAACAATGACATCTTTAAATTTGCATATAATAAATGAAAGTAGAAAAAAAGCATCCTGAGTGATGTAACCCAGAAAAATGAACTTGGTATGTACTCACTCATAAGTTGATTATAGCATAAACCAAAGGATATTGAGCCTATAGTCCATGATACTAAAGAAGCTAAGTAATAAGGTGAACTCTTAAAAAAACATACATAGATCCACGTAGAAAGGAGAAATAGACAAGATCGCCTGACAAAATTGGGAACATGGGTGTGGGGGAAGTTGGGAGGGCAGGAGGAAAGGGCAAAGGGAGAAGGGGCAGGGAGAGGAGAACTTGAGGGAATTGGGATAGTTGAGATGGAGGAAGGACAGAAATGAGAGCAAGGATGGAGTTATTTTGATTGAGGCAGGCATTATAGGGTTAGCAAGAAACCTGGCAATAGAGAAATTCCCAGTAATTCACAAGGATGACCCCAGCTAAGACCCTGAGCAGTAGAGGAGAGGGTGACCTAACTGATTTTGTCCTGTAGTCAAACTGATCAATATCTTAAATAGCACCATAAAACCTTCATTCATCAACTGATGGAAATAGAGATAGAGACCTGCATTGGAGCACTGGACTGAGATTCTAAAATGAAGTTGAAGAGTAATCGGAGTGAGAATATGAGCAAAGAGGTTAAGACCATGGTGGAGACACCCACTGAATCAATTTACCTGAGCTAACTGGAATTCACTAATTCTAGCCAGACAGGGATGGAAACAGTATAGGTCCAAACTATTCCCTTTGAATGTGGGTGACAACTGCATGCCTGTGGCAGACTGTGGGGCCACTGGCAGTGGAACCAGAATTTATCCCTATTGCTTGTACTGACTTTTGGGGACAGGACCTATTCTCTTTGGATGGAAACCTTGCTCAGCCTAGATGTAGTAGGGAGTGCCTTGGATTTTCCCCAAAACATATGCCTTACCTTCTGTGAGGAGTGAATGTGGGGGTGGGGTGTGGGCGTAGGTATAGGGAATAGGAAGAGATGAGGGAGTGGGAACTGGGATTGGTATGTAAAATGAAAAATTATAGTTTGTTTTCCTTTTAAAATAAAACAAATGAAAATAAAAATAAATAAATCTAAGTGAATAAATAAATAAAAGTAAATATAATTTAACCTTACAAATATTCAGGCCAAACTTTCCAAAGGTAACTAAATGCCAGGAGGATTTAGAGAAATGGTTGTTATGTATACATGAATTAAATGCCCTGAAATTCATTCTTCCTCACAATCTATATATATATTCATTTCAGACTCAAGTATATTAACTTCAAGACGGAGGTATTATAAAACAAACCTAAAGAATATGTGACTGGCACCTAGAAGGAATGAGAAAATTCTAAATGACACTTGTGTTCTTCATTTTGGCTATCAAACTATAAAAAAGAGGACACCCAAAAAACTGGAATTCCCAACGGGAATCTCAGGTTGGAAAAAGGAAAAGACTGATATCAAACAGTGAGGAAGTTATCTTCTGGAAAGAAATTTCACTCAGTTCTGACATCTTGTCAGTAAAGCTTGTAGGATGAATAAAGCCCTGAGGCCAACCCAGTGATGGGTAGGGCCACAGTTTGACCAGCACTGCATAGTTACACATAACTCTGGCCCCGACTTACTTCAGAGCCCCAAAGATACTGAATCTCTTTGTCCCTCTTCCCAACGTGTTACATTGAATAAGTCTCCTTTTCTGCTTGCCCCTGTTAGTTGTTTTTTCTAATAGGCTTATGTAGGATACCTGGCAGAACAGAACCAAATTTATTCAGAATGTTAGGACCCAGGTTCCGGCCCTTGATAACTATTCCAGTAGCAATGCATATCTGAAAGTGAAAAAACAATGAAGTATGAACAAGCAAGATATCAAATTTGAAGCCTTAAGGTCTTTTATAATATGCATTGGTCCATCATAAAGGTGAAGTCATTTTTTCTTACCAATTGTTTCAGTTTTTGTTAATGCTCCTACATTCTGAAGAAGTTTCCTCTCCCTCCTTTCCTTCCAGTCCTTCCTTCTAAGCACCCCATACACTCTTCCTACATTTCTATTAAAGAAAGGACAGACCTCCCATGGATATCAACACAAAGCATGGCTTATCAAGTTGCAATAATACTAAGCACCTTGCCTTGTACTAAAACTGGGCAAGGTAACCCAATATAAGGAATAGGATCCCAAAAGTAGCAACAGAGTCAGAAACAGTCCCTGCTGCCACTGTTAGGAGTCCCACAAGAAGACCAAGATAAACAAATGTTTCATATTTGCAGAGGGCATAGGTCAGTCCCATTTAAGCTTCTAGCTATCAGTTAAGTCTCTATGAGATCCTATGAAACCAGCATAGTTGATTCTGTGGGTTTCCTCTTGATGTCCTTAACCACCCTGGCTCTTATAATCCTTCCTCCCTCTCTTCATAAGAATTGCCTGAGCTCAGCTTAATGTTTAGCTGGGGGTTTGCACATCTGTTTCCACCAGTTTCGGTATGAAGCTTCTCTGATGACTACTGGACTAGGCAGAGGATGAAACTCCTATGACCTAAGTATGTACTAGTAGGTCCCACCTCCCAACACTGTTGGATTGGTGATCCTGTCTCTAACACGGGATTTCCAGGAGGCACACTGAATACATAACAGCCACACACAAGAAAGAATGAATAGGCTAAGATATAAAGCCACATAATATTTCATTTTTCATTCATTCATTGAATATTAAAGGCATAGATAAATAGAATTTTATTATGTAATTCAACACATTGCATCATAAACAACAAATAATGCCACCCAGCTCTATTTCTGATGTGTATTAAGTCTTTCTAAAACTCTAGCAATTTACTAAACTAATAAAGCAGTGTTTCTGAATTTCCACCAGAGTCTATTGGAGCACTTACTGAAACCTGACATCAGGAGGCTCTGCCAACAGAATTCTACTGTGGACTTCAGTAGTTAAACACAGTGGTTTTGCAAAAAGTCATGTGGATTCTTTATCCAAAGACATTTTGGAAATTCCGTGGTCCCTAATGCTAGACACCTTATTAGAAACATGGGGAAGGGATCAGGGAACCAAAAGGGTCAGGATGGTTTTAAGAAATGCTCTAAGACCAACCTAACAAGGTCTTGCTATCAGCAGACTACCCCAAACTAGTGGCAGTCTTCCCTTGTGCACTCTAATCGATGCACAAAGAGAACAGGATCCAGCTATGTGAGATATCCCTCTCTCCGTGTGGTAAAAGTGGAAATAAAATGGGTCTCTCCTTTATTCCCATCTATCCTTTAAAGAAGTACATTAACTTCTCTAAGACCACTTTCTCAACAGATACAAGGAAAAAATGTAAGCATGTCCTTTAAAATCACTTAACATCTCTAATTTCTATATTGTTCAAAATCTTTCTTAGAGGTTGAGAGCTCTATATATGTGATGCCCAATTATCTGATTCTAAAAATAATAAAGCAAAAGCTAGCAAAAGCATGGCATCAGGATAGATCTGATGGTAGCTCTCTTGCTGCTGTTGTGAGAGATCTAGGTTCCTTTGTGAATCCTAATTCTCTTTTTTGAAACTGTAGCTGTCTAAATGCTGAACAAAATACTTGCAATGCTGCTTCTTTTATTTCCTTTAATCCCCAAATCAGGGATTTTAAATTTGTCTGGCCAAATTTTGTTGCATTTCAGCTCATCACTGGATAGCAAAATTTAAATAAAGAAAAGATACCTTGTATTTTTTGAGTGTTCAATGGAAATCAACAGCTTGTCTTACATTCAGCCCCACTCCCATATGCTCATTACCAGCTTACAGGAAAGAAAATACACTGAGTGCTGAAATGCTCTGAATTCCAAATGTATGCACTTTCTCAGCAGGAGTGAGAGGAGAAAAAAATTAAAAAGATCCTGGCAAAATTATCTGGAAAAATCAAACATTTAGATTGTCTACATTCCTGTTAACTGTTTTGCTTCAAGTCTCATGTGTAAGAAAATATACAGAAGGAAGATGGTTTGTTTTAAAAAAAAAAAAAAAGCACATTTTCCTGATCATGTAAGAAGAAAATGTAGAATTTTCCATTATATTTAAGTATTTTCTGTTATAATACATGAATATCAAAGTCATAGAAATACCCGCCCCACCCTGTAGTCCTTACCCAATACATTATCACTGGCATTAACATAGGACAGCGACAGCATTTAGTATCTTAAGCTTAGGCACATTTATATTTTCCTCATGCATGCAAGCTTATAAATAAGCACAGATCAGTCAGAGAGCTTCTAAAATAAATCAGCAGGCAGACACCAGGAAACTGAACAAGCTCTGTTTCTCACTTCTATTCCCTTTCTGCCTTGTTATCATGGGAGCCTGCTCCCTCTATTCAGATGCTTTAGGTTTCTGAACCAAAGGGTGTGAGAGCCTAAGGAGGAAGAAGAGGAGATACTATGTGGAGAAAGCAAACAAGAGTAGACATGATAACCCCCATGGAAAATTTCAAGGAAATATAGGAAGATTATTATGATTTAAAGATCGTTTTTCTATGCATAAAATATTGACATGTTTACATAGATAGGACTAATGGTGATTCCATGTATTCATAAAATGTCACAACACCATGTACTCTAAAAAGTCCATAGTGTATGACTTTGCAGCACTTTTCTGAAGAGGAGGAGGCCAGAGGCAGAGGTTTGCCTCTACTCCATCAAGAAATATTCAGCTCTTTTTTTTTTTTTTTTTTTTGATTTTTCGAGACAGGGTTTCTCTATGGTTTTGGAGCCTGTCCTGGAACTAGCTCTTGTAGACCAGGCTGGTCTCGAACTCACAAATATCCGTCTGCCTCTGCCTCCCAAGTGCTGGGATTAAAGGCGTGTGCCACCACCGCCCGGCTCATTCAGTTCTTAATTTCCTACTGTGAAGACCCTAACAAGAAGAGATTGTTAATTCTGTCATGAATGAACTTTTATGTTTTCATTTTTATCATAGTGTAATATCAAAACACCATAAAAAGTAGACGCATAATTTAATTTTGATTTGTGTTATATTTTAGATTATTTGTGTAATGATTGCAAATAAGTAGAATAGGAGAACTAGAATGAGGTAGGATAACATAATCATTTTAACGATGCTGGAGATGGCAAAATTGTAAAAGGAGTGGGTTTCTAATGAGAATTGAGGTTATAAAAGGCCCTTTAGATTACTGTCTATATTGCTGAAATTGTGGTGGCTGTTAGATTGTGAGTGCCAGAAATTCATAAAGTAACATGGCACAAAGTTAAGACATGAATGTTCTCAAAAGCTACTTCCTTCTGCTGCTTAGAAAGATGCTAAGTCATAAACTGAAAGAAAAACCACATGATCATCTCATTAGATGCTGAAAAAGGCTTTGACAAAACATAACACCCTTGTAGTAAAGGTCTTGGAGAAAGCAGGGATACAGGGAACACACCTAAATATAATAAAGGCAATATACAGCAAGCAAATAGTCAACACCAAACTTAATGGAGATAAATTTAAAGTGATCCCACTGAAATAAGGAACAAGACTAGATTGTCCACTCTGTCCAAACCTATTCAACACAGTTACTTGAGGTACTAGCTAGAGAAATAAGACAACAAAAGAAAATAAAGGGGATACAAATGAGAAAAGAAGAAGTCAAACTCTTACAATTTGCTCATGATATGATAGTTTACATAAGCAGTATCACTTTTGGATATATACCCAAAAGATGCTCAATCACACCACAAGGACATATGCTCAACTATGTTCATAGCAGCATTATTCGTAATAGCCAGAACCTGGAGAAAATCTAGATGCCCCTCAATTGAAGAGTGGAAAAAGAAAATGTGGTACAGTAGCACAGTGGAATACTGATCAGACAGCAAAATAATAATAATAATAGTAATAATAATAAAAATGATAATAATTATAACATCTCAAAAATTGCAGGCAAATGGATGGATATGGAAAAGAAAACTATGTGTTCTGCTTAACTGAATAAGTCACCAAATGTGTGAGATTTAATTTTGAGAGGTTTAGAATGTAATGGGGAGCATTCCATTGAGTAAAACAAAATGCAAATTAGTAACATGTCAGAATACTAATAAATGCAACAAACTTCAAACTCTTAGCAAAACTACAGACGTTCTTATATGCCCTGACAAGTAACTACATGCATACCTACACAAAAAATGGCCTTTTAGTAAATCTAGATAGTATGAACAGGAAAAACACAGGGTCAACATTACTACCAGTTGGAAACACAGAGATGGAACCATAATTCTAAAATAATGATCTTCAGTGACCTAGATAATTATGCCCACTGTTTATTACATTAAGAAAAAAATTCTGGTAATTCAATTCCTAAAATTATGTGTTTCTTCCTTTTCCTAAGGAGCTGAACAGGAGTTCAGAAATGCTAAGGCATTCCTATTCATCAAATACAGAAATGGAATAAAATCTTATTTCTACAAAAATTCTAATAATATTTGGACTTTATCATAATTAATAATGACAACATTTATGAAAACAGGAAATGTCATCTCATGTCATCTCTTGAGAAATACAACAATCCTTGTAAGCACTGCAACTTAGTCTTAATTAATTGTCAAGATAAAATTTTCCATGGTCCCTGGGGATATTCTTCTCCTACAACGATCATAGGACTGATCACTACATAGACAAAAAGAACAGTGGGATAAAAAGAATCTCCATCTGGCCCACTTCAAACAGCACATTTATTAATTAAGGTGACTTTACTTTGCTTCTACATGTCTGTTTAATCTCACACAAATGACTTAAGAAGCAAAAAATGGCTTGAAAAAGGAGATGAAAAAGAACTTTAATGACCTATCTGTGAATAAGATCAGATAATCCACTCGATCAAAAAAGTCAATAATCAACTTTCAGTTATTTACAAGTATCACATGAACATACATTCACTCTTTTGTCATGCATCATTTTCTCAGTGAAGTCAAACTTCTTTATCAAAAAAAAAAGTCTTATTAAGAAGAGACACTGCTGTCATAAAAACATAGCAGAAAGGCATCCTGACAAAGTAAGAGATGTGCTACATTTTAAAAAAAGGAACACTTCATGTAGAATTTCATGTTATATGTGTGTGAATGGTTGTCTTTCATGTATAACTAAAAATGGCATACTTAAATGAGATCAAAGAAATTTTTTATTGAAGCCATTGCCATTTTAACCACTGCTGAGGAATTAATTGTGTATGAAATCTTCATAGATGATGAGAAAATATTCATACTCAAGTCCTATAAGTCATACAGAATTAAAAGGCTAAATGTGACATTTTCTTGTAAGCAACTTAAAAGAAGACAAAATAAAATATTACAATCTCTGAAAATGTGGAACATATACAAGTACTTTATTCCATTTTTTCTTGTTGAATCTTTTTAGTTTGTTTTATAGAGTTTAGGTAGTAGAGGCTTTTGTTTTAGGAGGCTGTAAGAAAGTAGAAAGGAAAATATTTTCAGAGTCAGTGTCAAAAAGTAAAGAAATAAATAATCCACGAGAATCTTTAATGTCTTTGGGAACCTGTTGAATAATTTACCAGGAAAAGACCCCAAACCAATAACCTGTAAGCCAAGGTTTAACATACATATGCACACTTACGCACACACACACTTAAATAATACAATAAATAGGCTATTGATTTTCTCTTAGATTGACTTTCCTTTTACACAGTTAAGATTCATAATGTATAAGAGCTGAATCTCACTTTTTACAACATTTTGCAAATGTAACAAAATTGGAAAATAAATGCTCAATCAGATGTATAAGATCATAATGTTCTTACTGTGTATGACACCTTGTTATAAACTGTAATTCTAGTGAGTTTATGTATAGTGCTTTTGCAAAAGAACAAATGACAACTTGAGACACACACCTGTTTGGGAGAAACAAATTTTGGGTAACAAAACATATACCCAAATGTTTTTTAAATGAGGTATTAACCGTTTACTGGAGGAAAATGAAACTGGCAATATTTTCTTAATGTAACCTCATAAAGAAAGGAGATTTTTAAGATGATTTGTAAATTTCGGCAAGAACACCAAGGCCTTCAGTAATCTTAGACTTAACATCAGCTATTGTGAATAAGCGAAATTCTTTCTATAATTAATGTATAATGTTATATGTAACCTGGGAATAAGATCACAAAGATCACATTTCCTGTGTTATTTAAACCATTTTAAGCTTGTGCAATAATTTACCTATGAATAAATGAAAATGTTGAGTTAATAAGCCATGCCTACAATTTTGAATATGTAGATCAGTTCCAATTTTTTACTATTATCAGTAATTTTGCAGGCCAAGCTCCCTGAGTTTCAGCTTCACCTTTAGTGTTGACTTCTAAATGTTGATTTGCTTGGTCAAAACATATAAACATACCATGACCCTTGAAAAATATTGACAAATCACTTTTCAAAGGACTACACAAATGTATCTGTTTTATGTCGGATAGTTAAGAGTGAGAATATACCATGTTTGTCTTTCTGGATCTGGGTTACCTCATATAGTATGTTTTTTTTCTAGTTCCATCCATTTGCATGCATTTTTTTTACCACTGCATGTACTCCATTGTGTAAATGTTCCATATTTTCTTTATCCATTCCTCAGTTACTGATTCCCAGTTTTCTGAGAAATCGTCATACTAACTTCCAAAATGGCTATACAAGTTTGCACTCCAACCAGCAATGAAGAAGTGCTCTCTTTACTCCACATCTTCTCCAGCATAAGCCAACACTAGTGTTTTTATCTTAACCATTCTAACTGGTGTAATATTTTATCACAGTCATTTTGACTAATTGCTAAGGATGTTGAGTAGTTCCTTAAGTGCCTTCAAGCCATTTGAGATTCCTCTACCAAGAATTCTGTTTAGATCTGTATCCCACTTTTTAATGGGATTATATGATATTTTGATATCTAGCTTTTTGCATTTTTTGAAGGTCATACCTGTGTCCTAAGTGGGGTTGGTAAGGTTTTTTTTTTTTTAACTTTTCTATAGGTTGCCATTTTGATTCGTTGACTGCGTCCTTTGCCTTAGAGAAGCTTGTCGGTTTCAGGAGGTCGCATTGATTAATTGTCAATCTCAGTGTATGTGCTACTGGTGTTATATTCAGGGAATGGTCTCCTGTACCAATGCATTCAAAGATACTTTGCATTCTCTTCTATGAAGTTCAGTGTGGCTGGATTTATGTTGAGGTCTTTGATCCATTTGGAGTTGAGTTCTGTGCATGGAAATATATGTGGATCTCTTTGCATTCTTCTACATATCAATGTCCAGTTATGCCAGCACCATTTGTTGAAGATGCTTTCCTTTTTCCATTGTACAATTTTTAGCTTCTTTGTGAAAACCTCGCTGCTCCTAAAGTGTGGATTAATGTCAGGGTCTTAGATTCGATTCCATTGGTCCACTTGTCTGTTTTTGTGCCAATACCAAACTGTCTTCATTACTATAGCTCTATAAAGCAAAGAATAACCAGCCTACAGTCCACAAACTCAACCCCAGAGAAGACAGGATACAGGAACAATGGGGGGGGGTAGATTCATGAATCCCCCAAGGCAAGGGAAGTAGACAAGATCTCCTGAATAAATTGGAAGCATGGAGGAAGAGGGAAGGGTAGTAAGGGAGTAGGGAGGGGAGGAAATGAGCATAGAGGAGAACATAAGGGATCGGGATCAGGAAGATAGAGCTGGGTAAAAGAAAAAGAGGGAGAGCAAGGAAAGAGATACCTTGAAAAGGGGAGCCTTTGTGGGGTTAGCGATACACCAGGCACTGGGGAAACTCCCAGGAAACCAAAAGGATGACTCAAGCTAAGAATCTAAGCAATAGTGGAGAGGGCAAACTGTTCTTCCCCTATAATCATATTGATGACTATCTTATTGTCATCACAGAACTTTCAGTCAGTAAGTAATGGAAGAAGATGCAGCGATCCATAGCTAAGCACTGGGCCAAACGCCTGGAGTACAGTCATAGAGAGAAAGGAGTGATATTTTGAGTAAAAGGGCCAAGACAAGACCATGATGGGGAAACCCACAAAAAGAGCTGACCCAAACAAGTGAAAGCTCACTGCTCCTGGACTGACAGCTGGTGAACCAGCATAAGGACAAACAAGGCCCTCTGACTGTTGGTGACAATTGTGTGCCACTAGCGATAGAAACAGTATTTATGCCTAGTGCATGAACTGACTCTTTGGAGCCCATTCACTAGAGAAGAAATCCTTGCTCATCCTATATAGAGTGGGAAGAATCTTGGTCCTGCCTCAAGTGATATGTAGGACTTTGTTGACTAACCATGCAACACCTCACACTCTCTGAGGATTTGAATGAGCATGGGGTGGGGAGAAGGTGGAGTGAGTAGGAGTGCAGGAGGGAGAGGGAACTGGGATTTGTATGTAAAATAAGATTGTTTTAAAAATAAAAATAGAATCTGAAACAAAATCTAAGATTCCATCTTACGCCTGTAAGATAGCCAATCAAAAACACTGATAACAACTTATGATGGAGAAGTTGTGGGATAAAGGAAACACTCCTGCATTGCTGGTGGGAATGCAAGCTGGTATAGCCCTTTTGGATGTCAGTGTGGTGATTTCTCGGATAATTAGGAAACAACCTTCCTCAAGACCTAATAATACCACTTTTGGGAATATATCCAAAGGATACTCAATTGTGCCACAAGATCATGTGCTCAACTATGTTCATAGCAGCATTGTTTGTCATAGCCAGAACCTGTATTCACACATAAGTGGCTTTAAAGCAAAGAAAACTGGCCTACAAATCACAATCCCAGAGAACTTAGACAACAATGACAACCCTAAGAGAGACATACATAGATCTAGTCTACATGGGAAGTAAAAAAAATAAAAAGACAAGATCTCCTGAGTAAATTGGGAGCATGGGGACCTTGGGAGAGGGTTGAAGGGGAGTGGAGAGGCAGGGATGGGGGGCAGAGAAAATGTAAAGCTCAATAAAAATGAATAATAAACAAAAAGAAACAAAAATTTATCTGTTAACAAAGTAAGCAATCTCCAGTTCTACCACAGACTCCATACACAGCAGCATAGCTATTAAAAACCACCACTAAATCTGGCATGTCCTTTTGAGTGCATTGTTTAAGTTATAACTGGCATATTTTTTCTGTGTATAAAATTTACATATTATCACCATAGAACCTTCATCTGGCGATGGATGGAGACTGAGTCAGAGACCCACACTGGAGCATCGGACTGAGCTCCCAAGGTCCCAATGAAGAGCAGAAGGAGGGAGAACGTGAGCAAGGAAGTCAGGACCACGAGAGGTGCACCCACCCACTGATTGGGAGCTCACCAAGGCCAGCTGGACTGTGACTGAAAAATCATGGGATAAAACCGGACTCTTTGAACATGGCGGACAATGAGAGCTGATGAGAAGCCAAAGACAATGGCACTGGTTTTGATCCTACTTCATGTTCTGGCTTTGTGGGAGCCTAGCCAGTATGGATGTTCACCTTCCTAGACCTGGATGGAGGGGGGAGGACCTTGGACTTTCCACAGGGCAGGGAACCCTGACTGCTCTTCGGACTGGAGAGGCAGGGGGAGAGGAGTTGGGGGAGGAGGAGTAGAGTGGGAGGAGGGGGAGGGAAATGGGAGGCTCGGAGGAGGCGGGAATTGTTTTTTTTTTTCCTTTCAATAAAAAAAAAGAATAAAAAAATTACATATTATCTCTTCTGGATTGTCTGTTTAATTTTTATTTCTTTTTTACAAACTAACTACTGAAAATGTTTTATAATGCAACCATTAAATCATTGTAGTTTAGCAAAATCTGCCTCCTGAAGTTACTCTAATAATTGCTCTGAACATGGGATACTTTAATCCATTTTTTGTTGTTGTTTTTCTTAAAGATACTAGTTCTAAAGTCTATTTTTTTCTTGGTTTTAGGACCTATTCTCCATCCACATATTTGTTAATATTTAATTATGTGTTCTATAGTGTTTGTGAATAATTGAGCTCTCGTGCTTTGTTTTTAAAGATTTATATATTTTTATGTATTTTGCCAACATGTATACTTCACATGTATGTCTGATGCCTGTGGGAGTCAAAGGGAAATCATCTGATAGCTCAGCTTTCTTAAAATTCTGTGCAGGAAACATTGATATGAAGGGAATGATTAGAGCTGATGCTGCAGGATGAGGCTGTTTGACTCAGTGAGGGGTGAAACAATTCAAAGGACCAATCCAGCAGGGGCACTGGGACTAAGAGACAGGGTCTCAGGAATAGGTGGGTAAGGAGTTGGAGAATGACAAACAGAGGCAAGATTCAAAGGAATTGCATCTGAATGCGTCTTTATTAGGCATGAAGCTCATCCTTTATAGAGAAAAGATTGCTTAACAGCATGTATTGTTTTTCATGCGGTACAGATTATTCTTAGAATCATTATATCAGATACATGAGAATAGAATTTCATCAGACAGATGTCCCTGGTGTGATTCTATGGTTGGTCATGTTAGGCATTGTTTGGCTTTAGTTTCGATATAAATCTTGATCTAGGCTATGAGTTCATGGCATTTTAAGCTAAGGGCAAGCAGTTGTGGTTAACAGTCACACAGTCTATAGTCTTCTTATATTTCTGCCATCTATGCAGAACTTCTTTCCTTCTCCTTCTCCATATCTCTAACTCCTTTTCAAACCTTCCCCAAAACCAATCTCAAGAAGTTTCAGGCATTTATCTCTCTCTTCTATCCGTATCCTATCTTTGTTGAGTGTGTCTTAATTGCTTCTTAATTTTGCCATTTGTTCTTCATTTACTAAGCACCAGATTAGATTTGGAAACCTTTATTTCTTGAATGTTAACCCTTCTTCCTTCTTTAGCATCATACATCCTGTATATTACAATGGCTCATAGTAGACTCTGGAAACTTAAACATATTATCTTCCCTTCCAGAAGAAACGGGACTGTATTCCTTAGAACATAAGCAGGTAATGCCAAAAGTGCAATGGCTCCAGTGCAGGGAGCACAGTACACACACACACCTTTCCTGCAGGCACTCTTCCTTGAAGCTTGTGCCACCTCTTACATGAGAGATCACTCAGTCTCCGCAGGAGGTGTCATGACAAAATACCACGTATGTCTCTTGCGCTAAAGCCACAAAATGAAAAGGGCAGCTGAAAACATGCAAGAGAATACAGATTACTGTGCAGGTCACCCCTAAACCTCTACTTATTAGTTAGGCTGGAGAATATTAAAAGTGTTTTGGTATTGACAGAAAAAAATGCAAATTAAAACTGAGTTTTAATTCTACATGCTGAAAATAAGGGAAATGGTTCTTTTTTTCCTTGTGCATGTGTGGAGAGGGCAGGGTTGCATTATTCATTTGTAACTGTAAAGTGCTCATTAAAATGGATGCACATCCTTCTCAGGCTATGATTTAGCCACATCTCCCTGAAGAACCCAAAGGCCATCTCTTTGAAATATACACATCAAAGGAGATAATGTCCACATCTCTCGGTTTTTGTAAGAGGTGGTTTTAATTCCAGTGAAAACCTGATTCATTTGGCAAAATGGACCATAATAGTGATGAGAAGCTTGCTTTGAGAAGTTCGTATCATTTTAATAAAGCCAAGCAATTAACATACCTGGTCATCATAACTACCAGGCAGTTAAAGAGTTTTAACAAATAGTGCTACAAAATGCTCCAAGTTGAAGAACATTTATTCTTCCTTGAAAACATTGTCATAGTGTTTGACTTATAAAACTTGAAGATCCAAATCAGTCATTGAATTATTTTGGTAGATTGCCTGTTTTATGCATCTGGCTTAATATCTTTAGGATTTATTTTTATTATATATATATATATGTGTGTGTGTGTGTGTGTGTGTGTCCTGGAGTCCAGAAGAAAGGATCAGATTCCCTGGAATTGGTGTCACTGGCACTTGTAATAGTTTTAATATATTATTTATCTCAGCAATGTTAGGAGTGACTGTGCTGATGAATTCATTTATGTGAGTTGTTATCCTAATCTGTAATCACCTCAAGGGAAAGATTACTGTCTTTGTCATTTGGAAGAAAACTTCTGTTATGATTATTTTTTCATCGTCAATTTATGAGCAACTAGAAGACACACCTCTGGGCATATCTTCAAAGGGATTTTCAAAGAGGATTGGCTGCAGGGAATGACATATGTGCAAGATGGTCAGTACTTTCCAAAGGACAATCCACTTATGCAAAGGTCAGACTGAGCTGCAGTAGCTACATTCCCTCTTTAGCTTTTCCCCACGGAGTAGGACACGGTCTATCTTCAATGCTTCCATCCTTCATTACCTTAGGCACTAGCTTCTTCAGCTTTCCAGAATGGACACAATATCAGTAACTCTGGAGGCATCTCCTGACCTTCAGCAATAGATTAGGAAACAGAGGTATCCAACTATGTGGACAGAACACCTACTTGATTCTGTCTTTTTAGCAAGCAGACAGCCCCTGTTAGACTACCTAATGCCTTTGTATAATTAAGTCTAACAAACTTCTCTATATAATACATATCTATGCTCTTGGTTTCTTTCCTCTAGAAAAGGTGTCTAATACTCTTTTTAAATTCATTTTGAAAGGTCAGTGTGACCTTAACACTAAAGCTACATAAAGTAATATTTTTACTTCAAGAAAACCAAAAGCAGATACCCTTGATGAACAGAGATCACCAACAAAATATAACAGCATATTAAATGGGCTTGTAATCATGGTGGACCAATTAGATTTATCACTGTAAAGCAAGGAAGGTTCAGTGTGTGGCAATCAATGAATGTGATACACCAATTAAAAAAATGAAAAACAATGTGATCAATGCAATTTGTATGGGCAAACCATGAGCAAAACTCTCAAAAATAAATGAGATAGAATCAATGGAGATCAACACAGCCATCTCCAAACCCACACTAAAAATTCTCCACTCAGAGAAGCTGAAAGCTCCCATAAAGACAATAAGAATTGCAACTGCACAAACACCCGAATATTTAAAATATTCTTCATCATCTCAAAAGGTCAAGTTAAAGACCCTGAACATTTCATATACAGCATATTAAGAACATGATTGTGGGCCGGGCAGTGGTGGGGCATGCCTTTACTCCCAGCACTCAGGAGGCAGAGTCAGGCAGATTTCTGTGAGTTTGAGGCCAGCCTGTTCTACAAGAACTAGTTCCAGGACAGGCTCCAAAGCTACAGAAAAACCCAGTTTGAAAAAAAAGAAAAGCCACAAATGCATAACTTAAGAGTTCAGAGTGTCTTTATTTATTATCAAAAATACAAGAAAAAAAGAAAAATGTTATTCCAAATTGCAATTAACAGGTAATTCCTTATGAAAGCCCCATGGGTTCATAAACCACTTCCTAAAATGACATTTTCATCACTCGTCATAAAGACACTAGCACTCTAAAATGCAGAAGTAACTTTTCACTCTGCTGACATTCAGATGGTTATGACTGAATTGATATCTCCAGATTCATTTCCATAGCAATTACATCTAGATTAAGCTATAGTGGGAAAGGAACATGTGCCTCATTCACAATCTCTACCAGGAAGATCCCATGTTAATAAAAGTAAACACAGTTGTCTCTTTTCTACACAGAGAGTCAAAGGCAGAATAGGAATCAGAAAGCAGGTTACTTCCTAGATCCTAGAAAGACATGTTATGTGACCTCGAAGGTACTGCTTGCCTTTAGGCATGATCTGCCTTCAACTTATTGATAGTGTCATGTCACTGTGGAAGCAGAGACATTCACTTTCATTCATTTTGTGATATCTGTTTTCCACAAATGAGAGGTTTTCATGGTTTTTCATTCTATTCCCTAGAAAGGAGTAAAGAAAAGACAATAAACAGGAAGGGTATCTAAGCTCATCTACTCAGCAGACTCCTTGAAGACCTACCAGAAAAAAAAAAGAAAAGAAAAAGAAAGAAACCTGATTGATGTGGAATTCCCCCTGTATGCTGCAAATAACTTCGGTTAATAAAGAAGCTGTTTTGGGCCTCTGCAGGGCAGAATAAAGCTAGGTGAGTTAAACTAAACTAAACCACACAAGTGGCCTCCTACTACAAATTGGCATACCAGAATGGTTGACTATATCCACATAAAACCTGAGAAAGCTTAAAAATGAATTCTATATACTAAGAAACAAAGTTTAGCCGCATTTTTTTTTAAAAAAGATGGCGCTGTTTACCGGCTGCTGCTTCTTTTTTCTGACTCAGCCTTGGCAAGGAAGTCTGCCTAAGAGCCTGCTTCCTGGTTGGCTAGCACAAAGAGCTCTGACTCTTTCAGGAGGTCTGGCTATGGAGCATTTGAATGGGGTTTGAGAGGAGAATGTTACAAACTGCTTAATGATGTGACATAGCTCGCTGCATACCTGGAACTGGGGCAGTGTGCATGGCTTACAGAGGCTGCTGAAGAAGCGGTCCTGGTCAAAAAGGAATTACAGATAAACAATAAAAAGAAATTCAGATGAAAAAGACCTCTAAGTGTGTCACAATGTGTTTCAATAATGTATGTGGGCTTGGGAGAGAGAAGAAAAAAGAGTACAAAGAGTTATAAAAAATAAAACAAAGTCTTTAAAGAGACAGAGTAAACTTATGGAAATATTAATAGAGTAAGAAACACAAGCCATATAAAAATGGATTATACATAGAAGGTCTGAATTATGTATACTATTGTGTTTTCTTTGAATTTTTTGACAGCAGAGAGACATTTGATTCCAAGGACTGCTAAGATAAACCAACAAATATTCTTTAAAGGTATCTTGATTTCAAAATATGGGTCTAAAGATATGCTGCTTTGGAAAAGGGGTTATACCTTTGTTTCCACAGAGGATGAGAAGCTATGGATTCCTTCCAGACTAGTTGTGGTTTTATAGACCAAGATCCCCTGAAAGGTTGCCATGAATACCCCTAAAAATACTTCCCCTGAAAAAAAAAAGCAGGAAGCAGTATGGAAAGAACTACACCCAAATTTCCAAATAATGTTTATAAATATTTGCTTAATTTAAAGTGGATATGACATAGAGATTAATACGTTGCACTGGTATGTATCATAGTCTACTGATACAAATTTTAGGTCAATTTTGTTATATGTATATTTCTGTTTTTGATTAAGGTATTGTGTTTGTGTACTCATTAAAATGCAATGTATAAGAAATATGTTAGTGCTCGCTTCGGCAGCACATATACTAAAATTGGAACGATACAGAGAAGATTAGCATGGCCCCTGCGCAAGGATGACACGCAAATTCGTGAAGCGTTCCATATTTTTACCTGTTAGTCGCGAAGAATTAGAATCTGTTATCAGAAACCTCCCTACCAAAAAGAGCCCAGGACCAGATGGCTTCAATGCGGAATTCTACCAGAACTTCCAAGAAGACCTAATACCTATACTCCTTAATGTATTTCACAATATAGAAGCAGATGAGTCATTACCAAATTCCTTTTATGAAGCTACAGTTACTCTGATACCAAAACCACACAAAGACTCTACCAGGAAAGAGAATTACAGGCCAATCTCACTCATGAACATTGACGCAAAAATCCTCAACAAAATACTGGCAAACCGAATGCAAGAACACATTAAAAAAATTATCCACTATGATCAAGTAGGCTTTATCCCAGTGATGCAGGGCTGGTTCAACATACGAAAATCTATCAATGTAATTCATCATATAAATAAACTGAAAGAAAAAAACCATATGATCATTTCATTAGATGCTGAAAAAGCATTTGACAAAATTCAACATCCCTTTATGATAAAGTCTTGGAGAGATTAGGGATACAAGGGTCATACCTAAATATAATAAAAGCTATATACAGCAAGCCGACAGCTAACATCAAATTAAACGGAGAGAAACTCAAAGCCATCCCACTAAACTCAGGAACACGACAAGGCTGCCCACTCTCGCCATATCTCTTCAATATAGTGCTTGAAGTTCTAGCAATAGCAATAAGACAACATAAGGGGATCAAGGGGATTCGAATTGGAAAGGAAGAAGTTAAACTTTCGTTATTTGCAGATGATATGATAGTGTACATAAGCGACCCCCAAAACTCCACCAAAGAAATCCTACAGCTGATAAACACCTTTAGTAATGTGGCAGGATACAAGATCAACTCCAAAAAATCAGTCGCCCTCTCATATACGAAGGATATGGAAGCAGAGAGGGAAATCAGAGAAACTTCACCTTTCACGATAGCCACAAACAGCATAAACTATCTTGGGGTAACTCTAACCAAGGAAGTGAAAGACCTATTTGACAAGAACTTTAAGGCATTGAAGAAAGAAATTGAAGAGAATACCAGAAAATGGAAGGACGTCCCTTGCTCTTGGATTGGGAGGATCAACATAGTAAAAATGGCAATTCTACCAAAGGCAATTTATAGATTCAATGCAATCCCCATCAAGATCCCAGCAAAATTCTTCACAGATCTGGAAAGGACAATAATCAACTTTATATGGAAAAACAAAAAACCCAGGGTAGCTAAAACAATCCTATACAATAAAGGATCTTCTGGAGGCATTACCATCCCTGACTTCAAACTCTATTACAGAGCTACAGTAATGAAAACAGTGTGGTACTGGCATAAAAACAGAGAAGTCGATCAGTGGAATCACATAGAAGACCCAAATTTTAACCCACAAACCTATGATCACCTCATTTTCGATAAAGGAGCTAAAAGTATACAATGGAGGAAAGAAAGCATCTTCAACAAATGGTGCTGGCACAACTGGATATCAACCTGTAGAAGATTGAAAATAGACCCATATCTATCACCTTGCACAAAACTCAAGTCCAAATGGATCAAAGACCTCAATATCAGTCCGAACACACTGAACCTGATAGAAGAGAAAGTGGGAACCACCCTACAACAAATGGGCACAGGAGATCGCTTTCTATGTATAACCCCAGCAGCACAGACATTAAGGGCAGCATTGAATAAATGGGACCTACTAAAACTGAGAAGCTTCTGTAAAGCAAAAGACACTGTCACTAAGACAAAAAGACAACCTACTGACTGGGAGAAGATCTTCACCAACCCTGCAACAGACAAAGGCCTGATCTCCAAAATTTATAGAGAACTCAAGAAACTAGACTTCAAAATGCTAATTAACCCAATTAAAAAATGGGGCACTGAACTTAACAGAGAATTCTCAACAGAAGAAGTTCAAATGGCCAAAAGACACTTAAGGTCATGCTCAACCTCCTTAGTGATTAGGGAGATGCAAATCAAAACAACTTTGAGATATCATCTTACACCTGTCAGAATGGCTAAAATCAAAAACACCAATGATATCCTTTGCTGGAGAGGCTGTGGAGGAAGGGGTACCCTCATACATTGCTGGTGGGAATGCAATCTTGTGCAACCACTTTGGAAATCAGTGTTTCGGTTTCTCAGGAAGTTCGGGATCAACCTACCCCTGGACCCAGCAATACCACTCCTGGGAATATACCCAAGAGATGCCCTATCACATGACAAAAGCATCTGTTCAACTATGTTCATAGCAGCATTATTTGTAATAGCCAGAACCTGGAAACAACCTAGATGCCCTTCAATGGAAGAATGGATGAAGAAAGTGTGGAATATATACACATTAGAGTACTACGCTGCGGTAAAAAACAATGACTTCTCGAATTTTGCATGCAAATGGATGGAAATAGAAAACACTATCCTGAGTGAAGTATCCCAGACCCAAAAAGATGAACATGGGATGTACTCACTCATAATTGGTTTCTAGCCATAAATAATGGTCACGGAGTATATAATTGGTGAACCTAAAGAAGCTAAATTAGAAGGTGAACCCAAGGAAAAACATATAATTATTCTCTTGACTAAGGGAAGTAGACAAAATTGCCGGGGAGAAATTTTGGGATCTTGGGGGTGGGATGGGAGTATCGGGGGAAGGGGAGAGAAAAGTGAGAGGGGGAGGATGAGGGAAACTTGGGGAAACAGGAGGATTGGGATAAAGGAAGGTTGGATAGGGGAGCACGGAAGCACAATTTTTAGTTAAGGGAGTCACCTTGGGGTTGGCAAGAGACTTGAACCTAGAGTGGCTCCCAGGAGCCCAAGGCGAGGTCGCCAGTTAGTTCCTTGGGCAGCTGAGGATAGGGAACCTGAAATGACTCTATCCTATAGCCATACTGATGATTATCTTGCATATCACCATAGAACCGTCATCAGGTGATGGATGGAGATAGTCACAGAGACCCACACAGGAGCACCGGACTGAGCTCCCAAGTTCCCAGTGAGGAGCGGAAGGAGGGAGAGCGTGAGCAAGGAGGTCAGGACCACGAGGGGTGCACCCACCCACGGAGACAGTGGGGCTGACCTATTGGGAGCTCACCAAGGCCAGCTGGACTGTGACGGAAGAAGCATGGGATAAAACAGGACTCTCTGAACATGGCGAACAATGGGGGCTGATGAAAAGCCAAGGACAATGGCCCTGGGTTTTGATCCTACTTCAAGTTTGGGCTTTGTGGGAGCCTAGACAGTATGGATGTTCACCTTCCTAGACATGGACGGAGGGGGGAAGACCTTGGACTTTCCACAGGGAAGGGAACCCTGACTGCTCTTTGGACTGGAGGGGGAGGGGGAGGGGAGGGGGGGGAGGGGGAGAGGGGTGGGAGGAGGGGGAGGGAAATGGGAGGCTGGTGGGAGGCGGAAACTTTTTTCTTTTTCTCAATAAAAAAAAATTAAAAAAAAAATTCAAAATAAAAAAAAAAGAAATATGTTAATAGATAGTCATCTATAATAGTCAAGCTTGTAATCATGTTAGTTAGGTTTTATATATATATATATATATATTTCAGTTAGATAGATATTCCTTAAATCTTCAGAGACCTTCATAATATGGCATTTAAAATGTTTTAATAACTTAGGACTTTTCATGACAATGAGACTCATCTGCTCTTGACAGCACCAATCTACTTCAAGAGGATGATGGGCACCAAAGAGGCTCCTTAATGCCTTTGTTAGCCATTTGGGCAAGAAGCTGCTTTTGCCTGGACTGTTTGATGTTATGCTGTATAAAATGGACCTTGAGGACCCACAGAAAAATGACTGACAAACTAAAGGTGAGATAGTTCGTTGGGGTTCCTGCTTCATGAAAGAGTATTCCAGACATTCTGCAGACCACAGAAGAAATTGACTGACAAGCTGCCAATATAGACAAAACTGTCTTTGAAATTTCCTGCTTCATTAAAAAGTCTGCTGGATACTATGGGCGGTAGGCTGAAAATGGGTGCCCCAATGATACAGAAGAACTTTGGGTGACTGTCCAGGCAGTGAGATGTCTCTGTCAATTCTAAAGTTTGGAAGTTACTTACAATGCACCTCCTGCTTACTTAGGTAATATTATATGGTTCTAGAGTCTTTGAAGGAGTTGAAGAGTAGATAGTTATAATTATAGTTTTCCTTAGTTATGATAAAAGATAAAATAGATATTACTGTTTTAACTGCAATTCTTGCTTGATACCTGTTTTGCTATAATAGCAAATAAATGCCTCTTAGGGATACCAAGTCAATATGGTACTATATATAAGAAAGTCTAGAATATACATAAATAGACTGGAATTTAAACTTTGTACTGTTATGAGAGCTTTATAAACTAATAAAAATATTGTTATGGTTCAATTGCATAAATTTTTGGTGTCATATTTTGTAAAAGTAACTAGATGACTGCATTTGACTTCTGTAAAAAATATAAAAGGGATCAATAACATAAGCAAAAACAAGGACTATATAGTATCTGATAAAAAATTATTAATCCATATACTCATAGTATAAAGTTTTATTGACTAAATGTTAAGTATAAAATTTAATATAAGTTTATTGGTTTAAAATATGAAATCACACAATAGTTCACTCTATATTACAGTCACAATCTCTTCCTTTTTTGAGAGCTGATGTACTGAAATTGAACTCTGCTACACCACACTACTTACTGAACATAACTCATTTTTCAATGCCAGCTTGTCTGTACCGGGAGTATCTTCTTAGCAACAGAACTTCTTGAAAATCTCCTTACAAGAGTAAAACTCAAATATCCTTCCCCCAAAGTTCAGCAACTGTATGATAACTTTGCTTTTAAATATCTTCATGAGGGTCTCAAGAAATGGCTTAATGTTTAAAAGTATATATTGTTCTTCCTGACACCATGTCAGGAGAATCACAACTCCCTGTAACTCCCACTCCTAGAAGATCAGACACATCTGGCCTCCATGGGAAACTAGAATCATACCACCATGTGTACATACCTACAGAAAAACACACATTCACACAACATTTTTAATATTCATATTTTTCAAAATCCCTCTTGAATTCTCAGTGTTTCTATGTGAGTACACAGACAATAAAAGGAAGTCATAAAGAAATACAAAACAGTGAGACCCTAAGATGTGCTTCACAACCTGCAAGAGTATCTCCCCATTGGTGTCATGAATAATTGATATGGGAATATGTTCTTTTATAGAAATTTTTTTAAAAAGGCAAATGAAAAATCCAATAGGGAGATCTTCACAGTAATGGCATCTGATTTTTGAAATGAAAAGTGAGAATTTCTGTGGAGAAAGATCTTGACATAGCAAAAGACTCTTGATGAGAGAGGAGAACTTTGTACAAGGGTTTATGTAGCTTGCATGGCTATCTGCTAACAAGAAATTAAGGAACGCTGATACTAGTGCCGTTGATGTGATGATATCTTTAGCCACTACATAGTACTAAACCCTTGCTTCATCCAGAACATTCATAGCATTTATGACCACCTGTAACTTTGGCTTTAAATTTTAATTTGTAAGGTCAAAAGTCACTACACAATTTTAAGCAGTGATAACACTGGAGCATAGAAGTCACTAGATGATCAATATAAACAATAAATAAATAAATAAATAATAAGAACACTGAAACATACTTATTCTTACCTTGCTTAAATATGTCTTCTATATTCTTTTCTAATGCCCAGGACTAATTTCTATTCACATTTATCATAAATTAAACAACCATTTTTCTGTTACATAATGGACTATTTTCTTCCTTCTTACAGATTTTAACATAACTGAAGCAAACTTCATGTTAGGCAACACTTGCTAGAAAGATATCTTACTTGGAATACAGATGTCAAATTCATAGCTATGAATTCAAAGGACTCAAAGTCTGAAAAACAGATTGTACTGATAAGTGTGCTAGTAGAGATGTCCCATCCACAATTAGAAATGAGGCCAGAATCAAAGAGCATTCAATTTATTGTTATTACTTTTGTAATCCTAGATATGACCCTCCCTTCATTCACATCAACCCAGATTTCCAATCTCCATGACTTTTCTTTGACTTCACATTTCTCTTCTTAGTCAAGAATTCTGGCCTGATTTGATTTTGATGATCATTTGTTTCTAAATTTCATGTTAGTTGATTATATCTAATGAAATAAAGATCTTTAAAAATCATGCTATTATTTCTGGAATTTATTGTTTTATTCATCTCTGTTGTGAATAAAATATTTCAAAAAGCATATTTTCCTAGCAACCACAATACTTGTTGAGATCTAGTGGAACTTTTCAAAATAAACTCATAATTTGAAAGCTGTTCCTACTAGTCTGACAGTTTTATATTTAGATTTTATGCAAAATATTTGAACATTATTGAGACTGTACTACTATAAATATATCTATTGTTTGGTCACCATAATGAAACAAAGCTATTTGCTTTTTGATTTGAATAAGTACCTTGATATCCTAAGCTTTGCACATTTGTTCATGAACAAAGGTATTATTACAATTCTTAATAATAAAAAAGTGAACTTATACTCCAAGTGGAGCTTTAACATCTCATGAATCAAATAGGATTATTAACATAAAGGGTAGCAAGGAAGAAATATTAGCATCTTTGAAGATGGAAGTACAACAAACCCAGAATTATAGTTCCTATTCAAACTTCACCAACTAGATCCCATGTTCATTCCTATTAGTAAGATCACAGAACAAAGAAAAGATTCAAAGATCAAGATCATCTATGCTGCCATAAATGTCTATTAAAAACTGAATAAACTGTCCTGAAATGCATAGAGATATCAAAGGTCCTGTAATTTTTAACAAGGGAACAAGATGGCATAATGAGGAAGAGACAAGGTCTTCATAAATGATGCTGAGATACTAGATAGCTGTAGGCAATGGAATAAAAATGGATCTGTTTTTTTCAGCACAGAGAAAAATCAACCTGAAGTGTTCACAGGACCAGAAACTGTAAGGCTACAGAAAATAAAACAGATTGAAGGGTCAACACTGGCTTTGGAAGTGATTTTCTAATACCACTTAGAAGCTTGGGCTACAAGAGCAGAAGTTAATGGAATCCTTTCAAGCAGAACCCTTCCACACATCAAAATTGGAAACACAACTTAGATATGAAGAAAAACATATTGTAAAGTACAATTTTGATAAGTGAATATTATCAAAAAAGTATATAAAAACTTTTACAACTAAGAGAAAGACAAAATCCCAGGTTTAGAAATGGGCAAAGAATCTTAATGATTTTTCTGAATATGTCATAAAACATGGTCACCAGCTACTCCACATCACTAGTCACTGGAAAAGTAAAAAATTAAAACCATTCTGTGATTATCCCTTTACAGAAGAAGACGTTTTCAAAAGAAAATTAACACATGCTAAGCAAAATTTATAGAATAAGGGACCTTGGAATGCTGCAAAGGGGAGGAGGGTAAAGCCATTGCAAGAAACAGAAAGGAGGAGGTTGCTAAAATAAAAAGTAATAATAATAATAATAATAATAATAATTTTAAAACAGACTCATCAACATTTACTCTTCTGACTGTATTCCCAAGGTTCATGAAGTTATCACTCAGAAAAATGAATATATTCCAAAGTTGATTACAGTACTCAAGAAGTAGAAAGGATCTAATAGTGCATTAACAGATATATGGAAGAAATGTGTTGTGTGTTTGTGTGTATGGAGTTGGATGTTCTAAATTTCTACTGGATGAAAAATTATCCAGCCTTCAAAACATTGGGAAAATGTGACTGCATGAAGAAGACACGGAGAAATTCTGCATGATCTCACTTATGAGTAGGATATGACATGCAGACAGACAGGGGAAGAGAAAGCAAACACAGAAAGAATCAAATGGTACTGACCATAGTTGTTAGGAAAAGGAAGGAAATTTAAGTACAGAGATATAGCCCTAAGAGCAAATACAGCAAAAATGTAGAATATTTGGTCATGTAACATGAAACACAAAGTTAATAAAATCCTATTTGGCATTTCTTTTAAACAGGCAGGTTTTATTGTCACTATCAACTACAAAAAAAATGCAACTGAAATTTGAAATATTATAATTTGCTTCTATAGATCAACCACTGAATAGTTATGTTATACACCTCAGATAAACAAAATTAATTTACTTTTAAATATAAGGTGCCCCACATATACATAATAAATGAAAATATTGCCAAAGTATTTTGTATTAAAAATGCAAACATTTAAAATGCAAAACAAAAACTGAATTATTCAAACTAGTTCATAAATTAAAAAAATAAAATTTTATTTAATTTTTTTTTGCAGAATATATTCTGTTCATAGTCCTCCCTCCTCCAAATATTCCCTGAACCTTCCCACCTCTCTTCCCTCCTAAATCCATGCCCTTGCTTTCTCTTTTCTCTCTTCGTTTATAAAGCAAAACAGGTAAACAAACTAACAAGCAAACAGAGTAAAACACATATGCATGTGCACACACACACACAAAAAAAAACCCGCAAAAATCAGAAAGAATGAAATTCAAGAAGAAAACAATAAGGCATAATAATAATAAACAAAGCAATATCAGATAAAATACTCAAAAATATTTATGAGTTTCTTTTTTATTAGACTTCTACTGCTGGACATGGAACCTATTCTTAAGTGTGTTTAATATAGCCAGTAAGATTTTGGGAAGATGAGCAAATTTACAGTAAATTTGGGGATACATTGGTAAAAAATATCCCCCAAAAAAGTTAAAAGAAGCTACACAGAGAATTTTGCTTACATGGAAAAAGATTTAAATAATAAATTTTTCTTGCTGGATTTCAATAATCAAGAAAATTTAGGACATCTATTTCTGAAAGAAGTACCAAATACTCAGTGTCACTAATAAACTAGGCAATGAAATACAAAACTATGGTAAGATTGTCTCTTCCCTTGAGTTATGTATACTTTAAATACAATACATCAGATTTCAAAGAAAGCACGGAGGGAAGGAAAAAACATCATGCTGTGTGTGAGTATATAAATTAGCATATACCTAGAAAAAATACTTTGCAGGATTTTTAGCAATTAAAAGTAAAATTATCATGCAATTCAATCATCCCACTACTAGATCTATGTCCATGCAAAATGGCCCAGTATGTTAAAGAGGCACCTCCACTTCCCTGTTACTGTTGCACTGACCATAATAGTCAAGGCAAGAATGTGGGCATAATTACACCAGAGTTGAATAGAAAGTTCATTGTCATGGCCTTCCACTGTCCATCTGATATTAAACCTGAAGAAGGCCTCCAAATATGATATTAAGAGGTGCTGAAGCAGGCATCAGAGGGCCCCTAAAAGGCATACTGGACAATACTGAGGAACAGATTGTTCTGTTATTTGAACAGTGGTACCAGTTCTTCTACCTGTGACTCTGGGATAGGCAATGCAATCAACAGCCAATTTTCTCAGGCTCATGCCCTGATATGACAATGAACCTGGCTATAGCTATAGTGTGGTGGACCTCATGATCCACGCCGTCTCAAGAAAGAAGGGGCACCGAACCACCTATCTCAGCAAGAAACAAGAGGAACAGGGCAGCCTAAGCTTCAACAGACTAAGAATCTTCCCGATAGTCTCTGCCCAGATCTCTAGAATAGGAAGGGCTTGGAGAACTATTCTTTTCCAAATCAGTAAATGTCACTCACTGGTTCTCAAAAGTTATTAAGAAATAACTTTTTGGATTAAGAAATATTTCACAATGTTATAAATATCTTCATAGAAGACATCACAATTCAGTAACATTAGCCCATGATTCACATATCAAAAGTGAAGATAGAATTAAATAAAGCCTGGAGCATAAAAATTTGAGTTAAGCTAGTTTTTCATCTTAAGCCATCAGTCCAACTCAGCTGAGAATGAGGCATATTTATGAATAATTTGGATGTTTGCTTAATTTTTTAAATGGAAATTCAGTTATTTTATTTTAGTAGAGGAAATATTGTATCTATTTGTGGACGTGTGTACCCAAACTAAGATTATGACACTGGTTGTTCCAATGTGAAAACTTGTTTTAAAAGCTTTTAAGAACAAGCAGAACCTAGGGCATGCCCTTTCAACACCATGGAAAAAGGTGTCCAATTATGTCCTCGGCTTGCACAACCTCATATGCTTTTCGTGTTTGTCTTTGCAAGGGTGAAGAATGATAGCACCCTTGACAGTAAAAGAAAGGGCATGGCTGTGCTATTGAAAGCTTTGTCCCTTGGGTGAAACTAACAGGAAGCAGCTGGTAGGAGTGGGGCATTCAGAAGTGAGTACTTCATAGAAAGTCTTTCTTCCTCTCCTCTCTTTTCCCCTCCCTGTCTATACTCTATCCTTCACAACCCTCCCCTTCCTTCAGTCAGCTCATCCGCCTTAGAATGTGACTTTTTTCCCAACGTCATTTGATATCATCTGCCAACCTCAATAGGGGGCACAGAAATAAGGCCTCCAAAGTAAACTTGGATGTGGGACAGCTAAAATTGTAAGCTAAATACATCTCGATTTGTTTACGAATCAGATGCCTATTGGTAAGTCAAAGAATGAAATGATGACTAAAGACAAGTGTCATTTTGACATTTTTACTTAATCCCTCAAAGTAAACCTTTCCCTGTCATCCCCACAACTTAATATATGGAGAACTTGGATTACTTTCCATGTGGACACAGACATTTTGATAAAGACCATTGAGGGGCTGAGCTAGTTCATGAAGAGTGAAAGGAATTGTGCTGACCCACAACGGCAACAAAGGCACCTGATGCTCTCCCTAGCAGGAACAAGACAAACGGTAGCAGTTTACAAAAGGGATACAGATGTCTCAATCTAAACTTCCCACATGGTAAAAAGGGTAAACAATTCTCACTTGTCGATTCCTGCGGATGCTTCCCAAGTTAATGGATTTTTATTCAGAAAATTCATACTTCTACCTATATCTTTTTTATAATGTTTTTGTTGATCTTATTGAGCTATACATTTTCTCGCTTCCCTTCTTTTCTTCTCCCCTCCCCTTCAGTCCTCTCCTATGATACCCATGCTCCCAATTTACTCAAGAGATCTTGTCTTTTTCTACTTCCCATGTAGATTAGATCAATATATGTCTCTCTTAGGGTGCTCATGTTTTCTATGTTTACTGGGATTGTGAATTGTAAGCTGGTTTTCTTTGTTTTATGTCTAAAAGCCACTTATGAGTGAGGGCATACGGTATTTGTCTTTCTGGGTCTGGGTTGCCTCACTCAATATGATGCTTTCTAGCTCCATTCATTTGCCTGAAAATTTCAAGATGTCACTACTTTTTTTTCTGCTGTATAGTACTCCATTGTGTAAATGTATCATATTTTCCTTATCCATTCTTTTGTCAATGGCCATTTAGATTGTTTCCAGGTTCTGGCTATGACAAACAGTGATGCTAGGAACATAGTAGAGCACATGTCCTTGTGGTATGATTGAGCATCCTTTCAGTATATACCCAAAAGTGGTATTACTGGGTCTTTAGAAAGGTTATTTCCTAATTTTCTGAGAAGTCACCAAATAATCCAATTAAAAAAGATAGACTACAGACCTAAACAGAGAATACTCAACAGAGGAATCTAAAATGGCTGAAATACACTTAAGAAAATGTTCAACATCCTTAGTCATCAGAGAAATGCAAATCAAAACAACTCTAAGAGTCCATCTTACACCGCTAAGAATGGCCAAGATCAAAAACAATGATGACAGTTTATGCTGGAGAGGATGTGGGGCAAAGAGAACACTCCTGTATTGCTGGTGGGAGTGCAAACTGGTACAGCCACTTTTGGTCTTCTCCCTATATAATTAAGCATTTTAAATATGGCTTACTTCACATTTCTGCACTCAATATTTTAAATTTAGTTACTTGATTCACTTTGAAATGATATTTCAAGAAGAGTAATAGTTATTGTTCTAATTTCATTGTTCTGCAGGTGCTCATTCAGTGTTGTCTGTGCCATTTATGTAATAGGCTTTACTCTAGCATATGTTCTGTCACACATGAAAAAAATAAATGGTCATTGCTTTGTCAATTTACATCTGTGTCCTCTGTTATGATCCACTTTACTATATTTCTGGATTTATGTCACTGTAGTCATCTTTGTAATATGACTCTGTTGTATACTGTGAGGTCAATTATTGTGATATTTTCAGGAAGATTCTTTGACTTAAGATTGCTTTGATGGTTTGGGGAGATGGCTCACTTGTTCCTGTTGCAAAGGATCTGGGTTCAGTCTGAACACCACCTCTGCAGTTCACAACTGACTTTTCTGGTGCCATCCGCTTTGCAGGCACCTGCATACAAGTGGAGCACATAAACTCATGCAGACTCACAAACATACACCTATTTGAAAATAACAAATTATCAAAGAAGTTTGCTGTAACTGTTTGTCTTTGGGTTTCCATATGAATGTCAGAATTGTACTTTGCAGTTCTATGAAAAATGTTATTAAAACTTTGATACAGGCTTCATTGAATCTGTAGATTATGTTTGGTAGTATACCTATTTTTTTTTTTTTTGGTTTTTCGAGACAGGGTTTCTCTGTGGCTTTGGAGCCTGTCCTGGAACTAGCTCTTGTAGACCAGGCTGGTCTCGAACTCACAGAGATCTGCCTGCCTCTGCCTCCCAAGTGCTGGGATTAAAGGTGTGCGCCACCACCGCCCGGCTAGTATAGCTATTTTTACAACACTAATTCTACCCTCATAAAATCATGGAAGAGATTCACATGATCTAGTGTCTACCTCTCCAGCTAATGAATAAAGGCTTATTTTTCTATTATATCTATGGCAAAATTAAAATAGCTAAATTGTCCATAGAGTTTTATAATATACAGAATGAATATATATAAAGGATTCTGTCTATATAATATATTTAATCTGCTTTGTTTTATATTAATTTAGGATCACATCTCCATTCTCAGAAATCCATGTGTTTATAATGAACTTTTAAAGATTTTCTTTCAAAAATATTTTCTAATGTGATGCTCACAAAGCAATCCTTTGAGATGGCAACAGTTCTGCCTCACTTCACTGGAAGTCTTTTTGCTTTTCCTGATAAACAGGAAGTAGGCAGCAGTAGAAGATGCAAAAACTTAAACCCAGAACTTCTCCTGAGGACTTCAGTGTTCAGCACCAGAGAACAAGTTCCTATCTCAAAACAATGGCACAAGACAACAAGCTTAAAATAAAGTAAGTAAAGATGACTCTAAATTATAAATAGTCTCCCTAAAAGAAATAAGTTCCTAATGTGTTCTTCTAAATAAGAATATTTTTAAAAATCCAAGCACAGAGTGAACTGGAATAAAAATTCTTTATGAAACATATCCATGAACAATAAAGATGTACTGCACAATTAAAAAATTTAAATGCCTTTTGTTGAGAATTCTGTTTACATATATATCCCATTTTTTAATCCTTAACCATTAAGGAGAGGCAAATCACAACAACTCTAAAATACCATCTTACACCTATCAGAATGGCTAACAAAAAAAAAAAAAAAACACTGATGACAGTGTTTTTATGCTGGGAAGGATGTAAAGTAAGGGGAACACTCCTCCATTATTGGTGGGTGTTCAATCTTTTATAGCTGCTTTGGAAATCAGTATGACAGCTTCAAAGAAAATTGAGAATCAATCTACCTCAAGACCCAGTAATGCCACTCTTGGGCTTATACCCAAATAATGCACAATAATACTACAAAAACATTTGCTCAACTATATTCAGAACAGCATTATTCATAATAGTCAGAACCTAGAAACAACCTAGATACCTCTAAACTGAAGAATGGATAAAGAAAATGTGGTACATTTACACAATGAAGTATTACTCGGTGGTAAAAAACAATGACATCTTGAAATTTACAGGCAAATATATGGAACTAGAAGAAAAAAAAAATCCTGAGTGAGATAACCCAATCTCAGAAAGACAAAAATGATATGTAGTGAGTTATAAGTGAATTTTAGATATAAAGCAAAGGATAACCAGTCTACAATTCACAACCCCAGAGAAACTAGGTATAAAAGAGGATTCTAAGAGAGACACACAGGGAGGGCACCAGGAGGGGGAAATAGTAAAGATCTCCTGTGCAAACTGGAATGGGGTAAAAGGGAAGGGTTAGGGATGTGAATATGAGGGATATAGAAGGCCGAGTTGGGGTAGGGATGGGTGGGGAGAACAATGAAAGAGAAACCTCGATAGATAGAGCATTATAAACTTAGGGAGATACCTGGTACTAGGGAAATTCCCAGGAATCCACAAGGATGAGGTCAGGTAAGACTTTTATCAGTAATGGATAGGGTGCCTGATCAGTCCTTTCCCTATAATCAGATTAGTGACTACCCTAATCGTCATCATGGAACCTACATAAGTAATTGGTGGAAGCAGATGCAGTAACCCACAGCCAAGCACTGGGCTGATCTGGAGTTCAGTTGAAGAGAGGGAGGGGGGGATCATATGAACAAAAGGGGACCTCAAGAACATGATGGGGAAACCACAGAGACAGCTGACCCAAGTTAATGGGAGCTCATTGACTTTGGACTGATAGTTGGGGAATCTACATGGGACCAAACAAGGCCCTCTGACAGTGGGTCACAGTTATGTGGCTTGAACTATGGCGAGCGCCCCTGATGGTGGGACCAGGACTTATCCCTCCTGCATGAACTGGTTTTTGGAGCCCATTCACTATGGTGAGATACCATGCTCAGTCCTGTTACGGGAGAGGGTCTTTTTCCACCTCAAATTTGTACGCCAGACTTTGCTGACTCCCCAAGGAAGGCCTTACTCTCTATGAGGTGTGGATGTGGGGAAGAAAGGAGCATAGAGGGGCAGGAAACGGGAACGGAGGGGAAACTGAGGCTGGTATGTAAAATGGAAACAAAATTAAATGAAACGAAGAAAAAGAAAAATTTAAATTATCATAAGACTAAGTAGGAGTAACTCAAATTAATTTTAAATTAAGGAACCAACCTTAGAATTACTATAAATAAACTATATCTCTGATTCAAGACCAAGTCTTTGTTATTTTCTATGATGAATGAATATCAAAATTCAAAAACATAAAGCATCTTTCTTTTTTAGCTTCTTCAGTGCCTTTTAGTGTCATTACAAAATATTCGGCACATCTGCACAGACATGTGTAAGACTTCCATGCCAAGCCTCCTCCTCCTCCTGCCATTACAACTTAAAAACAGCTGAGGGGTAGGAAGAATTAATATTACCTTAGAATACATTCCAGCTCCTTTAACACTTACAGAACATAAGAGATACTGAAACAGATTATGTGTTATAAATTCACAACTGACATGTTTTTCTTTTTGACTGATTTCCTTTTATTGCTAGACATTTAAATAGGGACATCCAGGATTTAGGACAAGTACTCTACCACCAAGCTGTATTCACAAACCCACAAGGCAGCTCAAAGCAATAGGAATTTCACAGTTCTCAAGGTTTGATCGCAGTTTGGTTATATTGTTTAAGAGTCTCAGGGGTGAGGGGTAGTGTAGGGACTTTTACAGTAAGCCAGTAACATTTTCAAACCTTGCAAACTCAAGCCAAATATCTCAAGACATAATAGGAAGCCACTAAAACATTTTCTGAACTTGCTGAGCAATGTGTGTTGGTATGTCCAACTCAGCTTTAAAAAGAAAAGCAACACTTTTTTACTTTCCTTTTGTTTTTGTTTGTTTGGTGTGAGCATTTGATGGTATCATTAAATGTAATTTTCCCAATAGTGTCAAGTTTCTTTCAAAATTATGTTCAAAAAGTTAGTCCAATAATTTATTTTTAAACTATGCTCCATCCTGTTTAAGTAAAAATTTGTTCATTTTATTTGTCTTTTAAAAACTATGTAACAAATCAATAAAATCAAAAATTTTAATAACTCAACGTTTAATGGAAAATACACTAAAGTATCAACAAGTACCCAGACATAAAGAAATAGCAGCTTCATTTTCATTGGTTTCTATTAAAATTCTAAATATTTTATAAACAACTCATATAAAATTATCTCAACAGTTTCTGTCCTAATTATTCCAACACTATCTATAAAATCAAAAAACATTAACAGCAACAGCACCTTCTAGATTGTTAATGTAACTTGAGAGACTTCTTTGTCCCTAGCTTCTTCAATTGGGCAAGTAAAATTCTTATTAATGGGGGAAGGAGGAGACAAATCAGTAAGCAGGAAGCCATTTGGTAGAGATAAGTGATGGGATGCTCACCAGATGTCACTAAGACATTGGCAAGTTACTTTCAAGTGTTAACACAACTCGATGTTCACACCTCAATATATAAATAAAACTTTGAAATTTCTGTATTTACATTTATGATACAATAGAGAAAATTTGTTTGTGTAAATAAGAAATCATGTTACACACATTTATTACTTTGCCGTTTTGTGCAATACAAATCCCACAATATATTTTACCTAAATTACAGAGCCTGTGGTAGCTATCTTAATAGTGACTTAGGACATGCCTGCTTTTTCCATCACATGCCAGAGCAGAGTCCATTTCTGTGACCATGATTCACATAAGGGAAGTAGATGTGCTTTGTCAGATCCTCCAGGAGTTGTGCTGCAACTGTCTTGCCTATTCTCACAATTTAATTGTTGACCTTTAGCTCTTTTAGGCTCCAGCGCAGTTTCTTCCTTTTGGGAGATAGAAATGATCTCTACAAATCTAATGTGTATTAGTAGAGACATCATGCCTACTATGTTATTTTATGAGTAATAATCGTTAAGTGTTCAAGATAATAGTACGCACTGTGATGTTTCCACACATGTTGTTCTGTCTATTTGGCCTCCTAACTCTCCGTCTTCCTTTCCTCATCACCTCTCATTCCCAGCCCAGTCCATAGCAGGTGCAATCTCCCTTCCAAACCCTGTTCCCTCTGCCTCCATATGAGATAAAACATGACATTTGTCATCCTGTCTCTGTATAAAACTTTGGAGCTGTTGTACACACCCACGGGTGCCTGTGTACACTCACACTTTACCCATGATTTTCTTTGCGTTATTTGATTATGACTGATTTAATTTTTCAAATGCTCTTCATATTCAATGGTAATTAATCTTAGTAGTTATAATCAAATTGCCTGAAGACTTGTACCATAAAATTTTTATAAATTTATTATTATAAATATTTTTGTTTGGGAGAATGATACATATAATTTTAATGAGTAAGGTGCCATTGCTATCAACCTTTTTTATCTTATAGACAGTGTTGGAATAATTATTAGAAATGCTTTTGGGAAATTGTAATTTAAAATATATATATGGGAGAAATATTTTCTTTCTTTAAAAAACCAGCAGTGATTAGAAATTTCAGCTTCTCTCTACGTATTCTAATTTTTTCATCAGAGGTTTCAACAGGCAACATGATGCCTTGAGCAAGTTCATGTGATGCATTTCTAAGGGAGATGAGTCTCACAGCATCCATTTAGGAGTCCTCTTTTCAGAATGACGAGTGAACCTCAAAAAGCAGCGGGCTGGTTGCTATTAGTAAATTTAAAAAAAAAATCTTTTAGAAGGGGAGGATGGGGGGAACTTGGGGAATTGGGATGGTTGGGATAAAGGAAGGATGGATATGGGAAGATGGAGGCATATATCTTAATTAAGGGATCCAGCTTAGGGTAGGCAAGAGACCTGAACCTAGAGGGGCTCCCAGGTGCCCAGGGGGATGTCCCCAGTTAGTGCCTTGGGCAGCTGATGATAAGAAACCTGAAATGGCCCTATCCTATAACCACACTGATGAATATCTTGCATAACACCATAGAACCTTCATAGGGCGATGGATGGAGATAGAGGCAGAGACCCACATTGGAGCACCAGAATAAGCTCCCAAGGTCCCAATGAGGAGCAGAAGGAGGGAGAACATGAGCAAGGAAGTCTGGACCGTGAGGGGTGCACCCACCCCACTGAGACAGAGGGACTGATCTATTGGGAGCTCACCAAGGCCAGCTGGACTGTAACTGAGGAAGCATGGGATAAAACCGGACTCTCTGAACAATGAGGACTGATGAGAAGCCAAAGACAATGGCACTGGGGTTTGATCCTACTTCATGTTCTGGCTTTGTGGGAGCCTGGCCAGTTTGGATGCTCACCTTCCTAGACCTGGATGGAGGGGGGAGGACCTTGGACTTTCCTCAGTGCAGGGAACCCTGACTGCTCTTCGGACTGGAGAGGGATGGGGAAAGGAGTGGGGGGAGGGGGAGTGTATGGGAGGAAGGGGAGGGAAATGGGAGGCTGGGAGGCGGCGGAAATTTTTTTTAAAAAAATAAAAATTGAAAAAAAAATCTTTTGAAAGCTCCATAGATTGTATTGTTTAAAAGTCCTAGCCTAATGGGTGGATCTCTAAACAGAATGATGAATGCTTTCTTAAATCTTCCCTCTTACTTTAAGAATTCCTGGTACCTAGTACAATTCTATGGATAATTAATTCAGTGGTAACCGCATCATTTTTTTCTTTTTTCATTTTGCCTTTTAACCTCACTAATAAAATAATGTAAATAATGAATACTATAGTTTTATAGTAAATGACTCAAAAGGAAAATATCCACAACACAATGCTGAACTCTAGATTTTAGGAGAATTATGAGACCTAACACTAGACAAAAAACATTTCAGTCAGTGTTCAGATTTATGACAGTAGTATAAGGCTAAAGAGATGGCTCAGAGGTGAAGAGCATACACTGCCATTGCAGAGGACCTGAATTCAGTTTTCAGCAGCCATGCGAAGTGGCTTGCAGCTGCCTTTCACTCCAGCGAATTGTCCACCTTCTGCTGGGCTCCACAAGCACTGTGGTAATGTGCATAAACCCACATCCAGATGCACACCTTCACACATAATTAAAAAATAATACTAATGAAATCTGCAGAAGAAGAATGTTTATCATTTAGTATGACCCCTTTAATGTGGAGATCTATGGTTAAAAACCTTTAGCTAACTGCCTATGGCTAGCATGAAAACAGTATCATCATTTAATATGTACACTGTTTTATTTTCTTTACAATGTGTGTTCAAATATCCAATCTAAGATTCATTAGGATAACCAATCTGTTAGTTTAAATGGAGGACACTTTTATAATCTACGTAGATGAATGTTCGTACATTACAAAGCAGTGTGTCTGCTTAATTTTAAACAACACTTCAAAGTTTCCTGACATTAACAGTGCAAAATGGATAAAGCCATACTCCTGGAACCACAGCAATGTAAGTTCCTGAGAAGAACTAACTTGAGACTAGTAAATACAAAAAGAGCAATATAAACAGAGACAACTGATTCAAAGCCAGTGGGCTTTACTGCTGTTTTACAAAGTAAAGAAAAAAAAAAGGGGGGGGGGACCAAAGAAATTAAAGTAAGTATCCAAGGAGACACAAGCAGGAATTTGAATGAGTGTCTTTCTATTTGAATGTCTTTCTATTTGAGTCTACTGTACCCTGAAGGGCCTATATCATGCAAGAAAACATTCCAGGCAAAACTCATTTCGAATATCAATTAGTACCATACTTTGGAATAAAATAGATATTTCCAAACAAGTGCTTAAGTAAATTTTTCACATTAGTTCTAATATGTACGCTGACAAACAGTTTTGTATTAGTTTGTATTTGATTCCTGTAATAAGCACCATGAACAGAAGGGCTTATTTTGTTTACAGGTTATATCTACCATCAAAAAAATCCAAGGTAGGAATGCAAGTGTAGAATCATAATCTATTTGCCCACCACATGAAATGGGCAAGTTGCATTGCCCAGAAACCCCAGACGTTGAAGAATCAATTCAAGTAGTAGCAGAGCAGCTCCAGGATTGAAAAGGGTCAGGCTTGCCACATACCTGCCCATGCTACTGCCTGTATATAGCAAACAAGCTCTTTACCAATAAACTTCTAGAAATAGGACAGAAGACAAGACAGGGCTGCAGTCAAGTCTAAAGGATCTAACCTTAGAAACTGGATATTCTATTTAATATTTGAAAAAGAAGAAAAAAACAAATGAATGAATACAGAATGAACTCTTCAAAGTAAACTGCACAGGAAATAAATTCTATCAGTTCACAGAGAGATTCTGTTTTTGTTATTGTTTATTTTGGTTTGGTTTGTTTTTCTTCTCTCTAACTGAAGAAAATAGATATAGTGATCAAAGATTGAAAGAGGAGGAGGGATGTATTAAAACATTAACAGTCTCTCTCCTAATCCCCCAGAGTAAACTGAACAGGTAACAAATTACATGCAATCCTTAAGCATACTGAGTTTTTCGTTTTGCTTTATTTTCTTTTACTATTACAAATAAAATAATTTCTTTAAGGTACATTATCATAGAATACCAAGAATAAACACAAAAACTGTCATTAATTAGAAACAAATCTTGTTTAACTGTCTAAGTCATCGAGACAGAAACAAGGGACTAAGATAGTGTGATCTTACTGTTATACTTTGACTGTGGTTTCAGTTTATATAGACTTAATTCCCAATGCAAAAGTGGTAAGAAATGTGACAGCTAAGTGGTCACAGATCATAACTTTGCTCTCATAAAGAAAATAGTGTCATAATAGAAGGAATAATCCAACAAATTAGGATGTTCATCCATTCCCTTCTGCCTACTTCTGTACTCCTTTGTCATGTGTTATATTACAAAAGAAGGTCCACACCAGATGAAGTTTCTCAGTCTTAAAGCTACAAGCCAGTAGAACTGTGAATCAAATAGACTTCCACTGTTTATAAACTACTCAGTCTGCGGCAGTCTGTTAGAGCAGCACAAAGTAGTCAGAGACAGATGTCTTCCTACATCTGAGAGAAAAGAATATTCCAACTTAAAATTTTTTCAGCCTCACAGAAAAGTAAGATATAATTATTTACAGATATGAAACAAATTAAAAATTCTTCCTCATAACCCTCTTAGTAAAGAAATATCTTGAAGATATATCCCACCAACAAAAAGGAGTAAATTTAAGTAACAGGAAATCCACATGTGTCAATAAAGAGCATTTTCATGGCAATGAATCAAAATCTCAGATCCACAAACTACGGGCAACAATAATTATAAATGAAAGTACTAGATAGGGTCTAAGGTGAAGGTTTGTAGTAGTTTGGAGGAGAATCACAGAACTACCAGCCTTACTCATTGACGCTCTGTGGTGTTTGACTGCACTGAGAATGTCTTTGTAGATCTGCTAGTGCTTATGGAGGTACTTTCAATGGATGACATGAAAACCATGCAAACAACAAAATGAAAAAGACTAAACCTTAAGATTAAAAAGATAAATTGGATAAGTATAACTGAAATGTAGTACAACATTTATCTTTGAGAATTAAACAGTCAGATGATATACACTTTTGTTCTTGTTCTAAGCTAACTCCATATTTTCACAGACTAGAAAGCTGTAGGTGTTTATCATAGGGATGGAATGAACCTGTTTGAAACCCTCATGTTCTATTGCAGCAAGTCAACAGGAATGATCTAAAACTGAAATTTTCAATTTAAAACTTTCAAATCATACATGCTTGTGCATGTATGTAAATTATCTATTTATCAGTCACATTCTATATGCTCACTACATCCCTTTGGAAATGGAAAATCACCCTAAATCCTTCCCTTCCTATACCCTCCTTCCTTCTCTCAGCATATCTCGTTAACCAGAGGAATAGGGCTTGAGTTCTTGACTCTGGCCTTTCTAGCTTCTTTATCACTCATCAGTTACTTAAACTTTCCATGCCACAGTGTCTTCATCTGTGAAAAAGAAATAGTATTATATACACAACTGAGTAAAACAATATTACGAAGAATGCATAAAAAGTATGAAGTTACCCAAGTATTCTACTGGGAAGATAAAATTCATTAATAAATTTCAACCCATGGTTTCCCCAAACCAACTGCAGAGATCTAAGACAGTTCAACTTTTCCCTAATTTTAGATCCAATATCCTCCTATCTATTTATTATCTAAATGTGTGTTGTCTTACACTACTAAAAGCAAGAAGAGGTCAGTGGGAAAATAAGGAGGAGGCACATCATTTTATTTGACATTTTTTGCACTTAGTTTAGACTCTGAAGAAATAAATTGCAACCTCTGGTCATGTGTAACTAATGACGACTAAAAATACAAACCCTAATATTAGAACTGTTAGCATTAAATAAAGAGTACAATCATCCTCTTTCTGGAAACAGGCCATGGCATTTGTAGAAATAAACCAAGGGGTTTTAGTAAATTTTAAGGATGAGGTATAGTGATAGAGGGCAAGTCAATGAGTTCCTAGAAAAGGAAAACCAAGGTCTTGTTTTCTTAAGCCTTGATCACCCCTAAACACCTCTCTACGTACACTGGAGGCTATGGTTCTCTTATTACTGCCCCCTCTATGCTTCAATAATACATCAAAATGCAGAGGAACCATATACAGCTTTGAAACTAGATAGCAGGGAATAGGAAGAATATAATAAAGGTATAGAAGGAATAAAATAGTGGATATAAAAGATATAAGACTGGAGATTTTTCAGAATTATGAAAAGAGTCTTTCTGAAACTTCTACCACAAAACTTAGTGACATCTGGTCAGTTGCAGAGTGATGGTGAAATGATAGACAGGGAGAGATAAGAGGTCTTGGAATCATTTATTGATTTCAGACCAAGAAAATTCCAGACAGTGGTATCCAGAGACAAAAAAACACTTCTCAGTAGTCTAAGTGAGAATGAGTGCATCCCTTATAAAGGGAGAATTAAAATAATGCACAAAGTCATTCTTTGTCCCCGTGTATGCATGTGTATGCATGAGTGTGTGAGTGCACATGTATGAGAAGATAGACAAACACACATACTCTGTGTGTGTGCCTGCGCATATATGTGTGTTTGTTTACCTGGCCTAGACCTCTCCAAATTACCTAGGATGCCTAATCAAAAGGCTCTAAGGACATGTCTATGTCCACCTCCACAGTGCTAGAAGTACAAGTGCTTGCGTGATTTAAAAATAATAATAACGAAAAAAGTTAAAAACCTTGGTGTTGTGGTATGAATATGAAATGCTCCTTACAGTCCTGTGTGTTAGAACACTTGGTCACCATCTGGCAGTTTCGTTTTGGAAATTGTGAAACATTTGGGAGGTGGAGCCTTGCTAAAAGAAGTATATGGAGGGGAGCAAAGGGGGGCACTTTGAAGTTATAAAGGCTGGTTCCACTTCCTGTTTCTCCCTACCCCCTTTTCTGACAATATCTCCCGAACTTATTGTGGGTAGACAAAACATGATTGGCCAGGCTCACATCCCTGATGGCTTTTCTTCCCCACCATGAGGTCCTGAATGTCCCCTGGAACTGAGAGTCAAAATAAAGCATTGCTCCCCTGAGTTGTATTCCATCAGGACAACAGGAAAATCATTAACATACATGGGTCCTCAAGACTGAACTCTGGTCCTTGCTCTAGCAAGCCAAACAAGCGGCTGCCTGAGTGTTTCCCCAGTTTCCTATTTAAACTGTCAGTGGGTTAAATCATGTAGTTCAGGAGTGAATCGATGTTTGGATGGACAGACCATTGATCCAGGCTTGGGAAGCCTCACTGCATGTTGACATGATTTTTCCAAAGAGAAAATGCCAGAAGACAGTTTCAAAAACAGGTAATAAAATTAATTAAAGGCAGAATGAATCAAGGCATCTATTGTATAGACACACAAAGATCCCCCCGATAGGAAGCAATCTGTACAGTTTTAGAGGCCTGGCTAAAGAGTCAAAACAAAACCCAAGATTTTAGAACTACCAATACCTTGTAAAGCTGCTGTAATTTGACTGGATAAACTAAAAAAAAAAAAAAAGATAATAAGTGAAAAGAACAAAGAACTGAGAAAACATCTATGGCCAACCATAATTCTTGAAGGAAGTTAAAGATGACAAGCTCTTGAGGTAGAAATAAAAAGGCTTCATAGTTAACAGACACAAGGGAAAGTCAGTGGGATACTAAAGATAAGGACATTGCAAGAGATAAAAGAGAATCAGAACAATAAATCTGTCATTCGGTTTAATATGGTAAAAAGAAAATCAGATACTTGGAAGGGAGCTTTTATAGCTAAAGGGCAGAAAGAAAAAATAAAACGTATAGGGAGTACAAAGTAAACAAGAGCAAGGAAGAAAAATCCTGGCCAAAAGAAGGTCAGAAAAAAATGTAAATGAAATAAACAAGGAACTGAAGGAATAGTTTGCATATAAAATAAAGGAATGCATTGTCGGTAAGTGGGGGCTGAAAGGGCAGACTAGAGGTCCAGGGTGGCTGCCTGCTTTTTCCAGAGGTAAAGTAATCTTAGCCTTACAAAGGAATGCCGAAGAGACCTGGATGTGACAAGGTTAATGCATGGGCAAAGCCAGGTTTTGAATGAATTGATCAGCAAGGAAAATAAGATGCAAGAATGACCACAGGATGTGAAATAAGGAAGAGTGGGCGGGGAGGGTGGTGCTGGAGAGATGACTCAGTAAAAAGGCTCTTTTCCTGCTCTGTCAGTGGACATGAGTTCAGTGCTAAATATCTGCCCAGCTGTAGTGGTATTTCAATTGTATTTTAATAAATAAAGCTTGCCTGAAGATCTGAGAATAAAACAATCAAACTGGTCAGTCTTACAGACAAGGTAATGGCAATTACCTTTAATTACCATTAATCCTAGTAGCCACACTGGTTGCCATAGAAACTGGGAGGTGCATGACTTTAATCCCAGTGGTTTATGCCTTTAATCCACAGACTTAGAAAAAATTCGAAAATGAGAGGAGACAACTCAGAGAGTCTCATTCTGAGATTTCTGGAGGCAGAATCATCATTTCAGACTGAGGTAGAGGTAAGAGTCAGTGACTGAGTGCTTTACTTTTCAGGTCTTCAGGTTGAATCCCAATTTTAGTTTTTGTTTTTAATTGTGCATCTTGACACCCAACGTGGGGCAAGAATTTCCAAGTAAAGCTGGAGAAAGCTTTTTTTAAAAAGGATTCTAGACAGACAAGAACAGAGTTAAGTGCAGCTTTTATATAACCAATGACAATAAAACATATTCACAGCATACAGAGAGGAACCCCACATCACAGAGCGAGGCTCCAGGGAATTCCTGTTCTCTCCTGGCCTCCTCAGGCACCTGTATGCACATACACATAAGCACACATGAACATGCAAATTTACACAACCAAAAGTAAAATAATAAAAAAGAAGAAAGAATGAAAATTTGCACTCAACAGCCACTTATCACATGACTGTGAAGTTATTGCCCTAAGACCAACATAATGTACTGACTGGGAAGAAATGTCAAAGACTGTAATTCAGAGAAACTGCCTCCAAGAAACACAGTTGAACAGTGTAGGTCTAGCAGCACAATGCATGGTACCTGAGTAAAATTAAGGAAATGTCATTGAAAAAACTCTAATGCAGTACTTGACAAGCTGCAACCCTTCAGTACAGTTTCTCGTGTTGTGGTGACCCCAACCATGAAATTATTCTTTCTGCTACTCCATAACTGTAATTTTGATACCCTTAGCAATTGTAAGGTAAATATTTGTGTTTTCCCGTGATTCTGGGGTCACAACCCACAGGTTGAGAATGTCTGTTTTAATTACACTACTCAGTTTCTGTTAACCTAAGTAAAATGAACTCTCTGAAGGAAAGGGAAGACTTTAGGAGTCTTGTTTACTAGCATGTGGGAATTCTAGAAGGTTCTTCAGAAAGGAAGGTTAACAGAGTCTCTGGACCATGAAATCAGCAAAATATGGGAGGAAACAAAGAGTACAGATGAATGAGGATACTGTCATAAAATTCTATCGTTAAACACTGGAGTGACTAGAAAGGTTGTCAAAAGAAAATCCCTACCATATTTTTTGCTACTAAAATTTTAGTAGTACATTTGTAGATTTTAGTGGGCCAAGAACCTTAGGATGCAGGATGCAACTAATTGGCTTCAGGATTCCAGATGGAATTCTGAATAAGTTTGCCAAAGCACAAATATAATGCATGGTTTCTCACCCAATATAATATTTGAGAGACTGCTCCAGGTTCCAAATCGAACATTATGCTTGCATAATCATCTGTGTGCCTGGGAGCAGCAGGTTGCAAAAATGAACACTTAGGGAGAAAAGTGTTTCCACTAAGGCTGGACCCTCTGAGAAAAGACTAAGAAAATGCATGTTCTGCTCAGAATCAGGGATCGTTCCCAGGTATAAAAGAATGAAGACTCAGTATTTGCTAAGTATTTATTGCTTCTAAATATGAGGCTAATATATAAAAGAAATTTGGAATATAGTCAAGGAAAACTGATAATATAAAAAATGACAATTCCAGAGAGTAGTTATAAAAATTAAATGAAACAATAAACAGAAAGGCAGACAAAGAGGAATGATCAAGGAGAAAGGGGAGGGGAAAGTGGAAGATTAAAAGACATGAGAATCAGCAGTAACTTTCGAAGATGCTATGCAACTCTGGACATGGGCCAAACACTTTACAGAAACAACTCTTCAAAGAGATTGAAAGACCTGACTTGCATATCAGATAGAAGCTAGTGTGTAAATGGATTGTAAGAATAGGGAAAGAAGTTTAAAGTTTTGTATTTTTGCATAGCTGTTTCTTTTTATATTTTGACAATTTGGACACAGTATCATAAGGTTAACAATAACACAAGTACATTCCCTTTGCCGTTCTTCTGACCTTAGTAAACAAATTGTTAAAATAAATAGAAATGATGGGGCAATATTATGGATGTGACTGAGCTATGTATAATGGTCAGAAAGAAAAGAGCTCATTATAAAGACCACAAAATGAATTTGCTCCCCTATGAATAATGGAACAACAATGGAAATGGAATTATTTTAGGCCATTTTTTCTTCCTTTCCTTGGAAAAATGGGTGTTCATTCATCTTTGCTAAAGACATCTTTCATTCAAAATAACAAGTATGCATAAAAGAAACAGATTAGTTAGCCTCATGATTTTGGAAGTTACAGTATACAACTGGTTGGCTGGATTGCTTCTGAACCTGTGGGAGTCAACATTATAACTGCAGCAGGAACAGAGCACAATCATTTCCTTTATTTCCAGAAAGGAAAGCAGACAGAGAAGAGGGTTGGGATCCCACCCTCTGGTGGATGCACCAATCACTAGTTTTCTCCTCTTTAAGACTCCATCATTTCCCTATATGTAGAAGCTAGTTACAAGTATACAACACATGGCCTTTGAGGGACATTGAAGGCCTACACTACTGCATCCAGACAGTAGGCATACCAGTTCAATTCTTTGGATAGAGCCATAGTAATTCATAGACATAAAGAGAAGAAGTTCACCTACAGGGTGTTTACTTGCGTTCTGGTAGACTGATACACTTAAATATTTCAGTTTGTAGAACCTAACCACACTACTTGCTACCAATGTGGGTAAAATGAATTTGCCAATGGAATATGCATAAATTTCAATGCTTTTGAATTCTATTTAACTTATAGAACAATCACACCTTTCATTTATTAATATTTAGTTCCTAATTCTGAAGGATTTTTAGACTATTTTTATATGTATGAGTGTTTGTCCCCATTTATATATACTCTGCATATATATGCCTAGTGCCTAAAGCATCTGTAACTGGGCATTTGGTAGCCTGAAACTGGAGCACAGACAGTTGTGAGCTGCCGTGAGGATGCCAGGAATCAAATCAAATCTTTAGTAAGAGCAGCAAGTGTTTTTAATCATCGAACAACCTCTCTAGTCAAATAATTTTATATAAATATAAATATAAATATATATATGCATATACACACATATAAATATATAATGAAAGTTTTTACTATTTAAAGTTTTTCATCTGTGAGTCTATTAGGGATTTAATGAGATTGGAGTTTCTCATGAATTGACATGAGGTGATAAATAAGGCTTCACCCACCGCTGCAGAAACAGCATTTCCTACATGCGGGACTCTTCTTTTCTCTCTCCATTCTATCTCCAGTGTTTTGATTCAGTGCTGCAACCCTTTCATCCTGCTGCTGTGAGAACCAACACAGCATTTGCTTTTATATAACATGACTGTTCAAGAAGAAATCTAGGGATGAAAAGATAGCCAGGGGAAATGCTAAGATGCTGTTAAAGTTAAAATTGAAGAGAAACCTTTAAAGAATCCAATTCCCAATTTGCAATTACTTCCACTATAACTACCATTAAAAATTGTTTTTGTGTCACACTTTGGCTTCTTTGTACACAGATGAAAAATGCCTGCACCGCATAATGAAGTATTCAGTATAGGCTGCCATATTCAACAACAGAAGTTTGTGTGTGTGTGTCTTTGTAAATAATGAGAAAGAAAAAAATTCTTGAACTTGGAATAGGGCTATTCAAAATACAAGCACCATGTAACATGGCTCAAATGAACTCTGAAAAAAGAGGAACACGAACTGTAGCAAACTTCTGCTCTGGTAGTCTGCATTACTCAAAGAAATTTGGTAAAATACACAAACAATTTTACAGGTGGGAATTTTCAAATGAAATTTGAACAAAAGCTAGCACTTCATATACCTAACTACACTTTCCAAAATAATTTTCTACATCATAGTAATAAAAAATCAAATAACATGTTGCTAATCTCTATAATTTGGCAGGTCATCCTAGATATCTAACACAGAGTAACTATGAAAGCAGGAAACTAGACAAGCACTCAGGGAGCCTGCATCGGACTGACCTAGGACCTCTGCATGTGTGTGACAATTTTGTAGCTTGGCCTCTCAATAAGGTTTCTAACAGTGAGGGCAGGACCTGTCCCTGTCACTTAGCTGGCTCTTGGCAACCTGTTCCCCATGGTGGAATACCTGGCCCCACCTCAGCATAAGGGAAAGAACTCAGTCCTGACTCAAACAGATGTGCAATGCTTTGGTCAAGCCCATGGGTGTCCTGTTCCTTTGTGGATGTAGATGCAGGAGGGATGGATAGGGAGGGGAGTCCATGGAAAAGAGAAAGGAACGGGAAGAGAAGAGGGAGGGGAAACTGATCGATATGTAAAATAAATGAAAAATGCTATTTAAACAAATAAAAAGTGAAAACAAGTAATATTTATTTAGATTTTAAAAATATTTTATTAGCTCTGTGAGAATTTATTTCATGCATTTTGATCATATTAATCATTTTCCCCAGTCTCATGTCAGATCCACCCCCATTCTTTACTCACTCAACTTTGTGTCCTCATTTCTTTTTGAATTTTTACACCAATGAATTCTATTAGTGCTATCCATGCACTCTCAGGCGTGTGACCATCAACTAGAGTGTGTTAGACATATCAGAGTCACACTATTAAAGAAAATCTAACTCTCCATGAATGGGAGCATTTTACTCACTGTTGGTGGGATTTCAGCCACTATTAAATCAGAGTGGGGAGTCCTCAAATTTCTAGAAATAATTCTACTACATGATCCAGCTACACCACTCTAGAACAGACACCCAAAAGACTCACCATCTTATACAGAGGTATTTATTCAATCATGATACTGCTGCTCTATTCACAATACTGGGAAATTGAATCAGTTTAGGAAATCTACCAATATTGATGCATGGATAATAAACACAGTACATTTACACAACTGAGATTCACAAGTAAATAAACTGAGCTGGAAATATCATTCTGAGTGAGGTGATACATACACAGAAAGTTAAATGTAGTATGCTTTCTTTTATTTGCAGTTATTAGCTTTAGGACATAAATATGTGTATTGCATTTGGAGTAGCTGCAGAGGTGAGGAAAATAATAAGGGACCATGGGAAGACCTTCATGGAAAGAAGATAGGCAAAGTGATATAAAATGCTAAAGGAAAATAATGAACAAGGAAGGGCCAAATAGTTTGTGGGATAGGAAGAGGTGATAGAGAAAGAGATATAGGAAAGGATAACTAACAGGACAGAACTTCTGAAAAAGTCATGTGAAAAATTATTATTGCAGAAGATTACTAAACAGTATAAACAGATATAATATGAGGACCTGACTTTGAAAACTTCATTTTAAAGAAGGGGCTGTATACCATATAATGAATGAGCTGGGGGTAAAGGAGCTAAGGAGCAGGTCTATAAAATTTAATGAGGTCCAGATGTTCTTGGAAGGTATCCTGTCCTTGAAGATACCTTCTCAGTTATTAATGCTCTTTGTTAGGTTTGCCACTTAACGTTGGCAGTAAGTGTTTTCATCCTCTGTCTTGTTTAGTTCACTTTTCTGTTTTCTGTTTTGTGATACACTGAATCTGAATCAGTGAAGTGACCCATTAAAGGTCAGTGTTTGGGGACAGCTGGCATGAGGCTCCAGAGGATGTTCTTAGAATCTCCTGGAATCCATTTGAACAGGATCGTGGAATCCTCTGCAGTTTGTTTGATCAAGGAAGGAAAGACTATTATTGGCATGGTTGAGTTGAAGGGTTGCACCCTTCTGAATGTGCCAAACTCTCGCTGTTTTTAAACCTATGCTGGTCTTTTGTGATATCTGTGTTTATCTGTATGTATGTATGTTTCAGACTGACAATGGGACAGACGATTTCCTCCACTAGGACAGAGATTGAGGGGAGGGAAAAGGGACTGCCCATGAGGAGGACATAGCAGGGGCAAGATACCTCCACTGCTGCTGGCTGTGGCCTGGTCCCACACCATATCTCTGAGATTGGTCTGACGGAGCAAAACACATTGTCTGGAACTGTGGGAAGTACAGGGTGGTAGATGACCTGGGGCTTGGGAACAATAAACTCTTGAGCCTGCTTGGTCCCTGAGTCCTTCTGGAGGTGGTAACTCAGGCACTCAGGTGAGGCTCAGCTGAGGTGGCTTCAAGAGCAGAGGCAGTACCTGGGGCCCAGTGGGTGGCGAGGATGGTGTGCCTTCAGCTAGGTGGAGGGCAGAGGTCCACAGGTCAGAACAGCCATGGCATAACTGGCAGTGTAGGAAATCTATGCAGTAAGAAGCCTGGGGTCACAACTAGGAGCAGCCCAGTGGTTGGCTCTGCCCAAGGAGAGTACTCATATACACACCATCCCTGGGCCCTTGGCCACAGCTGGGCCACACAGTCCAGGAGCTGTCAGGGAAGGGAACATTTTCCCCCAGCCCCTTCTGCTGCCAGCCATGTCTCTGTATTTGGATGGCAGGTCATTTAAAAGAGAGAGGAAGCAGAGAGTTGCTGTCTCTAGGAGCTAAACTACAGGGGGAAAAAAAAAAAGAAAACAAAAGCAGAAAGTTTTTGGTAAAGAAGAATGGCCAAAAATTTGGACTTGGCTTACATGAACAAAATAAAACTAGTTAAAAAGTTAACCAGTATTTTTAGAAAATATACCATTCTTTGGCAGCTAAATTTTGTAATGTAACCAGGTAATAATGGTTAAATGCCAGAGCCAGTTAATAGTATCCAGAAGTACCGGCTATAATGAAATAAAGCAAGCTATAGGACATTTGTACTTACAAAATGTATTATATTGTTAATACTTAGACTTAAAATAAAAAGCTAAAGTTAAAGTTGCAACCATGAGCACCAAATGTTAACCAGAAACTGGAATGTTCCATTTCCTGTGATAGAAAAACAACAACCTAAGTAATCTGGCAAAGGGCTTGAAACAGCTTCTAAGCCCATGAATCTCAATCCTTTGGATATTGTATAGGACTAGCCTAGAACCAGATGTTTAAACTGAGATTCAGAACATTAACAAAACTTCAGTTGTAAAATAACAATGGAAATCCTGTACTGAAAGGTCACTACATTAAAAATATTAAAAACCAAAGACTTAAAAATGTATCTCCTTACTCAAGGTCTATTCATGTTTAAAAATGTATGTCTAACTTCCTTGTCTTTGCTAACTTTGTTGGGCTTAAGTTGTTTTTTTTTAAAGTCATATTTTTTATTAAAACCTTGTTTAGTTCCCTGTATATGTTTTTAAAGTCAAGCTTTAAACAAGTGACTAGTCACCCAGTTTGTCTAATCAGAGATACCTAGGCAGCTCTAAAATACTCCAGAGATCGAAGAAATATGGCATTTAAAGTGATAATTTAAAAAATTATATCAGATAGAGATTTCTAGATCCTATCAGTGACCCAATGTCTCCAAAAAAGATTATGAGACACCACGATGTCTCCACCTAGATGACGACTACTCTGACCACTGGGCAAGATGCCCCAAAGCTACAATCTGCTGCCAGGACCCAGCCCAAACTGTGGACACTGGAAAATTGAATGCACCACTTTTGCTTAGACAAAATAAGATTAGTCTTTTCCATGTCCTTCTTCCACAAGAACCCATTCCTTCATGTGCCTGGGAAGCCTACTGTTCTGATACTTCTGCCTCTAATGCTATGGAGACTTGGGTATAATTGTATATGTATTGGTCCTGGTCATTTTTAATAGATTCGGAAGCTATTTGGTCTGTACTTAAGTATAATTTATTTATCTTTCTGAGATCTCTGACAGCATTGATTGCTAGGCTAACTCTAGATTTGTTAGCTTGACAAGATTTAAAAAAAGCTTTAAAATATATAAAGGTCTGAGGATATAAAAGCTCATGAACTTTAAGGGTCTCAAAAATAATTTAAGATATAAATACAATGATAAATAAATAATTATAATTCTGATAAGCTGGTAGAGCAATGACTGCTTACTATTTGGGTCACAAGCTCAAGATATTAAATTTCTTTTGGTTGTCTTCTGAATATAGGCTTACATGCTTTAAGCTCAAGTCTATGGTTTTTGATAGGACTCAAAGATATGAGTGTATTTCTGCTGTTTTACAGACAACTGTTAGCTGCTTTTTCTTTGTTTTCTTATTTGTTTGTTTGTTTTTTCGATATAGGATTTCTCTGTTTTGTTTTGAAGCCTGTCCTGGAACTAGCTCTCCTAGACCAGGCTAGCCTGGAACTCATAGAGATCCACCTGTCTCTGCCTCCTGAATGTGAGATTAAAGTATGCACCACCACCTCCTGGCTGTTATTTGCTTTTTCTATGACCTTGATTTCAATATGGACCTGAAAGTTTCAAATCTATATTTTTCCTTTAAGTACATAAATTTTAGCTTCTGTTCCTAGTTTGAATTTGTCTCAACAGGTCTCCACCAGGCTGGCAGACACATCCAAACATCAGTCGCTTACTACAATCTGCTCTAAATGATTGTGAACCCTGGACTTGCTGAATGCTGATATGAACCAAACCAGCCCATGTTAATAATGTTCCCAGATTCTTCAACAGGCTCAGGAAAGCAGATACTTCTGATAAATACCCCATTGCCTGAATTCCCTTTTTGTTTTTGACTAGCATTTCAGTTTTGTTAGCCCCTAAAAGCAATGCCCCAAAGTCAACCGGAAGCAGTTACAGAAAAGAATATGGTTGTCTTGAGATCCATGGCTGAGATGCTAAGAAAAGAATACTCCCTTACATAGGGAGATTATATACAGCTCTGGATTAAAGGATGCTGTTTCTATCTTCACCATTCAGGGGTAGTAAAAATCCATGGCCAAAATTAAAAACGGACTGGCCAAATACAAAAGGGAATGTGAGGCAGATCAAGGAAGACTATTCAGTCCCCTAGTCATATTAATCTCACTCCTAAAGCAAGATGATTGGGTCCTCATAGTCATAAGATAGGGGAGGGAATGTGAGGACCTTACTTTGCAAACTCCATTTTAAAGAAGAGGCTTCATCTTAAGAGGGGTAGATATCAGCACCAGAAATGTGCAGCAATAGAAGAAATTTGAAAGGATAGCTCAAAAATAGCCAATTAAGAAGCTAAGAAGTAGAACCATAAAATTTAACAAGATTCAGATATTCTTGGGAGGCATCCTGTCCTTGAAGATACATTGTGAATTATTAATGGTTCTTTGTCAGGTTTTCTTTTTTAAATCTTTATTTATTAAGTATACAGTGTTCTGCCTGCCTATGTCCCTGCATGCTAGAATAGGATATCTCATTACAGATGGCTGTGAGCCACCATGTGGTTTCTGGGAATTGAACTCAGGACCTTTGGAAGTGTAGCCAGTGCTCTTAACCTCTGAGCCATCTCTCTAGGCCCTCTTTGTTAGTTTTTTTCACACCCTAAAACTGACCAATGGTTTCAGAAACTACCTTATTCTTACCCAATCCCAAAACAATAAGACATGAACTCCCCTAATTAGGGCATTTACCCTTTAAAAGTTCTATGCTTCCAAGGTTCCCTGCCACACTTTCCATACCCACCATGCTGGGGTGCTAAAAAGGTAATGATCCAAACTTGAGTTTGCATATTAAAATTCCTCATGTAATTTGCATTGGAAATCTGGCTCTGTGAATTCAACTGGGAACCAAAATCTTGGACATAAATCTTGGACAACCATGTCCCTACTAGACAATACAGGGTAACAAATAAAAAGCACAATGTTAGGGATGGTCTACCCATTTTGGAATTGTTGGTCAGGGGTACTCACAGATCCCAAATATTACAAACTATTTTTATTGCTCTTGGTTACTTCCATAAAGTGACAGTTAAGTCCTATTGTTGAAGCATTCACAAACGTGAGTAGTAGACATGGACAATTCAAGTTGGTTTTTGCCAGCAAGCTTCATTCCTACTGGTTAATTACATTGACTGATAAAAGAGAAAAAGTAATCATCAATTGTATCCAGCTATCAACCCTGAAAGCCACCATAGCAGCTTTCCTGGAAATATAAGCCCACTGGTGCCATAGTAACACATATTTGATTGGTTCTTAGACCCATTCTACAAGAGGGAATCAACTCCTGGCATAATTACTAGGACAAGGAGCTGTGGCTAGAGCTATCACAGGTCCTAGAACAGATCCTACTAATATTGTTCTGCAAATGAGATATAGGGTTAAAATCACTCTTAATAACTTCTTGTTACAGATATAGCTTAGTGCTTGTCTCTGACCTCATGAAAGAGGCTGCTTTTAGCAATAGAGAGCAGTCAACATGGAGAAGCACAACTGCTCAAGGTGCACAAAATGAAAAAAACTTCAACGTGTTCAGGCTAAATGGGACACCTAGAACAAAAACCATTCTCTCAAGGTTCATGGATAACTATAGAAGAGGCCAAGAGGTGATAGGCTTAGAGGATTACTTAAAAAAAAATGTTTTCTAGACACAATAGATCAGTTTAATTCAAACCACTCAAATATTCAAAGCAAGCTGAACCCAGAGTAAATTTCATCAAAGAATGGGGATGGAGGGCATGAAGAGTACTAGCCCTGTCTCGTAAGTAATAGTTACTTAGCAGCAGTTACTATCCAGGAACAAGCTAAGTACTTTTTAATAATTACATTTTTTTTCTACAAAAGGACTCCAACAACATGAAAGATGAAACAACAAGTCTATGCTATACAACTGCCAAATGATGAAGCAGGAGCACAAATTAGTAAGGACAGTTAAAAGATTGTGCCCTAACAGCTCAACATTACTAGCATTTCAAAATGTTTGACCTTTTCCTTCTAATTATTTAATTACCTATCATGATGCCAGAAATCGACAACTATCATCATCTATTAACATTCTGTATCATTATTCAGGTGGCTAAGTATCATGTTTTGATTTTAGAGTCCTAATTTAGCTAGATGCTTATATGATTTAGCTTTGAAGGTTTTATTTATAATAATTTATGAAGATGTATTTATATAACTATCTGATATAGAATTTTCACTTTTTTATTTCAGCCTTATTTATAATGAGAAGTGCCATAAATGACCAGAAATACACAATTCTAGCCATTTAATATTTACATTTTTAAAAGATCATTTTCCTTTTAATTTTAATATAAAGGAGAGGTACAAGGTCAAAAATAAAGGCCCACAACAAAGCTAAGAGCTGGAAATTTTGCTTCAAAGTGCTGACATGCTTCAGAACTCCTAAACATCTAACTTGCTTCAGAGAAAAATGGATTTCTAGTTTCAAAAACACACTGGAGCTCTCTATCTCAATGTCTGCCTGGCTCATCCTTGATAAAAGAGCATTGAAAATTACTATCATCATAATCAGCATAATCAATACTCTGAAAAGACTGCACACATCAGCTGTGATAGAGTAAGAAATGCACTCTCTCTTTTGTGAATCTAAGCTGCCATTTCAAGCGAGAGCAATTTTGAGCACCTTGAATTTTTCAGCGTATCTTCTGCAGGCTATTTTAATGTGGTATTTGAAGTATTTTAATGAAATGTGATATTCTCTGCTTTTTGAAAAAAAAAAAGATTAAGTGGAGAAAGAGAGAGAGAAACATATGAAGTAAAAATTATTGTCCCTGAGGGTAGGATACAAAAAAGTGATTACTTACTTGCAACAATAAAATCTGGATGTTGCTTATTTACCTTATTAGCTTTTTCTAGAGGGCAACAGTCCATGTGTGATTTGTTTTCTTCATTTATACAAACATTTAGCAAAAAGCTAAGTTTTGCTAGCAAAAGAGGAACACTGGCTTATTGCACCATTTTGTTGTTTTTCTAAAAAAAATGTGTTTGTTTTTATTGTTACTGCTAACACAAGTGCGATGTCAATTTCCTTGTTTTACTGCTCATTTGCTCCAGTTTTGTCAGTGATGCAAATGCACAGTGGTATAAAACTGCACATGGAAATGTGAAAGGAGCAACGTGATGCTCTCCAGTCAGCCCTACTACCAACTTATATTTTGAAATTATGTGGAAGCTAAATAATTATACAAGCCAGCTAACCAAATAACAGCACATAAAATACCTATGGCAAATATAAGTTTTGAACATATTTCTGGTGTACCATAAGAGATATGCATTATAATCCATCAAACATACTCAGGTTTGTTTCTACTAACATGGCATTTTGACATTTAGGAATTATTTTTTTTAGGATGTTCATCAAAAAGACCCCAGAGATATATACTTAAAACAAGTATCAGCATAAGAGTGAAAATCTAGTAGTGACAATAAATCCTAATTAAATAAATATCAAGCTGCATATTCTGGAGTATTTTACTAAGAAAAATAATATTTTATAAAAAGATAGAGTTCATGGTAGAGCAAAATATATCAGAACCTGTCTCAAAGAACAAAAGCATGTACCACAGTATTTGTGGTCTAGAAATACTAGGATAAAATCATAACTTTATTAAAAGTAAAAAATAAAATCATATGCTTTATTAGCAGATGAATATTTTACTCAACCTAATAATATTTTGCCTGTTTTATTTCTGTTCTGAAGATATCTTTGGGATACTCACAAGTCAAACACAAACCCTGTTTTTGTTTGAAAGTAACACTGTCACAGTTACTCGAAGAAGTCTCTCTATTTTATAAATAAAAAATATGGTATATGTGTTTATGCTAGTGATGTTCATTAGTATATGGCATGAAGCATCCTCTAACTTTTTTACTAATTCTAGGTTGTGAAAAAACCTAACTACCCTCTTATTCACTATGGTAGTTACTGAACTCATACCCTGGTATTATCATATTTCATTTTTAAAAAGTTTCCTATTCAAATCAGTTAGTAAAAACAGGTAACCATGCTCCTACAATCCTTCCTAAAGCTAACATCAAAAAATAAAATGACTAGTTTTCCTCTTTCTTTTGTCATTCCAATACCAGAAAAAGAAATGCAAGCATTGATGGTTTTAAAATACTAAAAACATTCGTTGAAGTGGTCAAGTCAGTATTGAGAGGAATAAAGCCAACTGTACTATGGTCTTACAAACTTTTATCAGGTTATGGATATTCTCCACCATAAATATACTGATCAAAATTATAAAAGGACAAAGAGGAAAAAAACATACTATATAAGAATCCCACATGTACCATAATTGATCAATAGTTGCCTACTATTGACAGTATGGTTATTAATATGCATAACCAACTCTATTTGTCAGATGACTTGTCAAGAAAGAGACTTAATACCAAAATTCCAGGAGTGAGAGCTGGTGTTAGATGACAGCACTTGACACTCTCTTCCTCCTCTAAAGCTTGCATGCCTACCAAAGAACACAACCCTCAAACACTGCCTCTTCGCCAAATAATTTAGAACATCCTGTTCCAGGTGAAAATCATCTCTAGAGTAAGAGTACAAGGCATGCTCCATGACTCAAAATCCAGTGGTTGGTAAATCACTATGGTGATTTTTGAGGTCACTTGACAGCAGTGGAGACCTTAGCCAGTTGTAGCTTATAGGCTCCTTTATATACATCACCTCAACACCGAAAGTCTCAAATCCACTGCCCTGACTCTCTGTGGTGAAGTGATTTAACAAAGAAAACGTTGAGATGTAACTCATGCTGACACATATGGGTGATTCTGGCTCACAGACGGCTGGGGCAGAAAGATGCTGAGCACATCCTGGGCTAGAGAGTACAACCTTGTCAAAAACAAAAGCAAGCAAACAAAAAGCTTTATTTTTCAAAGCTAAATCAAAATATCATTTCATGAGGGAAAATTTGGGTGCTTCCCCTTTCCAAAAGGCCCTGGAAAAAGAAAGTACAATGTTTTTTATGTTGTAAGTTCTCTAAAGGAATTCAAGAACAATCTTAGATGGGACCATTTTGCTTGTCAAACAAGTTAGCATACTTAATGAGGTTGTAATTGCCTCAGGAAACTGCTTGTAAGTGAAGGATAACAATCAAATGATTAAAGAATTGCAATCTGACTTAGAGTTAGAATCTGGGTTTTTCTACAATATTCATATTCACTACCTAATCTCTCCACAGAGCATGCACACTTTTCCCACATAAACCAACCCAGTTTATTCACACTCCCCAAAGTCATCCTATCCTTCAGACTCTAAGTTTACCTCAGTCCTGGGGGCTGAACAAACATGGTCTAAGAAAATGTAGGAAACTCCTTGCTTTTAGGTTTGGGTAGATGAGAATATGTCAGAATTCTAGCCAATAATCATGTAAAGTGAATCTGTTGCGCTACATCTAGCTCAACATTTCTCTCACTTAGGGGGAGTAACCACAGGAGTACTCCTTTTCCTTGTCTCTAGACAGTGCTATTGTTTGGCGTATCTGTACCATGAGCCAATAAAGAAAGAAAGAGAAAAAAGCCAGAATGTACACCTGAAGCAACAGTATTTGGCCATGAACTGATCAATGGTTTATTCTTGGAAATAGAAATTAAAACTATAAAGACACAAGAAAATACATAAAAACATATCAGAGATCCTCAAGTCATTAATGTAATAGACTTATCAGTCCAAGGAAGTAGAATAACTCCCCCACTTTGGCACCATACAGTGATAGATACCTACCAGTGCAATGGCAAAGGCCACATAATGATGACTTGTCATCTGGTGCCAAGAGTGTGTACCAAAGACTCACAGGTGAAGAAGCCTAACTCTCACTGGTATAGCAGGCTTTCTTTTGGGCCACAAGCCAGCTCTAAAATTGTTGGGAGCCATGCAACCTAGTCTTGGATCAGCATATGACTACCTGTCCAACAGGTTTCCTCAGGGCAAAACACCCACTGAAATGGATTCTCCCTTGACAAGGACCAGTAGACCAAAGGAAAACACAGGAATTTGCAAAATTCTGGCAACTTGCAGGTCTTCTTCTCTCTCATTATGTTTTTGATTTTTGGGGCAGTTTTTAGTTTTACTTTCTCAGTCACACACACACAACAGCTGTAATTTTCTCTGGAAATTCTTTTCTTTCTCGAATATTTTACTAAGACTCATCAGGGGACTAATGCATCTCAAATCTCTTTTCCGGGATTACTAACTACAACTCCTAATCCTGGGAACATTTCTGACTCAATAGAGACAATTAGGTACATAAAAGAAAAACAACACTTGGAACATTAACCATGTCTCATAGTTCTGGAAAGGAGAATAGGGAAAGGGCCTTAGGAATACACATAGTGCCAACTGTTGAGAGTAAATTCCCTGGACACCAAGCAGATAGAATCAGTTATAGTCTTTAGTCTAATCCAATGAGAAAAATGCAATATAAAATATGGGATGGATAGATCCAACTTTTCCGTACACAACAGCTTACCTTGGGGAAAGAAGTATGGTATAGTGGGGTGGGAAAAGAGTGCCTAATCAAAGTCTGTCTTTTACAGAGAGATTGAGACATGGGATCCATTGTAGAAAAGGGAACTGTATAAAAGCATGTCTTGCAGACATTAAAGAATTGCTTGGGCTTGATTATTGTTGTCCTTAAGCACTGTATCCATTTCTATTACTTTTTAACTTTGTATCCACAAGTATCTGCCAGCTTCTATAAGTGCTGTGAGAGCAGGAGGTCTGGCTGGACAATGAGTTAAGTTTGCAAAAATGCAGAACTCTATGTCTAGAATAAGGTTATGTAGTGGGTAGAAAACCATATTTGAAGAAACATAAAGGGTAACAATGGGGTCTTTTATAATGATTACTATGTATTTCTTAAAATATGATATATTTCTTGAAAGTCGAAAATTGACGCCAATAATAAAACCGTTCAGCTCAGCTAAAGTATAAAGACTGAAAGTTCAAGCTATTGGGGCCACTTGAGTACAGGCCACCTGGTGGTCAGAATTTTTCTTTGCTCTATCACCCCTTACCCATGTCAGGACCTGAACCTGAGCAGAGGCTGTACCCAAGATACAAATAAGGACATGGAGACTGACTATTAGTTATGAATATATTCATATTTATATTCATAACTAATAGTCCTCCCTATGCTTGCCGCACTAGCTCTTATAACTTATTTTAACCTGTTTGTCTTCATCTATGTTTACCTCAGGGCTTTTTGCCTTTCTTTCATTCTGTGTGTCCTACTCTGTGTCTGGCTGGCTGGCCCCAGGCCTATCCCTCTCTTTTCCTTCCCTTTCTCCTCCCCTCCCATCTACTCTCCTCTCCTCCCCTTTCCTATCCTCTCTTGTCTTCTTCTCTTTTCCTGAGCCTAGATTTCCCCTACTACTTATTCTTTCTGCCCACTAAACCTGCCTATCACTCTGCTGCCTAGCTATTTGTCATTCAACTTTTTATTAGACCAGTCAGGTGTCTTAGGCAGGCAAGTTAAAACAGCTACACATATTTACATAATTAAGCAAATGCAGCATAAATAAATGCTACATCCCTTAACATAGTTAAAGTAATATTCCACAACACACTGGGGCTCCAGCTCATCTCACACCCTGCTGCTGACAGAGTCTACACATCTGGGCTTCCATGTGCCCATTCACAAGCTTCTTTGTCTATATCTGATCATGCTGTTCTTGCTCTGGACACAGTTCTGTTATTTTGTTTGAATAGCTAACTATGTGTCCACCTTCAACCTTGACTGCCTCATGGGCTGATCTTTATAACAAGTGCTTCTTTCCTGCAACTAGTTTATTCATGATCTTATCAGCACAGCAACAACTCTACATCATATCAACCAGCCTACTCCTGGAACATCTTCAATTCAGCTGTAGTCTCTTCCACTCGTTTTTTTAACAAGACATATGCAAATAGATAAACAGATGGATAAATTGATGGGTTGATTTTTGAAAAATTACTGAATGATGTGTAATGTGTGATAAGAGAGTTAATATTAGTTATTAAGATCAAAATAATATAATATGCATATTGACATCAACTTGAGTACCAAGATTATCTGGGGCGTCGCTACAACACAAACCAACCCACCTTGTAAATTTACCTTTATTCCCTAAATTCTGATATCGTGAAAACACAGAATATTGTTCCTCTGTTTCTAGCATAGCATGCTCATGATCATATTAACTAACAAAGCTATCTGAACTGAATTTGCTGTAACTTACAAAAGAATTAAAAATTATTTGACTTTTACAAAAAGCATTTAGACTTCATTTAGTTCAATTTTGTCTTTACATAGTAAAATGCCATGTGATTGCTTTAATAACCCACCCACAGTGTGAATATTCCAAAAAATCTATTCAAATTAGTTAAAATGTATTTAGCTCTTATGTATCATATTTACATATCTGTATTCTACATTCTGTGTGAATGCATCATATATTCACTTCCTATGCATTAATTACATAATCTGTGCAGACTTTCTACCCTTAAATAGTAAAGTATTCAAAATATATACCTGATTATTTAATTTTCTGAGATTAAAAAGAGCATAAGACTATCTCATGCTTTCAGAGACATAAAAATGGGAAATTTATAATTTTCCTTACTGCTTGTTCAGTTGAATAAAATTTGGTCAGCACTGAAGATGAGTGACTTGACAGACCTTTCCAGGAGTTAGATTTGTACATCAATTAGGCAGGAAAATCCACCTCAAGGGCTTACAACATAGGAGTGGCAAAAGTTTCACTGCGTGAACACAGCAAATACCGTGATAAGTTGTTTCTCCTTTTGTGGTTTTCCTCCTCTTACATCCACACCCTCTGTTGTCCACTCTAGGTCTAAACAGAACCAGCAGAGTCTCTTATTGGACTGTGTTTCCTGTTCACATCTTCACTCTCACCGTCATACTGCTTCCAGTCCACAGGAGTCATGAATGGAACACCCCTTTTCTCTTGCAAACCATGCACATATTTCAGAAATACTCACACAGTCACAGCATTGATCATGCAATCCTCTTATCCATAATCTTCTGCCAGTTTTTCTATGGAGGACAAAATTCAAATTCTTTCACTTGTAAATCCTCCTACAATTCTCCTGAGATACTTCATATATACTGTGGTATATACTTTAGTCTACTTGCAGTTTTGTCCTTGGACCTGCCCTGGGGAGGACACCAATTACAGATTTAGACTGAATCAATACATGAATTTTAATCTGTAAAAATTAATTTCCTTCTGGAATACTCTGTCCAAGAAGCTTTACTTCATCACTTCTATCATGCCAGCCTGTGAAGCACATCCTAGTTTATGTGACGGCTCTTTTGTGCATCTTGTCTCCCTAAGTGTGAGCTCATATCCTTCAAGTCCATCTAAGTAGGAACAATACCTCACATTATACAGGAATAAAATTCATTTGGAGCAGAGCTTAGTGTGCACAGGGGAACTTCTTTCTTTGTTCTGCATGCATGTTTACTAAGCAGGAGATACTTAGAAAACACCATAGAAAGACTAAAATGAGCAAGGCAACACAATAATGTAAGATCAGTTTCATTCTTCTTATCAGAGAGGCATGAACTTATTATACTCCTGAGAGTGACTACCTTCGGATTGCCTTCTGTAGGTAGAAAAGTTGCAAATGCAAAGTGACACAAAAGCTTCTGTATGACACTGGAAAGGCAATGATAAGCAGAAGTGGCAGATCGTGGGGCAAAAGTAAACAGGAAAGAATAAACTTGGTACCTAGAATGAGAACTGAAACACATGAGTCATTTCCTCTTTTGTAGGACCAAGCACCTCTGTGACTCCAGGCTTGCCTTGAATTTGTGTTCTTCCTCTCTCCATCTCCTGAATGCTGTTATTACAACTGTGTACCACCAGGGTTGGCAGGAATATGTGGTTAAAGGCAGCGTATATTCTCTCCAAGGATTGGAGACATGTTTGCATTTTTTTCCTCTAAGAAAATTACTATCCATGCTAACATTAGAAAACTAAACAGACTCTTTAACTATTATAAGTACTACTCCGCGATTAAAAATAAAAGATTTCTTTGGGACTTTTTTTTTATTGAAAAAAAAAATTTTTTTCGCCTCCTCCCAGCCTCCCTACTTTGGGACTTAATGCACAAAATCATACCTTTCTGTTCATTCAAATCACATATTACTACCACAACATAAAACCACATGAGAGGGGGCTTCTCACTGACTCCACGTCCACAGTGTCTAGGACAAAGCTGCTGCCTGCTGCTAAGCTCCTCGTGTAAATTTATGAAGTCCTTTAATAGTCATTTGAATTGTCACAGTATGATTTATGGACTGAAGCACATTCTGCTTTGCTATTTCCGAAGGAAATCTCCTCGTGAATATAAAATTGGGAATTGGAAAGACATTTTCAAATCAAATGACTTAAACTATAATAACTGGATATAAAATAAACATTAAAACTACCTTATTTTTAGAGGATGGGAAAAAGGAAAAACTTGAATTCAAATAATTTGCTTATGTGGTGCACACAGATTTACAGCTATGACTTAGATTCTTTTATTTAGAAAAAAATGTTAACATTATAAAATTACAATTCCTGGTGCTTTCAGATGAGCTATTTTATTAACTAGTGTAGAAGTCAAAATGTATTGAAGATCTGGCTTTTTTTCTTGAAAGTCATGTGTCACACCTGTAAACTACAAGCAAAATTCTGCCCTGCAGAATACAGTAACTCTCAAAATATAGAGAATTAGTTTCTAATATTTCATTACTAAGTTGAGTTCTGCAACTAGTTTGAAGTTGTATCATGAGGAAGAATGACATAAGAAGGAGATGCAAGATAAACTCCAGCCATGATACAGCACCAAGACCCTGAGGCAGACACTGGCCTGTGAGACAAGGGATGGTTTCTGTGGAGAAGGGTAGAGATTACATTTCAAGAAGTATATGGAAAGAAAAGTTAATGAGTGAACAGCACTGAATGTTGAAGGAATGGTTTAGTTGTAAAACAATAAGTATCAGTTATAAACAGGCTTTATAACATGAATAGTTTATGGTAAAATCTTCTCTGAGAAATGCATACAGGAAATAAGCCTTGGGTTAGGCAGTAAAGATCAGCAGGGCTGAAGAGCAGAAGGCAGGCTTGGAATGAAGGGGACCTTAGGCAAGTGCTGCAGTAGCATAAATAAGAAGCATGATAAGAATCAACCTTAAAAGAAAAGGTTAAGCTAAGAACTAAACAAGCTGTCAAAGTAACAAATACTGCTCTAATGTTTTGAAATGGAAAGATCTAGAGTTATTACATCCATACAGGGTGGTGTGGTGATAGATCAATAGAAAATATGTTCTTATTTTATATTATTTATATCATTAATGAACAACAAAAGTTGGTTATAGAAATTATGTTAATTATATCAAGTAGTTAATATATATCAATTATTTAATATATATCCTATACACATACAGTTATATGTGCATATATGCATTCATCAATATAACCAAAGTTATATAAATAACTAAATTTAAACCATGGCCAGGCTTTTTTATTGTTTGCTTGTGTGCTTGTATTTATTTATTTAGGCTCTCTGTATGTATTTGCTTAGGTACACGTGTGCCATGTTACATGTATGGAGATCAAAGAACAACTTTTGGTTGGTTCTCTCCTCTATGTTTATTCTGGGGCTCACATTCAGGTCATCAAGGTTAGTGAAAAACACTTTTACCTGCGAGTCGTCTTGCCAGCCTTTGACCAAGTCTCAGTATATTATTAAATGTATAAAATTTACATGAAGAATTTTTAAATAAAAGATAAAAAAGTAATGTGAAATACATGTGTAATTTTAAAGGAACAGTCCTTCCTAGTCATACAGTACTTGGCAGTGAAGATGCTAGAAGCATCTTATAAAACATGCTTTCTTTCATGATTGGAGAATAAGGAGTGATGTTCCAAAGTAGTGGTTGCCTTTAAATTGGCGCACCAAGGAAAATGACCTTTCTCCTGAAGTAGTTTATTTCTCATCCTATAAGACTGATGATGTTGGCTAACTTTATGACCCATCTCCAGGAACTGTTTAAAAATCCATGGAATTCATACTGGGCACCAGGGTTAATGTATCCAACCAAATCTGGTCCATATACATAATGCTGTTTCCTATGTGTTTAATGTCACTGCATCTATTTAAAGAAATCACTGCCAATCTATGGAACAGGTGAAGCATATTAGTAGATCATTCTGAGTACCAAGTCCCTAATCAGATAATCGCACATGATCACAATTAAGACCCAGCACATCTCTGCAAGATATTTTTCATTATCACAAAGACACTGGTTAGAAAAATGAGTTCTATTCCATTTGGATACAAATACTTCAGATATCAGAACAAGAGGCAACCCTGGAAAGTTGTACTAGTAAGCACAATACCATCAAAAGTTAGTCATTGAACATTAAACAGAACAAAGAGGAGACCCTGACCAAAACTTCAGAAACAAACTCTACAGAAGCTTCAGAAACTTAATTCCATGATCTTAAATAATGATATTCCCCTTATGGTCAGTAATATTTTACACTTTCATCTGTTTTTTTCATGTTATTTATTTGTTATACTCTTCAATTTTCTCCTTGTATAATACATTATATTTTACCATATTATAAGTAAAAATCAATCAATAAATACATGCAAATCTTTGTTTTGGTAGTTATTTGAATTTCAGTATTTACTGTCCAGACTGTCAAATAAATAATACCCCAGATGTAAGAAAAGAGAACCAACTTCAAAATTCCTAACTTCCTTCTAGAGCTGGATATTGTAATATTGGCTATGAGAATGCAGAGCTTTGATATTTTCTATGTCTTGAAAAATCTTCACATTCATTTACATTTCATTAATTTTGTTGTTTAAAGAACATTTAGTCATATTTGTGTCTGCTATAAGCATATTTGGTAAGCATAATAATGAGATTCTGATTTTCTCCCTGTATCTTAAAACAACATAAGTATTTCCATAGAATCTGTGACTTATCTGTGAAATAAAACATGGGACAAGATTTTTCTCAATTTGTGTGAAGATTAATAATACATATAACATAATTAGAATGATACTTGACCATACTAAACTCTTTGTAAATGGCCAGTCTTGTGACAAATACTAAATTCAGTTTTATCATTCATTTTCTTTGTATAGTTTAACATTTAAGGAGAAATGGGTGATTTACCATATCAACTCATTTGTGGGGAGAGAGCCAAGGTAAAAAAAAATGCTAAAAAGAAAAAAACCCTCCATCCATAATTTGCCAATGTAATTACCACATAGTATGTGTCAATTCATTAACATCACTCCTTCCAGGTACCTGTGCAGCTTGCTGATCACCCTTTCTTATTCCTATGGGAATGAGCATTATTTCCATTTTGACGAGCCTGAGATGACAGATTGTCCATTATTAAGCACACAACTGGCTCTGGTTGTTAAGAACTGGTTGTTTTCAATATGTGGACAATCTAGGAGTATTTCCCCAGAGAGTTAAGCAAGGTTGAAATGTGTTAATCTCCTTTATCCCTATTTACACAGTGATTTACAAGATGGGATAAGCGTGCTCTAGTAATAACAGTCTTTCATTATAATTTTGTGTAAGTTCCCATGTTAGAAAACCAAAATCAAGCAGGCCTTTATTCTCCAGCTTTGCTGCTTATTCCACACCAGGCTTTGAATATAAAATCCCTTTCTTAACATATCTAGATCCCATGAAAGTGGGAAGCAGCTCAACTTGGAGTTCACAGAACTCACACGCTGAGGAAAATTTTTCTGGTTTTAAAGTCGTGCAAAATATTTGCAAAAGTGCTGAACTGAAAAAGAACAATTAGAGAGAGAGGTCATGCTGACTCTGAACAAGAAAGGGGTCAAGCGTGGCTGGTCTACTGCTTGCCATGGTCCTTGGAGATACACTAAGCTTGACTGTTGTTTTCTGTTTCTGCTTTCTTCTGTTTGTCAAAAAAAGATGAAGATGAATAGGACCAATTCAAATTTCAGTTTAAAATTAAAGAGAAATATATATTTGGTCTCCCTTTCCTGCTCATCATTCTCTGCATTACACTCAAAACATTCTCCTGTAATTTCTTTCTGAAACCTAGGGCTTTCCTGTCTCTAACCTCTTGATCTTCTTCTACTCTCATCTTCACTTCCCAGTCAAAAAGACAAATTGAATACCATGGGTTCACTAACTGATTTACTTTAAATAAATTTTCTGCTTCCAAGTATGTGAAGGGATTTGATTCTTTCTTGAAATGACCCTACATCAAAGAGTCTCTTCAAAAGAGAACAGTTTGTTCTAGCTGTCCCTAGTTATTGGGGCATAAAGGACAGATGTCTAATCTGCTCCACACCCTGTTTCTGTCGAAGCAGTTATGGAGAACCCAACTTCATCACAGTGTTCTATTTTGCTTTTGTCCTCTGTGGAACCAGAGTCTCCATCAGTTTCAAGCATGTATGTCCCACTTTGCTACACAAATGTCCACTGGCTCATATCTTCTAATACCCAGACCTGGGAGAACACAGGATGCTGACTCACAATGAACAAACCTTTAAATTAGAGAGAAACATGATTCAATACAAGATGAAAGCACACTTTAACCCCAAAGAACCATAATCTTTGTTCATTAGTGCACAGATGCTTAACTTAAAAAAGCTGGAAAGAGATCAAGGAGCCTATAGGGGATCTGACTAAGTCCTCTGCATTTATGTTATGGGCATATAGCTTTGTCTTCTTGTAGTCTCCTAATGGTAGGAGCAGGGTGTGTCTGACTCTTTCACCTGCTTATGTGACCTTTTTTCTCCTCTGTGTTGCCTCATCCAATCTTGATGTGATGGTATGTATCTGGTCTTACTGTGATTTCTTAGGCCATGTTTGGTTGTTGTTACTGGGAGACCTGCTTTTTCTGTAGGGAGACTTGGGGTGTGGATCTGGGGGAAAAGAAAGGTGGGGTACAGACTTGGAGAAGGGGAGGAAGGGGAAACTGCAGTCAGGATATAATATATGAGAGAAGAATAAAAATTAAAAAAAGGAAAGCTGTAAAACATAATAGAATACTATTAGAAAAGTTATCAATATCAGTGATATTTTAGGCAATAAAAGTTAAGAAGGTAGTTTTGATGATGTGATTGGGATTATATCCTGAAATTCTTGGTTCCACGCAAAGTAGAATCAACAACACTTAAGTTTTAGTACTATAAATTAATTTCAAATATTTTATATAGATTAAATTCTTGACAGATTATTTAACATTCATTTTACTGTAAAAATAATGAAGTACATATATATGCATACATACATATATGCATATATGTAGATAAAGAGAGACTTCCCTGCTTAGATCTGTCTCCTGAATGCTGTGTCTAGTAAAACTGCTCCCTGACTTTCTTCAATTCCTAAAAAATCCCTTCTTTCAGAGGTCCTTACATAAGGTGCTGCTTACCTTGAATTTTTAGTTTCTCAGGTCATTTATTAATTCATATCTTGATCCTTAATCTCAAAGTAAATTTGTTTGAAACCTTCCCCACACACTTTCTAGTCTGTTATACAAGACAACATAGTCCAATATCACATTCTCAAAGCACCTGATGATTTTCCACAAAGGAAAATCACTGTGCCTACCATGATGGTGTTTAAAACTATTGTGACAGGTAAAAAATTATATCAATTATAACAATTTTCTGACTCATTAAATTCTTCTGCACTGGATTACAAAGGAACATAAAAGATGAGTTTTCTCATATTTTGTTTTTATTCCAAATGATCTAATATCTCCTTTTTAGATAATATGGCTGATGTTAATATCCATTTGACTTTCAAAACAAAGTTGAAAGTCAACTGTATTTTATTGTTATCAGTGGATGAACCACGCCACCAGTTCACAATATTAGTGTTCATGTCTTTATTTAAAGTGCAACTTAACTAGTAACTGATGGTTAAGATCCTTATAAACTAAGTGAACAAGTCCATTAGGAGGGGAGAGGCAAAAGGAAAGGAACAAAATAGAGGCTAGCCTGGGCTAGATTGTGAGTTCCAGGTAAACCTGTTTATAGAGACCAGAATTTAGTTTACAGAACAAAATTATATTTAGCATTCATTTGTATTCAGTACTTTTCATAGTCTCTATAAAAATTGATTTTTTTAGCATGTATTTATTGATTCTTGGTGGAGGTGAAAGATGGGCATGTCAGAGAATTGCAAGAATCAATTTGCTCCTTCTGCCATGTGGGTCCTAGAGACTGAACTGAAGCCGTCAGGCTTAATATTGACAACTTCTTCCTACTAACCCATCGTGCTAATCCTCAAAGGTATGTTTTGCAGAAGCTGAGATATATTTCTACTAGAAAAGAAGGGAAGTGATTCTAGTGCTATAGTTAATTTAATCAAAAGCATTTCCAACATCAGTCATCTAACCATGTTTTTGCACCCATTCTCAAGCCTAAGTTGAAGGTAAAGGTTCAATGGAAGGTGTAATACTTTCCAAATATTTCATACGTTATAGAGGAAATGAGATTGCTGTGTTCTAACTGCCCCAGACTAACTAATTTTAAATTCCAATTTGAATATGTCATAAAGAAAACTGTATATTTCTATAAAAAATAGTGATGGTTGAATTCTTGCTAACACTTTAAAACCAATAATATCAACGTATTTTTCTCTGTGTTTCATGTATTGTGCTGAACATAAAATAAGGCTGTGGCCAGCAAGGTGGATCAGTGGGTTAAATATCTGATACTCATTCTTGATGACTGGCTAACCAAAGAGGCAAGCTCTAGGTTGAGCTAAAGATCCTGCTTAACAGATAAAAATAAAAAGTGGATGAGGAAAACACCTGGTAAATGATAATCTGCCTCAACACTCATGGGCACCCAAGTACACAGGCATTTGCACACCACTTACACACTTACATTCACCGCACATGTCATTGTGTACACAGGCATACATAAGCAAACATATCCAAAATGAGAGTGGTAGTCATGGTTTTGTGTCAATAAGTACATCAGATTAGGTTTTGTCTTTTGCTTTCTTTTTGCTGGTTTTTCATGCATAGTTGATGGTGGTAAGAAAATAAGCATTTTCCTAGAATGTGTGTTTAGACAGACAGACAGATAGATAGATGATAGATTGATAGGGATAGAGATATATAGATTGGTTTTTCAAGACAGGGTTTCCCTTTGTAGCATTGGCTGTCCTGGAATTCACTCCATAGTACAAGCTAACGCCTCCAGAATGCTGGAACTAAAGGCATGAACCACTTCAGGCTGGCTGGAATACAGTTTAAATAATAAATGTTAAATCGTTTTTGTAGTATTATATATATACTTAATTGCACTATATAACTGAAATAGTAAAAATGTCATTTTATGCATTTAATGGAACTTAGAATGTTCTTAGCTTGTATTAAATAATCTGAATTATATTTTATAATCAATAACTAGTGTCTAAAATAATGTCATTCCCTGGTGGGGATGAATTGGTGACTTATACAAATGTTCCATATGGCATTGTAAAACCCATTCCTAATTCTACTACATATAATAATATACTTTGTAGTCTAATACCTAAAAAATGTCAAGTACTTCAACATCTATTTAAATTATTTGCCTATTTTATAGATATCTTTTAAACTGTTTATTGAATGACTTGGACTCTTTGTTCAAATCCTTCTTTAGTTCTAATCACCAGGAATTTGCTTGCATAAATTTTAAATGTCACCTATAAATCAGAAAGGATATTCATAAAATTACTGTAGGTGAAATAACTGCCCTAACAATTGAAAACAAGGGTGGTTAATTAAATAAGTGGCCTACTTCTTATGACTACAATTGAGATCTGTCCATTAGCAGTGATCAGAACTGTGACAATGTGTTGACATCAAGTTCACTGTGTTCTAAACTTTAAAATTTAATAATTCAAAACAAAAGAGGATAAAGGCCAGTATTAACTTGCTGAAAGTCTTTAAAACTTGAGAGTTTCCAGTGTTTACCTGCATGAGGATACCTTGAATTGTTACTGTTTTACAATGACAGAAACATTAAATATAAAACACAGGCTCTCAACACTTCTATGAGTCTAATTATTACAGAGCACCTTCTGTGTGAAGCCTATAAGATGTAGTCTGTCTGTAAGAGTTCCACTCATAAAACAAAAATGAAATCACAAAATATTCTAAAGATGCATTGAAGACTTGAGTCCCATTCTAGTATGATGACTGCATATTCTTTATTTCCAAGTTAACGTGGAATATACTATCCCCAAAGGATACAAAATTTTCTTGACATTTTAAGACATAAAATTTCTAGAAGACAGCCATAATATAAACATTCCTGTCAGTATTATTCTTGAGAAAATTCACCTGCTATTCAATAATTACTTCCATACCAAGAAGGAATGTTTCATATTTCTCTGTATGTTTTTCTCAGACCTAACATAATGAGACCAGTGGTACAACAAGCACTCAAATACCAGGTGAATGGAGAGATGGGCAAAAATCATTTATGGAAATTATTTGGAATATATTTTGTGTTATTCTCAGGATTTCAAAGAAATCAATGTGTATTATATGCACAACAGGCATCCTCAAGGCAAAAGTTGTGTTCCCATCCAGCAAGTCTCAAATTTAGTTCAAAGTCTCACAGAACTAATAGCATGAACCATTCTGAACACTGCTAAACTAGCTCATATTCTATACAGAAAGGGATGTAAATGAGAGTTGATTATATAAGAGACAATGAAATAATGCATTCACATACTATAAATATTACATGTGTAATACTTCTACATTCATATTGCAAGTATTATCTGCTTACTATATGTGTATTGTTCAGGATAGGCTTAAGTTTATCTACAGGGAGTTATTCCTAGAAGGAAGTCTAAAAGCTATGAACAGAGTCCTCAATGCATCTGTTGGTGGACAGAGTCTGCAAATTACTTCATGGAAGTGTTTCTTCCTCAACACTTTAGGAGCCGAACCAACATCTATAGCTGAGAATACTAAACTTTCTACCAATACTTAATTGCAAAGAGGAACTTGTGCTCTTTTCAAACGGTAATGACATGGCTTACTTACTCCATATGAGGTTAGTTTCCCAAAATAAGAAAGAGGAGGAAAAGAAAGAAGTACAACTGTGAATTGTAAGTAAGAAAACCACCATTTAGAAAGAAAACAAACCAAAGTAGGAGCCATGAATTTATAATTCAAATGGAAGAAACTCGTTTCCTTCTAGTATTTAGAGTTTTGAGGAATTAGAGTCACATGAAACTTGAATTGAGTTATCTTGAATTATCTTTATATTTTTATTTTTTAATTTATTTATTTATTTTGTTTTTTCTTGGAACCTGTCCTGTAATTAGCTCTTATAGATCCAGCTGGCCACATACTCACAGATCTGCTTGTCTCTTCCTCCCAAGGGCTGGGATTAAAGGTGTGTGCTATCATTGTCCAGCTGAATTATCTTTATTCTTATAATAGATAGTATCCATGACATTCCTTCAATCTTCCAGAATCCTGGTACCCTTGTTGCTAAAATAAATGGCTAATGTTTAGGACGAGTATGAGCACTAATTCAATGTAAAACGTTAGTCCTGTGTCATTTGAGCTTCTTTCTTATCACTATTCTATGAGGGAGATATTTTAAAATTACATATTTACACTATAAACATAAGATTGCTAAAATCATGGTCTCCAAATTACTTTTATCCAAGATCATTCATTTAAGTGGGTATAAGCAAAATACTGAAATCTGTTCTCTCTGATTCTTATATCTGGCCTTCAAAGGTTAATAACAAATATAAACCCAATTTAATATTAATATTTTTACAAGGCCTCAAAATCAGTTAAATCTCCTAAACTCTTTGAACATCTAAAACAGTTCACCAGTAGTCAGCACTTCATGTTAATGATAAATTGTAAGCAGATTTTTAAAGTAAAGTTAAGCTGGAAACAAAACTTTTTCAGACACAGATTTTAAACGACTATGTCCAAGGTTTTAAAGTGACACACTGCGATACATATAGGAAGTGCAGCTAGACCAGACTCTATATCAGTAAATTCTAAGTATGTGCAACCACCACGTGACCAGTTAGCATTGGGACAGAGTTGAAACAAAGAAATAACACTATGCCATTGTAGCCAATGTGTGCTCTAAGAATTCAATCTACCTCATATTTCCTACACAGATTTCTGTTCTAGAAGTAATGAGCCTCAAGTCCCAAAAGAAATGTAAATCCCATCACCAGAATCCCTATGCTGAATTTTCTAAGTCATTTCTATAGGACAAGATAGTTTATCTAAATGTCAGTTAGCACTGTAAATTCATTTAAACATCCATTTAATTATCCAATTAACTCCAGTTAATTACAATTAACACCTTCTTTTAGATATACAGCAAATAACCCAAGAACTTGTCCTTTAAATTTCTAAGCAAGATGCAAGGTTTTTCTGTCTGAAAAGAGATTCACTGGAAACAAATCTCCACAAAGCATCCATACATACGTCATTAAGTTACTAATGTGAAACCAAGAAAGATGCCTGTAAAGTCTAAGATAGAATGCCTAACGTATTGGAATGTGAGTTGGTACTGGGAACTGAGAAGGTGATGAAAAGGCAAAGGGCATATTGCCCAGTAGTAGATGCAGAAGATACTTCAGATTGGACCAATAATGGATCGTTTATCTAATTCAAATCTAACATTAATGCAAAACCGAACTTCGGGGAATCATTTAAGCTTCATCGAGAGCTTAGTTATACATATATTACTGAAAATAAGAAAATGTGGCATGTGGTATGTGAAATTACAATTCTAGGAAACAACTCAATTAAACATAAGAGTGTGTTAAGAAAAAAAAATTAAAAAGACCTAGACAGAGCCTCTTGTAAGTCAAATTGCATAAAGCTTTAATGTCATTGATAAAACACATAAGCAATGCTTTGGTAGTAATAAATATTTCCGCCTTGAAATTTATGTTATTATTTTGAGATACGGATTATTTAGGTGAAAATTTGTTAATCATGCTACAAAAACCACTGCTTAGTTTATTTTCTATTCCAAGCATTCTTGCTTCACTAACTACCTGTTACGTATTTAAACCAATTGCCTACCTGAACTCCAAATATTTTAACAGCAGAAAATTCCCAGTGACAAGCTAGCATCTAGCCGAGACAACATTGACAAGGAGTAAGAAAGTGGGTGCAGAGCGATTTTAGATTTCTGCTGTGGTTTTTCAATCCCTTGGATGCATTTATGAGGTGGATTAGCTACACCAAGGGAAAATAACAAGAAACATTTGACACTGAAACTGCATGCCATTTCGATGTGATTGTACCTCTGCTTGCAGCCTCATACACAACCAAGGAAGCACGGATAGACAAAAAAAAATTAATAAATGCAACAAATGCATCGCAAGAATTAGAAAGTGGGAAGGAAAAGAGTTCCTTGTCCACAGCGACTGCTCTACAGAGTCAAAATGGAGCGGTGTAGAGTCCCCTTTACTCCCTCAGTGTTCCTCTCCCTTTCTCTCCCTCCATCCTCCCTACATCTCCCCAGTCTTGTCCCCTTCCAAGCAGTATTCTTGAAACACTGCACCAAGCCACTCACCTGTCATCATTTTGCCAGCCTTGGTCCCCTAGCAGCAAATCCCGAAATCTGTACCTGGGAGGCAGAGGGGGTACTTCGCTCTCCAAATCAACCATTCTTCCTTAAGGGGTGGGCAACATCCAACAAGGGATGGAGGAGGGCAGCGAGGAGCAGAGAGTGCTGAAGAGGGGTACCTTTCTGAGGAAGGTGGCAGAAGAGCCTGGGGGGACCCGGAGGAGGAGGGGTCGCTTGGCCGGAAGCTGTGGCTGAAAAGGGGGCTGGCTCCTCTTCCCCAAGGGTGTGATGGGGATGATGCAAACCGAGCACAGGAGCAAAAGTCTGGCTGCGATTCGAACCGGCGCTGCCAAGGAACCGCCCCCAGGTTCGGTGCCGCCTCTGGTCCCTGGGACCGTGGGGCGGGGGTAGGGGGTAGGGAGGCGGGAATGCAAAAGTTTCTTCGCAGACAAAAAAAGAAATAAAAGGAAGAATCGCGCGGTGCCTAGAAAGAGGGCAGGTGGTGGGCGTGAGCGCCGTGTGATGGCCAGGCACTTTCCTGAAAGGCAGGGACCAGAACCTCCCACCAGGGCATCCCCGGCGAGAGAACTGGCTCTGGGTGCAGCCTGTCGGGGAAGGCGGGAGCGAAGGCTTTGGGCTTGGCTCTCCCCGCTCTCTGCACAGGTCTTTCCAAGCAGTTGCTGGAGACCCAGCCAATGAGCCTCCCCCTCATTAGCATAACACAGTGACGGCATGAGGGTGCCTTGGGGACAACCAATGGGGGCGAGCTCATTAGCCTATTCCTGAACTCCAGACCCTTCCCGGGAAGAGGATGAGGGGTCCAAGGAATGATCCCAAGTGTCACCAGCATCCCTGTTGTGGTCGCCTTCAGCTTCTGTGGACTTAGAGGAAATGGATTGTTCCTGAACAGGGAATCCCCGCTCTCAGCACGAGGAAAGCCCTTTCTCTCCCCGCCACCCCCTCCCTTTTCTTACATTCTAAGAAAAAGGAGGTATTTCCCTGGTCTGAGGGAAATTGCTGGGCCATCCTTAGGAAGCAGCTATGAGGAATATTACAAAACTAAAAGAGCATCCCGGAAACAGACAGGGCAAGACTCCTACTGAGTAGCTGTTGGTGGTGCCACTGGGAGCTTGTGGTCTCCTAGATGCCAATGTAGGGGCGGACTTTTCACAAGGTCACAGGAGGAAAAGAACTCAGAACTCCCATTTGGCTATTTACCAGCTCCCTGGACTTTTCTAAACCCTACTATCCTACTATATTTGGTTCTACTTGCACACATTAGTTTTTCCTTCAGGGACAGATCCATGAGGCTCATATACGCAGAAACAGCACACTGCACCTCAGGAAAGCAAGGGCAGGCATTACTCTGGCCCTTACAACAAGATCATCATGAAAACAGGGCCACAATGGAGCCAAACAACAACTTAATAAACACATGTTTTCTAGGGCCAAGAAGCACATTAAAATGAACCAGGCTTCTGCAGTCTTAAAGAGAGAGTTTAAATAAGAAACATCAAAATGAAGATCAGGTAAACTTTTTTTTTCTTGTTGTATTTGTTTTTAGTTTGGGGGGAAGTAAAGTATGCTTATCAAAGATATAGTAATTAATTCATTTTGAATAATTCTTAGTGGAGATCATTTAGCAGAGAAGCCATAAAGAGAGCTAAAATGCAGAAAGAAATCAACAAAATTGTCGTGAAAGCAAATGAATTAATAGCAACAAACAGTTGAAGAGGCACGGCCATGCTTTCCCTGTGCCTTCTCCTTCCTGCTCCTTCCTCTGTCCTAGCTTTAGATTCCCCAACTCTCCCAAGTTTGGTGAATGTGTTGTGTTCTTCCTTTGAACCCTCCAAACTTCATTTTGCTAGTGGTGTTAATTATGATCTTTAGTAATCGTCTGTGTATTTTAAAGGTCTTTTCTCCTCCTTTTTCTGTTCAGTGCCATCAAAATAGTCAAACCTCGTCCCATAGATGTATTGAGATGCTAACTAAAGAAACAAATGAAATAACTATCACCTGCTACATGCAGAGTAAATGATAGTTTAAGATAGAGCTGAGCTTCTTATTTTCTTTTTTGTGGCAATCTAAGTTGAGAGCTGAGTGATCAGATTACAGTGCAGCATAGAATGAATGACTCTATTAAAAAGAATAAGCAAAGATCTGATTGGCTCCTAATGTCACACACAATTAGCCTTGAAAGACACTAATCATTGTTTCCTACTGTACTCAGCCAAAACAGTTAGACACAACTATGATAAGGGAACACTGACTTTCTCTGTACCACAAAGCATTGATAAAATTAGTAAAAAGTTCCAAATTCTCCAACTTTAGGAAATAGCAATTCAATAATCATGGGTATCAAATAACTTCTGATATTTATAATTGAGAGATCTTTTTGCTCCACCTTTTTCCACTTTTAGTTGCAGAGTTTTTCTTTTGTCATTAATTTTGGCTTCTAGTTCTCACACCTGATTTACACTTTTATTCCTTTGTTTCTTCTCATGTCCCTGCTGCTACAACATGTTTTCCTGTTCCAGGCTGTACTACAGTTTCTCTTCACTGTGTGATTCCAGGATTTTTATCTCATCTAGTCTTTTTTTTCTGTGTATATGGAAAAGATTTTAATCTACTATGGCATGATTCAATTTGGGGAAATAAATTGAAACTTGGTCATTCACATTAAATTCCTAAACTATGTGATCCCAGCTAGTGTTGTCATAGTTCCTATACATTTCCTAGTATGGATGAATAGAAGAAGAGCTATCTATCTATCTATCTATCTATCTATCTATCTATCTATCTATCTATCTACCTACCTATCTACCTTTGACTCTCTCTGTGTGTCTCTGTACACATGCATATAGATATCTTACATTCAAGTCTCCAGTATTTAAGGAATCTAAGGAGTTATTTGATGTAAAGTTTATTTTTTGTTTTGTTCAGTATTGATGGGTTTCCCAGATGATATTCTTCAGTTTACACAAGAACTAACATTGGCTAATTCATATCATCTTCCTACAAATGTCATTTCTTCCTTACATTAATCCAACCCCATCTCCACTTAACTTCTGTACATTGGGGCTTGCAGTGTCCTTCAGGATTAACACAGACACACACACACACACACCACAAGAAAAGAGATAGATCACATAAAAGCACTAGAGAAGATTAGTCACACACAATTTTTAAGCAACAAAGGAACCTTGTCACAAGCATACCTCACCAAAAATTTTCTAAACATGAACGAAACTATGCCCATATTCCCATATATTGTTTATAAATGCTCTTTTACATTTAAAGGGGGATATGATGTAGAGATTAATAATTTGCTTTGGTATAGATCTTGTTTATTGATTCAAATTTAAGGTAAATTTTATTATATGTATTTCTGATCTTGATTAAGGTATTGTGATTGTGTAGCTCATTTAAAAATGTAATGTATAATTAACAAATATAGGTTAATAGTCAAGATTGTAGTCATGATAGTTAGGTTTTCTAAAAATATAGAAATATATTTCAGTTAGTTAGGTATTCCTCAAATCTTTCAGAGACCTTCAGAATACGGCATTTAAAATGTTTTAAGAACTTAGGACTTTTCATCACAATGAGTCACATCTGCTCCTGGTAGCACCAAGCTACTTCAAGAGGAAGATGGGCATCAAAGAAGCTTCTTATGGAGTTGGTTAGTCATTTGTGTAAGAAACTGCTCTTGCCTGAATTACATAACTGGACATGCAGAACCCAGAGAGAAATGACTGCTGGTCTTGCCTAAAGGTGAGATGATCCTTCAGGGTTCCTGCTTCATGAAAAAGTCTGCAAGACATTCTACAGGATACAGAAAAAATGACTAAACTGTCTTTGAAATTTACTGATTCATGGAAAAGTCTGCTGGATACTACTGGCCTGTAGGTTAAAGATGGATGCCCCAATGGTACAAACGAACTTTGAGTGACTGTCCAGGCAGCAAAATGCCCCTCTCAATTTTAGAATTTTGGAAGTTGCTTACAATGCACTTCCAATTTACATAAGTAATATAGGTTATAGTTTTCCTTAGTTATAATAAAAGATAAAGTAGAAATAAATATTGTAACTGTAGTTCTTGGTTGGTATCTGTTCTATTATATGTAGTTTTGCTATGTTAAAGTTAAAGCCTTCCATTTTATTTAAACGGAAAAGGGAAAATGGTGTAGGAAGTCCTTCTGGCTATGTGTTTCTTATATTGGTTAATAAATAAAGAAGCTGCCCTGGCCTGCTGATAGGGCAGAGCTTAGGTTGGTGGAAAAGACAGAACTGAATTCTGGGAGGAAGAAAGCAGAGTCAGAGAGATGCCATAGATCCACTGGAGGCAGACACTGGGAATTTTACCTGGTAAGCCACTGCCAGATTACTAGAAATGGGTTAAATAAAGTTGGGAGGGTTGGCCAATAAGAGGCTAGAGCTAATGGGCCAAGCAGTGATTTAATTAATATAATTTCTGTGTGGTTATTTCGGAGCTAAGCTAGCAAGGTGGCTGGGAACTGGGCAGCAGCATGAACAAGTGGGTTTCCTTACAACAAAACAATTATACTAATAAAGAGTATCAAATAAATGTTAATAATTCCTTAGCTTTTGAAATTTTAATTATATTTTCTAGAAAACACATTTGAAGACATTTTTCAATTTCTTTGTATTTGACTAACAAATGTTATTTTCAAAAATTTTTCCTTCCCAATATATTGATTACACAAATGTTTATCACAAGAAAATATTAATTCCTATAAGAAAAGAATGGTTTTATTAACAATTAATAATTTATTCATATCTTGTTCAAAATTAACATAATTGTAGCCAGAGAATAAGATGGATAATTTTATCTAAAACTTAAAAGTATTTGTGTGTATGCATATGTATGTGTAAGTGTGTGTCTGTCTGTGTGTGTGTGTATACATGGACACATATTTAATGCTCGAAATCTACAAACTGTTATTGATTATGTCTATTTGGTCTTAATAGACTACTGAAAAATAAAATTTAAGGAGAAAACAAAAACATTGTATATGTTAGGCTGTGTACTTCATGGACATTAATATGTAGGCAAAGAGATGCCACTCATGCAGATAATAGCTTTAAGCTGTCTAACATAACAGTATGAGTGTCTTCGATTGTAAGCAGTTACTTTGACTTGAATTTATCATAATCCAATGGGTAAGGAATTGGAAGTAGTACAAGTGGGGAACTGGCTATGCAGGAGTGGTAGTGGAGTGTGAAGGGTCTCAGCAGTGAGTACCATGAGCTGCTGACCATACAAGAACACCTGATTCTAAATTTGGAAAACTAAGAGGGAAGATCTTCTGATGAAGGAGCTATTTATACTGTTGAATAAAAAAAATGAGTGGTTTTGTATAGACAGTAGGGGTGGCATGTCCTAGAGTACAAGTAACAGCTAGAAGGAGGTCCTGGTGAAGGGCGGGATAAAAGGCTGAACAGATAAGAATACTTACAGCATAAGCACAAGTATCTCAGTTTGACTTGAACACTCATGATAAAAGTTGGGTAAAGCAATATGCAGACCCACAAACTCCAGCAGGGAAGCTCCTTGCTATACCAAAAGCCACACGAGGTAACAGAACACCAGGTAAGCCTAACACCCACTGACTGCCCCCACTCCCTCAGTGTCTAACTCACTTAACACCAACTACCTCTCCAATCCTCATTAGCACACAAGTCCAGGAGAAGGCCCTGCTCCACTGTAGGCCACACCAGTAAGCAGAACTCCAAGTAGGTCACTCATCTGAGAACAATCCCTATTCTCTCAATGCCCACTCACCTTAACCACAGCCACCCATCCCCTACTTATCCAGTCCTCCCATACCAGCAGAGGCCCCCTGTTCATGCAGATGACACACCAGCCACCACAACTCAAGACAGGCCACCTACCCCAGACTGTGCCCACTCAATAACTATCCAACATACCTACATGTGGCCCCATCATTCCCCATTACCGTATACAGGCCCCCAACTTCTGTGGTTAAAACAGAAGCTATACCGCCTGCCAGAACTTTATTCCCCAACTCAAGTGCAAAGTCCCTCCTTGATCAGAGGACACCTTGGCCATCAGAAGTCCAGTCCACAACTCAGGTGGAGATCCCACTACTCAATCACAAGCTTCTACAGCCTGAAAACAAAAGAGGAAACAGAAATGAAGGATTGAAGATGCACCTATAATCACACCAAACCCAGATACCTACACACCAGTGTAAGAACACAATCAACAACTGCCAAGGCAATATGTTACCAACAGAACCCAGTTATTTTACTACATAAAGCCCTGAATATTCCAACACAGATGAAGTACAAGAAAACATCCTTTAAACCAACTTTATGAAAATAATGGAGATCATTAAAGGTTAAATGAATAAATCTCTTTTTGAAAAGCCAAGAAAAAAAGCAATAGTTAAAAGAAATGAATTAAACTGTTCAAGACCTGAAAATGGAAATAGAAACAATAAAGAAAACACAAACTTAGGAAATTCTTGGATGGGAACTACAGATACAAGCATTACCAACAGAAAACAGCAGATGGAAGAGAGAATATGAGGCTTTGAAGATACAATAGAAGAAACAAATACATCATCCAAAGAAAACAATAAATCTAAAATATTCCTGACCCAAAATATACAGAAAATCTGGGACATTATGAAAAGACCAAGCCTAAAAACAATAAGAGTAGAAGAAGGAGAAGGGTCTCAGATTAAATGTTCAAAAATATTTTTAGCAAATTTATAGAAGAAAATAGTCCTAACTTAAAAAGATCATGCTTATGAAGGTATAAGAAACTTAGAGAACACCAAATAGATTAGAACAGAAAAGAAAATCCATTTACCATATAGTAATCCAAAATCTAAATATACAAGACAAATAAAGAATATTAAACTCTAGAAGAGAAAAAGAGCAAATAACATACAAAGGTAGAGACAGAACTATTAAAACTACATCTGACTTCTCAATGGAGACTCTAACAGCCAGAATGGCCTGGATAGATGACTGTGTCTCCAAGGGACCATAGATTCCAGCCAAAACTACTATATTCAGCAAAACTTTCAATCACCATAAATGGGGAAAACAATATATTACATGATAAATTCAAGTTTAAAAAAATATGTGAACACAAATCCAGCTCTATAGAAGGCACTAGAAGGAAAACTCCAACTCAAAGATGTAAACTGCACTCATGAAAACACAGGAAATAAATAATCTCACAGCAACAAAAACAAAGGGAGGAATGCATGCACACACTACCAACAACAAAAAGAGAAGAAAATAACAGTTATTGGTCATTAATATCATTCGATATCAATAGACAATTTCCTAGTTTAAAAAAAAAAGACAGAGACTAACAGTGGATACAACAACAGGATTCATCCTTTTGCTGCCCATAAGAAACATAGTCCAACATCAAAATTAAACATTACCTCAGAGTAAAGTCATGGAAAAAAATTTTCCAAGCAAATGAAAAATTTTCCAAGCAAATAAGTCAGGGAATGCAGGTTACAAAACAGAATTAAGTAAAGGTGGAACAAAGCCCTTATAATTCTTTCCAGAAGGCAGATTATATGCTATTCTTATGGTACTAAGGAACCTCTCAATATAGTTACTGATTCAGAATTTGCAGAAAGGGTTGTCTTGCATATTGTATCTGCTGAATTTATACCAGATGTTATGGAATTGACTTTATTATTCATTCAGGTGCAAGACATAATCAGGAATAGGCTTTGTCCTATATAAATAATACACATCTGATCCTATACAAGTTTGCCAGGTCCTCTAGCACAAGATAATGCAGAAATTGATCAATTACTGATTGGAAGTGTGTTTCAGGCCTCTGAATTTCATTAAAAAAATCTCAATAGCAAAGGTTCAAAGAACGAGTTTTCTACTACATGGCAACAAGCTAAGGAGGTTATAAAGAGCTGTGCTACTTGTTCTTTCTATAACCAAACAACATTACCTGAAGGGGGTAACCCTACGGGTGCTCAAAGAAATTGAAATCTGGCAGATGGATATGTTCCACTTTGCATAATTTGGTAAATTAAAGTATGTACACCACACCACTGACACATTTTTAGGTTTTCATTGGGCAACCGCCTTGAGCTTAGAAAAGGTTGATTCAGTAATCACACATATATTAGAAATTATGGCTATCTTGAGCATTCCTGCACATATAAAGACAGACAATGGGCCAGCATATGTATCTAAAAAAAATAAAACTTTTTTGCCTATATTACAATATAAAGCACATTACAGGTATACCAAATAATCCTACAGGTCAATCAGTTATAGAAAGTTCAAATAGTACTATAAAGGATATGTTGAACAAACAGAAAGGGATGGAAAATACCCCCAGAAATGATTTCATAATGCTTTATTAACCCTGAATTTTCTTAATGCTAATGAGAAAGGAACAACAGCAGCAGACAAGCATTGGATAATGGGAAAAAGTTCTGAATTGAATCAACCAGTGTATTTTAAGGATGTATTGACCTCAGAATGGAAACCAGGAGATGTGCTATGTTGGGGAAAGGGTTTTACTTTTGTTTTCACAGGAGAAGAAATGCTATGGATACCATCAAAATTAATAAAGATTCACTTTGAAAAGGAAAAAATCTCTTGATAAAGAGAAATGACAGCTCATCTACAACGGCAACAACCATACAGGTGATAAGGAAAGCATATAGGGTTGGTGATGTGGGGCAATTTTGTATTCTGTCAGTTATGTTTTAAATAAACACTGTTAGCCAGTAGCCAGGCAGGAAGTATAGGCAGGACAACCAGAAAAGAAGTAGAGGTGGGGCAATGACAACAGGAGTATTCTTGGAAGAAGGAAGCTCTTTTTGCAGTCCCACCCAGACACTGAAGAAGAAGGATGTGACCTGCGCCACTGAAAAAGGTACTGAGCCATGTGGCTAACATAGATAATACTAATGGGTTAATATAACTTATAAGAGCTAATAAAATGCTTGAGCTAATGGGCCAATCAGTTTATAACTTATGTAGACCTATGTGTGGTTTTCTTTGGGGCAAAATGGCTGTGGGACCTGATGGGAGGACAGAAACTGGGCAGGACAGAAACCCCAACAAGCAGGCCCACATGTTACAGGGTTGGGGTGGGGTTCTGCTCTTATCTTTACAGAAAAATACACATCATCAAATATTCAAGAGACCCTAGATATTTGAATGTTGACAGAAGAAAAAACAACTATCCACTGAGAATCATCTAGAAAACAGAATATGGATTATAAGTCCAGGTACTGGATACACAAACATTTACAAACACACACACACACACACACACACACACACAGCTGGTTTTGGAGTTAGACTTCTCTAAATCTAAATTTGTTATTAAAAGGTACATTCAGAGTTTTTGTCTCATATTAGAGGCCATCTGTATGGGACAGAAGGAAGACTTTAGGAAAAAATTTGCTTTCTCCATGTCCGTTTTGCTTATATTTTTTATTGAATGCATGTGTCTATGAATGATGTTTAAGTTTTCCATGATGAACAATAGAATTTCCTACAGATCCTTTTCCTGTAGTAATCCTTGACGTTTCCAGGAAGAAGAGGGGACCCCACAGCAACAACTTCACCTGATTGAGATGACTTTGTGATGCTGATAGCACTACTATAAGACTGGGTTAGGGGTACCAGCTGCTGAAATGGTGCATCATCTCATTCTGTTCTAGCCAGAACTCCAAATAGGGCTTTGGGGAAAACCCTATCAACTGCTCAGAAATCGTTTGCAACTATACTAGACAGTAATTTTGAAACTTAACCATCACTTTATTTTGGAGGATCTCATTAAGAGACCCTCACCCCCATGACAGTGGGAAGCATTTCTAGAGGACAACACTGCCTATCCCAAAAAAGTTTGTCCTTAGAGTTGGGAATACCACTTAGGGGTTGGTGACTATTACTTGTACTAGATAGAGAGTAGGGGTGAAAACTATGTTTGTTCTAAAAAAAGAAGGGATAATAATAGTGGGAAATAGAGTGAATACTTGTGAGCTATTATTTATGGATAACTTACATTGGTATAGTTTTTGTATATTGATACAAGTTCAAATTATATTTGCAATTTTTGTTTACATTATTTGTATACCTATGCAATGTTATTCTTTCAGATTGTATATATTATTTCTACCACTGTTTAGGACATCTTGTATATCGATACAACTTTTAGGATATATTTTCATATTGCACTATATATTACTCCTACCTCTGATCAAGATATGTAGCGGCGTAAATGAATGCAGACAGATTGTAATAATATATGCAGCTTTAATGGGGAAATAGACTTACAGAACCACAGGTTCCCGTGGAGAACAGGAAAGCAGAAGGGGCAGCAGGCTCACGCTAGCCAGCCAGATTTATTTGTAAACATTAGCCTGAGGCGAACACGCCCCCTAAGGGGGTTGGGCTATCCCTACAAAGATACTTATTCACTGTTTATATTTTGAGGTTATTGTCATTTGTTACACATTTATTTACAGACTATTTAATATTCTGGCATGAAGTCTTTATGTTATACAGGTATTATATATGATAGGTCAATAGTTGTTCATGTTTGTTGTACATAGAGTCAGATCTTTACATTCTTTAGATACATAGAGATTATATTTTCTCTAGATAGGTAATCTTTAACAACTTCAAAAATCTGTAGAGCATGGCATTTAAATAACTTGGGGTTCTGTTGATGTGAGACATGACCATTCCTGACAGTACCAATTTATCCCTGAGAGAATATTGAGCACCAAAGACATTCCACTCGAAGTTTATTTTCTTCTTGGCCCAATTGGCCTTTGGGCAAGGAACTGCCCATACCTCAACCACTGACAAAGTACATGGTATCCAGAAACAGATAAGAAGGACACAAGGAAAAAGACTGTCAAATCTTGACAAGACAGGGTAAGACAGTTCTGAAAAATTTCTTGCCTCTGAAAATGGTCTGTCAGTTATGCTAGTCCTTAGCCAAAGTTGGTTGCTTCAATGCTGCAAATGAGACATTGGGTAATTGCTCAGAAAGTTAATTGTCTCCACCATATATTGCTCACTTTGGAAGCTACTTGATTGTAATTCCTGCCTACTCAAATAATATTATCTCCCTTCTTAGGCCTTCCATAACGTTGAAGATTAGATAGTCATAGTTACTGTACTCTTATGATCTAGCCAAGCCATTTCCTATACAAGACATAAACTCCTTAGTATAAAATGCTTATTAAAACACTTAGCATACATTTCTTGCTTAATATTGTTAAGCTGGTTGTAATTCTAATTATACTTGATATCTATTCCTAGTGTATATAGTTTTGTATTGGGTTCAGAGCACTCTTATTTAAACAGAGGGAAGAAGTGCTATGGGATCACATTCCACTCCTTCAGCCAATAGCATTTAAAATACGAGCCCAATTGGGTGTTGTCTCTTATACTGTAAATGCAACTGAAAAGCATGACTCTCTCTCTCTTGCTTCTGGTTCTCACATCTGGTTCTGTTCCTGTTCACACAGAGGACTGTTATCTAGGACAATGATCTGTAAGTTTCCCTTAAATAAATAACCCTTTATTATTCCTAATTCTGACCTGCTATGGGATTATTTTGTGACTTCTAACATCATGGTTTGATAGAAATGGCACTTTTAGAAATGATACAGTCTTTACAGACTAATAATGGACATCTAGCTGACTTCAAAAATCAACAGTTAGCCAAAAAAAAAAAAACATTTAAATGGATAACATTAATTATAAAGACAAAATTCAATACATGTCAAAGGGTGCTAAAAAATTATCAGAAAGAATTTATACTCTTAAATTTGACAGGCATAGTCTGTTAAAAGTTATGATAAGTTAGCATATAAAGTATCTCTCTAGGAAGGTACTCTGCACACCATCCAAATAATTTAATTTAATATTCTATTAAATATTAGTCTCTCCAAGGATGAGAAGCTATCATTAATGTAAAAATTTTATACCTTGGAATCATATGTGCAAAATGGCAACCAGAGAATATGTGAGCCAATGAAATTATTCAAAATATTCACAGGTCAAGTAATTCAGGCTTTACAAAATACAGTGGTTAAAAAAAAAGATTTGAAACGATTGAAGAAATTATTGGAACTAATGAATAGGGGTAGAGGTACAAAGACAGAATTTATCATTGCTAGTATGTGTCAGAGTTAGAGATGACTTACCAAGAGTTTTAGCTACTTACCACATACTTACCTCTGACAAATCATCCAGTACTAAATACCAATTGTATTCAGAGAATGCAAATGGAAACCTATATGTAAGAATGATCTCATGGCTTACATTAACCATTTGTTAGGGAAATGGTGAAAACATGGACTTCAAGCTATAAGGCTACCCCACACGAATGGCTTTGATTAGTTTCAGTGGTCATGAAAGACAGGACACACACAACAAATGTGGAAATGCTACTATTGAGAAGAGGTAAAACTTTTAGAACAACAGAGAAGAGTGAAAGAATTTGAGACTTCCCAAGATCAAATTCTTGGCAAGGGCACTTATGCTGATCCACATGTTCAAGGTCTTTAAGATGAACACACCTTGTCCCTATGTCATATAAGAGCTTTAAATGTTTGGAACATGATTCAAGAACTAGGAAAACTAATTGAATCATGAGCTAGGGTTAAACAAGGCCAAAGTGAACCTTTAGTGACTTTTTCCAAAAGATTAATTAAGACTGTACAAATAGGAATAACAGACTCAGAAGCTAAATGAGTACTTACTGAATCTCTGGCTTTTGAAAATTCCAACTTATAATACAAAAAGATACTTCATCCTTTAAAAGTTGGATAGGCACCAATAGATGATGGATCCAGCATACAATAAATGTTGAGACATTTGATGATAATACTGAGGCTTGGGTAGTAGAAACACTTTCCAAAGGTATGAGAAGACATCAAAATTCCAAATATTTTAATTATATTAAAACAGGACATCATAAAAGGGATTATAGACAAGGTATTCCTAGGAATAATGTCTCTTTTTGAAAATGCAAAACTAGCAGGTCTCAATATTCTGGATTATGTAGCAGATATGGCAAAGTCTGATATTGGACCAATGAATATAGATCACCAAAAGGCAAAAAAAGGAAGCCCAATATCATGGGAAATTCCTTGGGGTGCCTCTTACAGGCCCTAAAGTCAAATATGGTCCAGTCATTCCCAGTCACTATGAAGGTCAGGTCTCACCAGGAAATTAAAAATATTCAGTGCCTGCTGTAAAAAAAAATGCTGTCCTGGAGGATGAAATAAACATGGAGGATGAATCAGAAACTCCAACAGAAAATAGGAAACATATATTTTAGCAGACTTCTATACATGATCAAATAAGAGTGCTTATTAATAATATTGTAATTGAGGGATTACTGGACATGGGTGCAGATGTGACTATCATTACTCCAGAATCTTGGCATATAAACTGGCATCTTCAAGAGGCAGATATTCAGTTCCTAGGAACTAGAACCTTATCTCATGTGAAGCAATGCATGAGATGGGTTGAATGTAAAGGGCAAGAAGAATAGAGAGGAAGCTGAGGCCATATGTGGCTAACATTGCAGTGAATTTATGGGGCCATGACCTGCAGCAGCAATGGAATACCCAGATTAACATTACTGCAATCCCAGAAGATCGTGTTTCTGGGAAAGATATTATAAGATTCTATAAAAAAGGTAACCAGCCATTTCAGGCTGTACAAAAATGCAAAAGAATTAGCAAATCTTCAGGGGTACCAATGACCCTACCTTTAAAATGGTAAACAGAGGAACTAATATGGATTAAACAGTGATCTTTAAAAGAAGAGAAACTGAAGGCATTAGAACAGTTGGTACAGAAGCAACTAGATTCTCACCGTATTGAAAAATCAACCAGCCCTTGGAATTCTCCTGCATTTCTTGTTAAAAATAAATCTGAAAAATGAAGAATGGTAACAGATCTAAGAGCTATCAACAAGGTAATTCAATCTATCTCTAAAATCTGGACTTTCTTTGACTTCTCTACTACCTAAAGGATGGCTTCTAATAGGTATTAATTTAAAAGATTGTTTCTTCACTATGCCTTTACAAAAAAAAGACAGAGAAGAATTTGCCTTTATAGTGTCTACTTATAATAATTATCAGGCTACTAAGAGATATCAGTGGACCAACCTCCAACAGGAAATGCTAAAAAGCCACACCATAATACTTTGTAAATCAGCCATTGGAAATAATGCATAAGCAATTTCCTAAGTCTATAATTTATCATTACAAGGATGACATTTAGTTATCTGATTTAAACATAGATACTTTAGAAAGAATGTTTGAAGAAGTAAAGAAAGTTTTGCCTAAACTGGGATTACAAATTGCTCCTGAAAAAATACAAAGAGGAGATTCTATCAAGTACCTACATTATAAAATAGGTTAACAGAAAATTAGAACACAAAAGGCCCAAATTAGAAGAGACCGATTGTGGACTCAATGATTTTCAAACATTGTTAGGAGACATTTCCAGTTATGACCCACTGTTGCAATAACACCTGATCTAATATTCCATTTAAACAAATACTTAGATGGTGACTTACTTAAATAATCCCAGGAAATTATAATCTGAAGATGGGAAAGAATTTACTATGGTTGATGAGAAATTACAGGAGGCACATGTGGATCAGGTGGAACAAACTCATAATTGCATCATAGTCATAATGCTTTTTAGAATTTTCCCTACATGAATTTTAATGCAGAGAAAAGATATTATCTTAGAAAGGTTCTTTTTACCACTTAAACCAAGTAAAAAATTAAAAACTTATGTGAAAAATTCTCTGAATTAATTATAAAAGGAAAGTTGAGACTTTGTCAACTACCAGTAATAGACCCAGCCGAGATTATAGAGCCTTTTAGTACTGCTAAAATTAAAAAGTTATGGGATGACAATGAATCCTAGTAAAGAACTTGTGCTAATATTTTAGGAGTTATTAATAACAGTCATCTCAAAAGTGATACAATTAACTTTATAAAGAGCGTTACTTGGATTCTTCCCTACATTCTATGTGACACACTAATAACTGGGGTGAATACATTCTATACTGATGCAAATAAATCAGGAAAAGCAGGTTACAAATCAGAAGATTTAAGTAAAGTGGAACAAAGCCCTTGTAATTCTGTCCAAAACACAGAATTATATGTTATTTTCATGGTATTAAGGTATTTTTAAAGAATCTCTCAATAAAGTTACTGATTCTCAATATGTAGAAAGAGTTGTTTTGCATATTAAGATCACTGGATTTATACCAGATGATAGAGAATTGGCTTCATTATTCATTAAGGTTCAAAATATAATCAGGAATAGGCTTTGTACCATATACATAACCCACATCTGATCCAATATGGGTCTGCCAGGTGCTCTAGCACACGGTAATGCTAAAAATTAATCAATTATTCACTGGAAATGTGCTGAAGACATCAGAATTTCATAAAAACATCATATTAATAGCAAAGATTTAAAGAAAGAGTTTTCTATTACATGGTAGCCAGCTAATGAGTTTATAAGAAGATGACACACACACTTGTTCTTTCTATAGCCACACCACTACCTGTAGAGAGTAGCCCAAGGGGTACTCAAAGCAATGAAATCTGGCAGGTGGATCTATTTCACTTTACAGAATTTGGAAAATTAAAATATGTACTCCACACCATTGACAGTTACTCAGGTTTTCAATGAGCAACTGCCTTGAGCTCAGAAAAGACTGATTCAGTAAAAATCATTAAGTTTGAAAAAGAGAAACCTCTCAAGACAGAGAAATGTCAGCTCATTCACAGAAGTGCCAATCAGGTGGTAAAGAAACCTCATAAAGATTGGGGCTGGATTCTGTTCTTATCTTTGCAGGAAAATACTCATCTTCAAAAACTCAAGGGACTTTGGATACTCAGATGTCTAAAGAAGAAAAGATAGCTTTCCAGAAAGAATCACCAAGCAAAGCGAAATCTGACTTATGGTACTGTATACTCTACAGGGTAAAATTTCATTTCCTACACACACACACACACACACACACACACACACACACACATATATACACGCTATATATATATATAGTATAATAAGAGCATAACTCACTTAAAAATCAAAAATCAATTAAAAATCAAAGCTGGCTTTGTAGTTAGACAATGGCTTTCCTTCTCTAAATACAAGCATACAGTTAAAAAAAATTTAAAGTTTCTGTTTCACATCAGGAGCCATTTTATATGGGACAGAAAAAAGAAAAAATTTAGGAAAGATTTTACATTTCCCCATAAATGATTTTTGGTTCTGTCATGCCTTTTATTGAATATATGTCTATATGAACAATTTTTAAGTTTTCCACAATGAACAATAAATCTTCCCAAAGTAATCTTTGAAATTTTTAGGAAGAAGATGGGGCCCTACGACAAGGATTGCACCTGACTGTTATGATGTCATGATGCTGATAATTCCTTTGAGATAAGTTTTGGGTACAAGCTGCTCAAAATGATTCCAACTTCGTTGACTGAAATGGTGCACCTTCTTACAATGTTCTGGCCAGGAGTTCAAATAAGAACTTCCAAAAAACCCCATTGACTGCTCAGAGACTATGTGCAATTATACCAGACAATAATATCTTAAAACTTAACCATCATTTTAGTTTTGCAAGATCCCATAGAAAGAACATCACCACCATGACATCTGGAAGTAATTCTAGAAGACGACCTCCCTTCTCCCAAAAAAGTTTGTCTTCAGAGTTAGGGACATCAGTTAGTGGTTGGTTATAACTAGTATACGGTTGTGGGGTTGGAGTGTAAATTTTGTAGGCTCAGAGACCTCCCTTAAAAAATAAAACAAAAGAAAAAGGGGGATATAAATATGATAAGATAGAAGAGTAGATTATTGAATCTACTTTTTAAAAGCAACTATTAATTTTAAATGTTTTACATTGCTTTTACTTTTGTATATTGTATGCAAATTCTTTATATTGGTAAAAATTTGAGATTAATTTTGTTAAAACATATTGCACAGACCTTTATTACCTATAAAAGTCATTTAACAATGTAATACAAATTTCTAGTCCTTTAATATAATAAAAAATATAGGTTAGTAGTTAATCACCTAGTAGAACCAAACTTGTAGTCACATTGGGTATGTTGAAGGTCAAACAAAGGTATAATTTAGATAGATAGGTCATCTTCAAACACTTCATAGATCTATAAAATATGATGACATTTATGATGCTTTAATAACTTAGGTTCATCTTTTTCATGACAATGAGACAGTGCAAATATACTGCAGAGAAGATAATGAACGTATTAGAAATTCCACATAGAGTTTACTTTCTTTAGGGCAAAATTATGCCGCTAGGCAAGAAAATGCCCCTGCCTCAACTGCTGACAGCATGCTGTCCTAATTAGACAAGCAGGAAACAAAATATCCTTCTTCACAGAAAAGTCTGTCAAATATGATAAGCCTATAGGCTGAAGATAGATTCTCCAGCATTGCAGAGGAACTTTAGGTGACTGTCCCAGCAGCCAGCTGTTTCTGTCATAACTCACATTTTTTTTGAAATCACTTGTTTTCACTTTCTGCTTACTCAGTTAATATTATTTCCTTCTGGGGTCTCTGAGGAAGTTGAAGAATAGATAGCTATAGTTATAGTTTATCTGTCACAGAAAACAAATTATGATAAAAAGTAAATTAGATATAAGATTTTGGACTCAAAAATATGAAATATTTTCTCTGAATTTTTCAAATGCAAATGGACTAGATATTGTTGATGTATATATTGTATATACTCATTGTACTTATTCTTTATAGTTTTCTTATAATAACTATAGTATTCTTTTTTAGACAAAAAGGGGAAATGTAGTAACATTTCAATTGTATTTTAATAAATAAAGATTGTCTGAAGATCTGAAGCTAAAAAGAGTACCACTGGTCAGTCTTACAGACCAGACTATTGTAACACACACCTTTAATCCCAGTAACCACAATGACACACGTCTTTGCCAGCAGCTACACTGGTTGCCATAAAAATCAGGTGGTGCATGCCTTTAATCCTCAGTGGTGCACACCTTTAAACCCAGTCCTAGAGAGGAATATAAAATGGGGAGAAAGAGCTATCAGAGACAATCTCAATCTGAGATTCTGGGCAGGCAGGCTCACCATTTCAGACTGAGGTCTAGGTAAAGAGTCAGTGGCTGGCTGTTTTGTGTTTTGGATCTTCATGTTGATCCCAATTTCTCTCTCTGAGATTTTATTAATCCTGCTTCAAACTGGAACATTGTAGGGGGTGGCAATGTGGATACCTAGTGCAGTGAAAGCTCCCTGAAATCTACAAGATTGATCCTAGTGAAGACTCCTTGTAATGGGCTTCCAGCAGTGGGACTGGGACACCAACCACAAAACCTTTGACCAATCATCTGTCCTGCCTATAAAATATGCTGGAGTAATCATGGCAGAGTATTTGTGGGAGTGGACAGCCAATGACTGGTCCAACTTGAAACCCATCATAAGAAGTAGAGACCGTGCCAGGAGAGGGAGCCCACATCTGGCACTGCCCGAATGGCCAGGATAAAGAAATTGGAAAGCTGAAATATTCATGATAGAACTTAATGCTAATTATTTTTATAATAATTATTTTACTAATGATATTCTGCTATACCCTAGATTGGTATTTTGCCTAATTGTAATTAGAGAGGCATCATCAAGAAACTGATGGGAGCAGATGCAGAGATCCACAGCCAAACATTAAGCAAAGCCAAGGGAAACCCCGCAGAAGAGGGGGAGGAAATATTGTAGGAGACAAAGGTGTCAAGAACACCAGGAGAACACAGCCCACAGAATCAACTAAACAGGGTTCATATGGGATCACAGAGACTATAATAACAATCAAGGAAGCTAGATAGATCTTAGCTAGATCCTCTGCTTGTATGTTATGGTTGTGTACATGTATGTTCCTGTGGGACTCCAAACAGTGGGAGTCGGGGGCTGTCTCTAACATTTTTGTGAGTTCTTGGGAACCTTTTCCTCCTACTGGGTTGCCTCATCCAACACTGATATGGAGGTGTGAGCCTAACCTTATCATAACTTGTTATGACCTGTTCAGTTGATATCCTGAAAGGTCTGTTTTCTTTTTGTGAAGGAAAATGAAGGAGGAGTAGATCTGGAGGAAGAGGGGAGGTGGTAGTGTATGAGAGAAGAATAAAAAAATAATAACAAAATAAATTTTTAAAAAAAAGCCATGCATGTTTATAAGCTTGTGGGGACAGGTACGGTGTGAGCAGGAATTTAGGGGCGTGCTTACAGCTTTTCTAGCCTCCAGGTTTAAAAAGAAACTCTGTCTAAAGGAAATATTGCATAGGGACAGTGTATCAACCAGTGTACCTGCACATATATTGCAACACAGAAATATATAGAATTAAATTAAACTGAAAAGAAGATATGGTGAATATCAGTTTGAGTAGAGATGTGTGTTTATCTAGGGAGGTGGCAGAAAATAAGGGCCAGAAAAGGGCAGGCAGTGGCCAGCTACAAAACATCTTTCATTAAGTATCACATCTGAGGGACTACAAGAACCAAAGAATCATGAAGTAATTCGACCACTCTCATTTCACAAAGCAGCAACTCATGAGAGTCAAGGGTTTAAATCAAAATTCAGGTTAAACCAAGATTCAGGGCATACTGGAGTTATTATCTTGTGAATAAAATGACTTTTTTATATGCTGTAGAGTTTTTGCTATAGTTGTCTCCCCTTCTGTTAAAATTTGGGATTTACCTCCCACAGATCAAGACTATTTGAGCTATGTGTGAAGACAGTAAAACACTCAATAAACCTGCTGCCCAATACCAGCTCTTTGCTCCTCTCTCTTATGTAAACATACAGATCTGATTTCCTGCAATTATCTTTCTTGACAGGCATTTGGTCACCATTTAGGGCCTAGGCAAGAATATCCCAGATATCCAAGGACATAGAATTACTACAAGCCTAAAGCTGATAATTCATAGTTGCCCATATAGATGGAAAAAATAAGCATGTCTTGGTTTTACCTCATTTAGATTAGAAAAGTGAGGACCTAAAACTAACCTTGCATTAAAATATTCTCACCTCATCTTCACCTCAGCTTACTGATGACTTTAGTTTAGGAGATTTACTGCTTGTGTCTTACTCTTAGGAAAAATAATTAATCATTTAACCCACAGCCCAGAGGAAGACAAACCTCCACTAGTGCCGCTGATAAGCATCAAGCTTAAGAGTTTGCTAACATTTGACAAAATTACTAATGGATCAAGGGCCATAAACTTCCCCTGTCTGTTTACATAGGTTGCCTGGTTACCTTTGCCTGCAAGGTTCTGTGACTCTTTATGGCTGGGTAAGAACAAATAGAGTTGATAGAAGTCTAAACAGAATCAAAAGCATCCCAGAAATTAGCAGCGATAGGAAAGTGAAAAAGAAGAAGAAAAAGAATATAGCATAGCAGAGAATTGGAATTAAAATTAGAACTGATACAAAGAGTTAGAGCTAAGAAACTATGGACAGTTGGGACAGAAGAATTAGAATAAAGTACAAAGAAGAGCAAACAATAAAGAGACATGGATGGAAAGAACATGTGGAGAGTAGACTTCTTAACCCTCAGATTTTAGTTCCTTTCATTAATTTAGAATCTTTCTTTTAAACCATGAGAGGAATCCTTAGAGGCTGGACCTTTAAGTTTTCCAAAAAGGGACCATGTATCCCATTAAAGTAAGTGACAAAATCATCATATACCTTTAAAAAATCACTTGGTAGCAGTGAAGCCAGCTGAGGATAGGGTGAGCAGCAATGGACACAAGCGACTGTATGAGAGTTCTGCTATATTTCAGGTAAAATACATCAATTTTCAAAAACAATAGTGATTATATGATTTAGGTAGAAAGTAGTTATTCAGGAAATTGAGGCAGAGGAATTTACCGGAATTGAGAAATTATGTAATTTAATGTATACAAAGAATCAACGATATGTTCTATGCCTTCTGAACTGGCTATATAGGTGGAGGATATTTATTCTTGGATTAAAAACAGGAATGAGGGAATGGTTTCCCTTTAAGACTTCTACAAAGGATCAAACAAAGAATTCTACGTGTTTTGAATATGTCAGTCATATACACCAGTAGCAAATACTTATGCAGAGTTACAAAACTGAGAAGCATCTGTTTTCAGGTGGCTGTTGAAAGTGAGGAAAAATAAAATCACTGGAGTGTGTGTGTGTGGGGGGGGGGAAGAACAGCCAAGAATACAGCCATCAAGACAACCAAGAAGAGGAGATAAATCAGAATCTGGAGCAAAAGCAAACTGGAGTTCCACTTCTGCTGGAAGAACCAAGCGACACCTTTTCTTCATTTACTGAGTTTAATTCTCTGGTTCTTGTGTTAAACTAAAAATACAATCGATAGTAATAGCACAAAATCTGTCCTGTATTCTAAGCATGCCTGTCTATAAGAAAAGAATCATTTCTTATTTCAGTAACCCTGAAAAGGAAAAAAAAAAAAAAAAACAAAGACAAAACCCCATATGTGCTTCTCAAATTATATCTACACATGACAGGTCATATGTGCTTCTCAAATTATATCTACACATGACAGGTCAGTGATTTGAAGAGAGATCATCTAGAGGTTTATGAAGATATTACAGTAGCTAATGTAATTTATCTAACATGTGTTTTAGTGACTCCTGACACTACATTAAGAATGGGACTTTCCACAGGGCAGGGAACCCTGACTGCTCTTCAGACTGGAGAGGGAGAGGGAAAGGAGTGGGGGGAGGGGGAGAGGGGCGGGAGGAGGGGGAGGGAAATGGGAGGCTGGGAGGAAGCAGGGATTTTTTTTTTCAATAAAAAAAAAGAATCGGGAGGATGCCTGTTTGTTTTTCTTTGGGTTCTCCTTCTTATTTAGCTTCTCTAAGAACCTGAATTATAGGCTCAATGTCCTTTATTTATGGCTAGAAACCAAATATGAGTGAGTACATCCCATGTTCCTCTTTTTGGGTCTGGCTTACCTCACTCAGCATAGTGTTTTCTATTTCCATCCATTTGCCTGCAAACTTCAAGAAGTCCTTGTTTTTTACTGCTGAGTAGTACTCTAATACGTATATATTCCACACTTTCTTCATCCATTCTTCAATTGAAGGGCATCTAGGTTGTTTCCAGGTTCTGGCTATTACAAACAATGCTGCTATGAACATAGTAGAGCATATACTTTTGTTGTATGGTAAGGCCTCTCTTGGGTATATTCCCAAGAGTGGTATTGCTGGGTCCAGGGGTAGGTTGATCCCGAATTTCCTGAGAAACCTCCACACTGCTTTCCAGAGTGGTTGCACAAGTTTGCATTCCCACCAGCAATGGATGAGTGTACCCCTTTCTCCACAACCAGGCGATGAAAGGAGACAGAGACAGAGACCCACATTGGAGCACCGGACTGAAATCTTAAGGTCCAAATCAGGAGCAGAAGGAGAGAGAGCACGAGCAAGGAACTCAGGACCGCGAGGGGTGCACCCACACACTGAGACAATGGGGATGTTCTATCGGGAACTCACCAAGGCCAGCTGGCCTGGGTCTGAAAAAGCCTGGGATAAAACCGGTCTCGCTGAACATAGCGGACAATGAGAACTACTGAGAACTCAAGAACAATGACAATGGGTTTTTGATCCTACTGCACGTATTGGCTTTGTGGGAGCCTAGGCAGTTTGGATGCTCACCTTACTAGACCTGGATGGAGGTGGGTGGTCCTTGGACTTCCCACAGGGCAGGGAACCCTGATTTCTCTTTGGGCTGACGAGGGAGGGGGACTTGATTGGGGAGGTGGGAAAGGGGAGGCGGCGGTGGGGAAGAGACAAAAATCTTTAATAAAAATAAATAAATAAATAAATAAATAAATAAATAAATAAATAAAATAGTGTACTGGCATGAAAACCAGGCGTGCCGATCAATGTGACAAAATAAAAGACTCCCAAACGAGAAAAAAAAAAGAATTGGAAGCATACTGGATATATAGCACACACATATACACAGACACACATGCACCCACACACACACCCACACACACACACACCACCACCCACACACGTGAACAAGACCACCACACACACACACACACACATGCACACAAAGAAATGTAATAAATAAGGAAAATACATTAAGTGACCTCTGAATGAATTAGCTCTTCGATGTTTTATAAATTTATGGTATACACTAACTACCTGCCATTTTTAATAGTAAAATGTCCATGACTCAGTATTTTCAAATATGCTATGACTTAGTAATGGTTTATTTTGGTAGCATACGTATTTTCCTTATTAGTAAGAACCTTTAATAGATGCTGAGAGCTAAAATAAACTACTCAGTAGATTTTAGGGGACAAAATGAATGTCAAAATTTTCAGATTATTCTGTGGTGCTCCAGACTACAAACAAATAACAGTTTACATTGCAAATAATATCATATGGTAGAAACAATATTTAACAATAAGATCCAAACCAGGCACTAGTGGTGCACACCTTTAATCCTAGCACTCGGGAGGCAGAAGCAGGCAGATCTCTGTGAATTTGATACCAGGCTGGTCTACAAGAACTAGTTCCAGGGCAGGCTCTAAAACTAGAGAGAAACCCTGTCAAAAAAAAAAATAAGGTCCAAGAGCAAAGGTTACCTATTGATGAAAAGTTAGAGAAACTGTCTCTTTTCAGAGCAAAGTGTTAAATGAATCAAGACTGTTGACATTTGTTACTAATTCGTACAACTCTGTACACACATGCATTTAATTTTCCCAAAAAGTTATGTTCTAAAACTGAACGATATTACTTTCATGACCCACATTTTGTTTTTTTTTCAGCCATCTTATTATTAAGGTAAGAAATGAAATCTCATGGACCATGAACTATATGCTCAATATCCTTTGTTTATAGCTAGTATCCACTTATAAGTGAGTACGTATCATATTTATCTTTTTGTGTCTGGATTGCCTCATTCAGGATAGTGTTTTCTAATTCCATCCATTTGCATGCAAAATTCAAGACTCCATTGATTTTTAATGCTGAGTAGTACTCTAATGTGTAAATGTGACACATATTCTTTATCTATTTTTTGGTTGAGGGGGCATTTAATATGTAATGTGTAAATGTGACACATTTTCTTTATCCATTTTTTGGTTGAGGGGACATTTAGGTTGTTTCCTGGTTCTGGCTATTACAAATAATGATGCTATGAACATAGTTGAATAAATGCCTTTGTAGTATGACTGAGCATCTCATGGATATGCCAAAGAGTGTTATTGCTGGATCCTGAGGTAGGTTGATTTCCAATTTTCTGGGATACCACCATACTTATTTTCAACGTGGTTGTACAAGTTTGCATTTCCACCAGCAAAGGAGGAGTGTTCACCTTACTCCACATCTTTCCCAGCTATCATTGGTGTTTATCACCTTGGCCATTCTGACATGTGTAATATGGTATCTTGGAGTTGTTTTGATTTGCATTTCCCTGATGGCTAAGGATGCTGAACTTTTCCTTAAGTATCTTTTGGCTATTTGAGATTCTTCAGGTGAGAGTTCTCTGTTTAGTTCTATAGCCCATTTTAAAATTGGGTTATTTAGAATTTTGATGTCTAATTTCTTGAGTTCTTTTTATATTTTGGAGATCAGTCCTTTGTCTGATATGGGGTTGGTTAAGATATTTTCCCATTCAGTAGACTGCCTTCTTGTCTTATTGACTGTGTTCTTTGCTTTACAAAAGCTTCTCAGTTTCAAGAGGTCCTATTTATTTATTGTTGCTCTCAGTGTCTGTGTTACTGGGGTTATATTTAAGAAGTGGACTTTTGTGATAGTTCATGATCCTAAAGAAGCTGAGCAATAAGGTGAACCCTAATGAATATATATATATATATATATATATATATATATATATCCACATATCCACTGAGAAAGTCAAAATAGACAAGATCACCTGACCAAATTGTGAGCATGGGGTGGGAGGTGAAGGGGAGGTGGAAGGATGAAAAGAGGTGAGAAAGGAAGGGGGGAGAGGAACTTGAGGGAATGGGATAGTCAACATGGGATGGTATGGGACAATTCTCTATTCTGTCAATTATGTTTTAAATAAACGCTGATTGGTCAGTAGCCAGGAAGGAAGTATAAGCAGGACAACCAGACAGGAAGTAGAGGCAGGTCAATGAAAACAGGAGTATTCTGGGAAGAAGGAAGCTCTTTTTCCAGTCCTGCCCAGACACCAAAGAAGAAAGATGTGACCTGCCCCGCCAAAAAAGTTACCAAGCCATGTGGCTAACATAGACAAGCATAATGGGTTAATATAAGTTAAAAGAGCTAATTCAAAGCCTGAGTTAATAGGCCAATCAGTTTATAACTTATGGAGACCTCTGTGTGATTCTTTGGGACCTAATGACTGTGGCAACAGGGCAGGACAGAAAACCCCAACAAGTAGGCCCTCATGTTACAATTGAGGAAGGACAGAGATGAGAGCAAGGAAAGAGAAATCATGATTGAGAGAGCCATTATAGGGTAATTAAGAAACCTGGCTCTAGAGAAATTTCCAGGAATCCACAAGAATGATCCCACCTAAAACCCTACGCAATGGAGGAGAGGAAGACGAAAGTTGACTTGCCCTGTAGTCAGACTGATGAATAACTTAGATATCACTGTAGAAACTTCATCCAGCATCTGAAGGAAACAGAGGCAGAGACCCGATTCAGAACACTGGACTGAGCTCCCAAAGCTCAGTTGAAGAGTGAGAGGAATGAGAATATGAGCAAAGAGGTCAAGACCATGATGGGTACACCCACTGAAACAATCTACTTGAACTAATGAGAACTCACCATCTCCATCTGGACTGGGAAGGAACAAGCATAGGACCAAACTAGTCACTCTGAATGTGGTTTACAGTTGCATGGCTGGAGCAGATTGGGGCAGGCCACTGGCAGTGGCAATAGGATTTATCCCTACTGCATGTACTGGCTTCTTAGGAACCTATTATCTTTGGATGGATACCTTGCTTGACCTAGATATAGTAGGGAGAACCTTGGATCTTTTCCAAAAGCAATGTGCCTTACATTCACTGAGGAGTGGATGGGGGTGGGATTGGAGGGTATGTGGAGGGAATGAGAGGAGGGGATAGAGTGGGAACTTGGTTTGGTTTGTATAATGAAAAAAGAAAATCATTTAAAGAGAAAAAAAATGAAATCTTCTATGCCTATTGCTACCTTAATCTGTAAGTTTACATCTATAATGTTTTTAAAATGGCTCTTTACTAAAAATTTCTGTTGTGTAAAAATAAGAATGAAAATATAGAAACAGAAATATCATTATATATATTCCAACATACATAAATTTAAAAATGGGGCTAAAGAGATGTTTCCGTGGTTAAGAGAGCTTTCTGCTCTTCCAAAGAACTCAAGTTTGAGTCCTGGTACCCATGTAAGGCAGCTCACAACCTTTCATAACTACAGCTCTAGAAGATCGTATACCCTCTCTGACACACACACACACACACACACACACACAGAGAGAGAGAGAGAGAGAGAGAGAGAGAGAGAGAGAGAAAGCACAAACACATATACATGAAGGAAATAAGTATTTTTAAAGAAATAAGAAAGGTTGGTGTAGGAGGTCTTTCTGTTCATGTGTTTCTTTCATTGGTTAAAGAATAAAGAAAACTGCAGTGGCCTAGTTGATAGGGAGGAACTTATGTAGGCAGAGAAAACAGAACTGAATTCAGGGAGGAAGAAAGCAGAGTCAGAGCTGCCATGGAGCTGCCAGAGTCAGACATGTTGAATCTTTCTGGGTAAGCTACTGACACATGATGATACACAGATAAATAGTAGTGGGTTAAATTAAGATATAAGATTTGGCCAATAAGAAACTAGAGCTAATGGGCCAAGCAGTGTTTTAATTAATACAGTTTCTGTGTGATTATTTTGGGTGTAAGCTAACCGGGTGGCCAGGACAAACAAAGGGCCCTCCCCAGCACCCCCCTCCAACAAAAGGCAATCAGTACAAATAAGCATACACTCAATCCACTCACTATTAATTTCTTTTGAATCCTCTGAATTCAGTTATATGAAAAAGAGCAAAATGTTAGATGTTGAGATACAAGAATATACCATTCGTTGAATAGGCTGATATAAGGGTCACATATATTATTAATGACTTCATGTGCTATTAGCTGAGATTGGACTATGGTATTCAGACTCATTTCAAACCAATTGTGAGAGTAGTGAGTTAGTGTGTATCTTTTCTCAATGCAAATGCTGCAGGAATTTACTCCAGCCCGAGTAGCACAAAGCCCCATCCCACACTGTATAGTGTTCTCTCTGAGGGTTTGCATGCAAGACAGAAGAGGGCACCATATCTCATCACAGATGGTTGTGAGCCACCATATAATTGCTAGGAATTGAACTAAGGACCTCTGGAAGAGTAGCCACTGCTCTTAACTACTGAGCCATCTCTCTAATCCCCCCAACCCACTTTCTACGCACACATAAAATCTTCATGAAATTTCCTCTGCAGTTCCAATATGCAGGTGCCAAGTTCCTGATGTCACTATAGCCTTCACATATCCTTCACATTCATCGCATCAGCCTCCTCTCTGCCTGGACTTTGTCAATCCACTAAGATACAGTGATATTCTATGGTCAAGTACTCAAGATCTGAACGCACAGAAACTGGAGTAGAGAATGTATTACGTGAGATCAAGTGGTCCTTGGGCACTCTTGACTATAAGTAAGATCATATATGATATTAAAAACTAAAAAATATAGAACATGTGGTGGTTTGAGTAAGAGATGTCTTTCATAATCCCCAGCATTTGAACACTTTGTACCCAGTTGTTTGGAGAAGTTTAGGTGTTGTAGAATTCTTGAGGGACGTACAAAATTAACTCTTCCATAAGTTACAATTGTTCATGGTGTTTTTCACAGCAGCAAAAACATAAATAATATGTACTCTCACACAAGGAAAGTACATACATATGACAGATTTACCAAAAGAAATAGTTACCTGTTGCTTCTACAGTGACAGTACTCTGGCATTTAATTTGTATACCTTCAATAATATCTTATCTTACAATTTCAAGAAAACCTTAGGAAGTTATGCAGGTGAGTGCATTCATTTTCAACAGAAACAAAAGAAAATTTTTAAGTTGGGAGATATGAAAGTAAATAATACAAGCTTTTAATTTTCCTGCCTAAAGCTAAAGAATAAAGACCAGTGAAGCCACCCAGTTTTTGTAATCTATCCTTCCTTCAATCCATTTAAAAATGAAATAAAACAGAACTGATTTCAGATACTATGTTTACATCTGAAGTAAAATATAAAGCTTTATCCAAGATCACATGGTATTAATGATATTGAAATATGCATCCATTAATAACAGGTATAATTTCTGTTTTACCTACATCCTGTTAACATAAGCAAATATTCTATGTTTCTCATTACTTGTGTGAGACCATACTGCCCATATGTACACAATTGCATAGGCACTTGATCTAAAGTATATGAGCATATAAATAGCAAATCTGTCTTTTGGGTTAATGGGGGAATAAAATTATTTACAAAGAGAATTATAGTGAATGACAACACTTTTCGACAAGACATTTTTTATTTGCATTTTTGTTGAAAAACAATTTGCATATAATATATTCTGATTAAAGTTTTGCTTTCCCCAACCTCATAGATCCTTCCCTCCCCCCATCCAACCAACTCTATACTTTCTTTCTCTCTCATTTTAGAAAAGGAACTGACAAACAGAAAAGCAAACAAAGCAGAATAAAAAGGAAATAACAAAGAGAAAACAGATGAAACATTCATACACACCTATTAAAAACACAAAATCTGAAGCAATGACATACAAGCAAAAGACCAGTAGGACAAAACATGTCTAAGCAATATGAGACAATGAATCTAAATAATACTGCTGAGTTCATTTTTGTTGACAATCTACAGCTGAACATGGGATTTACCTTTAAGTGTCATTAATATACCCAGGGAAATGTCATTGGCGAAAACTAATGTTTCCTTTGCAAATGGATCTCAAAAAGAAATAACTTTGATTAGAGATTGTAGACATTTTCCGATTCCCTGCATCTGACATTAAAGCAAGCATCAGGCCGAGGATTCCAGATCATGGTAATAATTTTTCTCTTTTTATTCATAGTTGAATCCAATTTCTATCACTTTACCTGACCCAAAAGACCAACCAATAAAATATGGTGATTTTAACAATGTTATCAAAATTTTGGTGAATTTTTTAGTTTTTTTTAGAATAATAAAGCCAAATAGTACTACAATTTTTATCATTTTTCCTCATTGAATCCTACTGCTACTTGAATTCCAGTTTTCAAACAATTGGCATATGTTAACATTCTATGTTTAGGTCCTGACTTTAACAATCTGCACACCCACTACAATAATGGGAACAACCAATCCCACTGGAAAATTAAAAATTTCACAATAGTAGCAGACATCCAAAGACAAGTAGTTAAATTGTGTTTTGTTTACTAATTTTTTATCCAAGTTCAAAATATTATTTTAATGCCACTTTTTACGACATGGTTTTAACATTACCCCCTTTTAAAAATTCCTCGATAATGTCAGCTGTAATAAAACAAAGAATAAAAACATGAACATTGTGCGGCTTCAATGAGACTAGAATGCATCTGTGGTTTAAGTAACAAATTCCACATGTAATCATGAAAATCAGTAAGGTAAAAATGAGAGAAGGTTCCAGAACAAGTGAAAACTCCCAAATTAATTTAAATAGTATAGGGGTGTCTAAGAGTAGAAGGAATAGCTATCTGAAAGTCAAAGACTCCTTCACTGCGAGGTGTGAATGGATGCAGGTGTTTTAAAGCAAGACTGATAAGTGAGAAAAGATGGAAGGAAAACTGCAAACTTTCGCAATGTTCTCAGAAAGCAGAGCCCAGAGGAGTGTTGTCATTACAAAGATGTTGACAGCTGATCAAAGTCTGTTGAAAATAACATAATATGGACCCACTATATTATATGCAGAAGACACAATTCTGTACTTTGAAGAATCTGAAGATATGTGTTTAGCAAAAGAAGGGAAGGACGGGTAAGAATAACCTCTTTGCTGATATAACCAAGTGATGATATGAGAACATGTACTAAGTGTTAATTGCTCCAGTTGGCATCTGTGTTCCTTAATATTATTTCATAAAATATTAAGAATTGTTTATGTATAATGTGAGTAATTATTAAGATTCAGAACAATTGAAAATGAATAATATATTCATAGATTTTTACTATATATATGTAAAGAGGGAAAGACTTACATAAGAATAAAAGAAAATGTCAGTGATACTCATAAATAAAAATATGCAGTTTCTAATAATTCATATTTTATTATTAATTCATCAATATCTTGTAGCCATGATTTAGTTATCAGGAACTGCACGTGAGTTTTAACTAAACTGCAAAATATTTTAACTGCTTAGACACATCTCTAGACCCTCCAATAAGATCTTAAGACATGAAAAAAATGAGATCAGAAATAACAAGTATTTAAAATTGAGAAAATAATGAGAGATGCAAAATAGATAACAAATTGGCATCACCAAAAATACTTGTATACACAGAGAGAGGAAGAGAAAAACAGAGACAAGGAGATAGAGGATTTTTTTTCTATTTTCTATTTTAAGACTAGAAGAGGCTTAAAAAATCACATAAAATTTCTGAAAAAACTTTATGAAATAAACCAGATATCAAACATAAATACAGAAGAGAAAGGAAAAGCAGCACATGTATAATTGTGTCAATGAATATGAAGCAAATTTCACCATATTAAAAAGGACACAGGCAAGAACTACATGACAATAACACAGTTACATGACAACAACAGTTTAAAATTGAAATGTTTACTATAACCGTACTTTTCTTCTAAAATGTAACCTCTTACTTATAAGTTAAAATGACATAATATGTTTTAAGAAAAGCTTATCCAGAGTTCCATCTGTACGGGTGAGGGTGTGCTATCCAGGGGCGGTCTGTCCCTGAAGAGAGCACAGACCCCCCCCTCCTTCTGAAGGGCCACCTTTCTTACTCACGACCCAGCCCCCCAGCACCCGCCCCCCAACCCTGCCCTGCTGTAAGCTAGGACCAGTGCTCAAGAACAGTTTTAAGCTCCTACACTAAGGCTACCCACGCAGAGCAGTGAGTGCCTGCCTGCCGGGCAGGCCTCAAGGTCCCCAGTAAGGGAGCCCAGGCAGCTCCAGCTTGTGCTCCTGGATCTTCTGTGCTCTCCTGGACTCCGCCCTGCCTGCCACTTTCTTCCTTTTGTCCCCAGATCACTGGGCTACCAGGCGGCCTTGTTTAGGTGCTGAGGAGTTCCATCTGGACGGGTGAGTGTGTGCTATCCAGGGGCGGTCTGTCCCGGAAGAGAGCACAAACCCCCCTCTCCCAGCTCCTTCTGCAGGGCTGTCTTTCTTACACACGACTCCCCTCCCCCAAGACTGCTTGGTCTGCAAGGTCCTTTGATCAGGGACAGTCTTCTGCTCCTACAAGAAGGCTACCCACTCAGAGCGGTGAGTGCCTACCTACTGGGCAGGCCTCAAGGACCCCCCCCCCACAAGGGAGCACAAGCACCCTCAGCTTGTGAGGCAGGGTCTCCTGTGTTCTACTCGTCCTCACCCTACCCCCCAAATTCCCCCTTTTGTCCGCAGGTCATTGGACTACCAGGCGTCCATGTTTTGGTGCTGAGGAGTTCCATCAGGACGGGACAGTTCCTGTTTCTACACTGAAGAGAAACACCCAGAGAGTCAGTCACAGCAAAGAGTGGACCAAGACACCAGGACTCTCCTGGCTCCATTTGAAGAAAGAGATGGGAAGGCGCCAATGCAAGAATTCCTCCAACAACCTGAAAGGCAACATGACATCACCAGAATCCAGGGATCCCGAAAGAAGAAGAATTGTACACCCAACTCCAGAAGAATTAGAAGAAATCGACTCAAAAGTGAATTATATGAAAATAATAGAAGACCTTGAACAGGAGGTGAAAAACTGCCATAAACAATTAGAGATTACAAAAAAAAAGGTAGAGGAAATGAATAAATCTCTCAAAGATACCCAAGAAAACCAAGAGAAACAAGAAGAAGCAATCAAACAGGTAAGGGAAGCGGTTCAAGACTTGAAGAATGAAATGGAAGTATTGAAGAAAACACAAACCGAGGGAACGATGGAGATGGAAAATCTGTGTAAGCGAACAGGAACAACTGAGACAAGTACTACCAACAGATTACAAGAGATAGAAGAAAGAATGTCAGACACTGAAAATACCATAGAGAAAATAAACACACAGATAAAAGAAAACAGCAAAACCAACAAATTCTCATCACAAAACATTCAGGAAATCTGGGACACAATAAAAAGACCAAACCTAAGTATAATTGGGATAGAAGAAGGAGAAGAAGTACAGCTCAACGGTCCAGAAAATATATTTAATAAAATTATAGAAGAAAACTTTCCCAATCTAAAGAAAGATATTCCTTTGAAGATTCAAGAAGCATACAGAACACCGAATAGACTGGACCAAAAAAAAATCTCCTCGCCATATAATAATCAAAACACAAAACATACAGAATAAAGAAAGAATATTAACAGCTGCAAAGGAAAAAGGCCAAGTTACTTATAAAGGTAAACCTATCAGACTTACACCGGACTTCTCTATGGAAACCATGAAAGCCAGAAGGTCCTGGATAGATGTACTGCAGAAACTAAGAGAACATGGATGCAAGCCCAGACTACTATACCCAGCCAAGCTTTCGTTCACTATAAATGGAGAAAATAAAACTTTCCAGGATAAAAACAAATTTAAACAATACGTAGCCACAAATCCAGCCTTACAGAAAGTAATAGAAGGAAAATCACTAACCAAGGAGTCCAACAATGACCACAATAACTCAAACATCTAGAGACCCTTCACCAGCACAACTCAAAGAAGGGAAACACACAAACTCTACTACTAAAAAAGTGATCGGAGTTAACAACCACTGGTCGTTAATATCACTTAATGTCAATGGACTCAACTCACCTATAAAAAGGCACAGGCTAAGAGATTGGATACGAAAACAGGATCCAACATTCTGCTGTTTACAAGAAACACGCCTCAACCACAAAGACAGGCACCTACTTAGAGTAAAGGGATGGGAAAAGGTTTATCAAGCAAATGGACCTGAGAAACAAGCAGGTGTGGCCATACTAATTTCTAACAAAGTTGACTTCAAACTTAAATCAATCAGAAGAGATGGAGAGGGACATTTTATACTCATAACAGGAACAATTCATCAGGATGAAGTCTCAATCCTGAATATCTATGCCCCTAATATAAAAGCACCGACGTACGTAAAAGAAACATTACTAAAACTCAAGGCTGCCATCAAACTGCACACACTAATAGTATGAGACTTCAACACTCCTCTCTCACCAATGGACAGGTCAAATCAGACAGAAACCCAACAGAGAAATAAGAGAATTAATGGAGGTAATGAATCAAATGGACTTAACAGACATCTACAGAACATTCCACCCAAATAGGAAAGAATATACCTTCTTCTCTGCAGCTCATGGAACCTTCTCGAAAATTGACCACATACTTGGTAACAAAGCAAATTTCCACAGTTACAAGAAAATATTCGTAACCTCCTGTATCTTATCAGATCACCATGGATTAAAGTTAGAATTCAGCAACAATGCTACCCCTAGAAAGCCTACAAATTCATGGAAACTGAACAGTCAACTACTGAACCACACCTGGATCAAGGAAGAAATAAAGAAAGAAATTAAAGTCTTCCTTGAATTCAATGAAAATAAAGAAACAACATACTCAAACTTTTGGGACACTATGAAAGCAGTCCTAAGAGGAAAGTTCATAGCACTAAGTGCCCACTTAAAGAAAACAGAGAAAGCACACATTGGTGACTTAGCAGCTCACCTGAAAGCTCTAGAAAAAAAAGAAGCAGACTCACCTAGGAGGAGTAGAAGACTGGAAATAATCAAACTGAGGGCGGAAATCAACAAAATAGAAACACAGAAAACAATCCAAAGAATCAATGAAACAAAAAGCTGGTTCCTGGAGAAAATCAACAAGATTGATAAACCCCTATCCAAACTAATCAAACGGCAGAGAGAGAATATGCAAATTAATAAGATCAGAAATGAAAAGGGGGACATAACCACAGACACAGAGGAAATTCAGAGAATCATTAGATCTTACTACAAAAGCCTGTATGCCAGAAAACTGGAAAATGTAAAACAAATGGACACTTTTTTAGATAAATACCATATACCAAAGTTAAACCAGGACCAGGTGAACAATCTAAATAGACCGGTCAGTCGCGAAGAATTAGAAGCTGTTATCAAAAAAAGCCCAGGACCAGATGATTTCAATGTGGAATTCTACCAGAACTTCCAAGAAGACCTAATACCTATACTCCTTAATGTATTCCACAATGTAGAAACAGAAGAGTCATTGTCAAATTCCTTTTATGAAGCTACAGTCACTCAGATACCAAAACCGCACAAAGACTCAACCAAGAAAGAGAATTACAGGCCTATCTCACTCATGAACATCGACCCAAAAATCCTCAACCAAATACTGGCAAATCGTATCCAAGAACACATTAGAAAAATTATCCATTATGATCAAGTAGGCTTCATCCCAGAGATGCAAGGCTGGTTCAACATATGAAAATCTATCAATGTAATCCATCATATAAATAAACTGAAAGAAAAAAACCATATGATCATTTCATTACATGCTGAAAAAGCATTTGACAAAATTCAACATCCCTTTATGATAAGTCTTGGAGAGAATAGGGATACAAGGGTCATACCTAAATATAATAAAAGCTATTTACAGCAAGCCGACAGCTAACATCAAACTAAACGGAGAGAAACTCAAAGCCATCACACTAAAATCAGGAACACGACAAGGCTGTCCACTCTCTCCATACCTCTTCAATATAGTGCTTGAAGTTTTAGCAACAGCAATAAGACAACATAAGGGGATCAAGGGGATTCGAATTGGAAAGGAAGAAGTTAAACTTTCGTTAGTTGCAGATGATATGATTGTGTACATAAGCGACCCCAAAATCTCTACCAAAGAACTCCTACAGCTGATAAACACCTTTAGTAATGTGGCCGGATACAAGATCAACTCCAAAAAATCAGTCGCCCTCCTATACACAAAGGATATTGAAGCAGAGAGGGAAATCAGAGAAGCATCACCTTTCACGATAGAGACAAACAACATAAAATATCTTGGGGTAACTCTAACCAAGGAAGTGAAAGATCTATTTGACAAGAACTTTAAGACATTGAAGAAAGAAATTGAAGAGGATACCAGAAAATGGAAGGATCTCCCTTGCTCTTGGATTGGGAGGATCAACATAGTAAAAGTGGCAATCCTACCAAAAGCAATTTATAGATTCAGTGCAATCCCCATCAAGGTCCCATCAAAATTCTTCACAGATCTTGAGAGGACAATAATCAACTTTATATGGAAAAACAAAAAACCCAGGATAGCCAAAACAATCTTATACAATAAAACAACTTCTGGAGGCATTACCATCCCTGACTTCAAACTCTATTAAAGAGCTACAGTAATGAAAACAGTGTGGTATTGGCATAAAAGCAGAGAAGTCGACCAATGGAATCGTATAGAAGACTCGGATTTTAACCCACAAACCTATGAACACCTGATTTTTGATAAAGGATCTAAAAGTATACAATGGAAGAAAGAAAGCCTCTTCAACAAATGGTGCTGGCACAACTGGTTGTCAACCTGTAGAAGAATGAAAATAGACCCGTATCTATCACCATGCACAAAACTCAAGTCCAAATGGATCAAAGACCTCAATATCAATCTGAACACACTGAACCTGATAGAAGAAAAAGTGGGAAGTATCCTACAACATATGAGCACAGGCGATCACTTCCTAGGTATAACCCCAGAAGCACAGACATTACGGGCAATATTGAAAAAGTGGGACCTACTGAAACTGAGAAGCTTCTGTAAAGCAAAGGACACCATCACTAAGACAAAAAGGCAACCCACTGACTGGGAGAAGATCTTCACCAACCCCGCAACAGACAAAGGTCTGATCTCCAAAATATATAAAGAACTCAAGAAACTAGACTTTAAAATGCTAATTAACCCAATTAAAAAATGGGGCACTGATCTGAACAGAGAATTCTCAACAGAAGAAGTTCAAATGGCCAAAAGACACTGGACCTAGAGGGGCTCCCAGGTGCCCAGGGCGATGTCCCCAGTTAGTTCCTGGGGCAGCTGAGGATAGGGAACCTGAAATGACCCTATCCTATAGCCATACTGATGAATATCTTGCATATCACCATAGAACCTTCATCTGGCGATGGATGGAGATAGAGACAGAGACCCACACTGGAGCACCGGACTGAGCTCCCAATGTCCCAATGAGGAGCAGAAGGAGGGAGAACATGAGCAAAGAAGTCAGGACCACAAGGAGTGCACCCACCCACGGAGACAGTGGGGCTGATCTATTGGGAGCTCACCAAGGCCAGCTGGACTGTGACTGAAAAAGCATGGGATAAAACCGGGCTCTCTGAACATGGCGGACAATGAGGGCTGATGAGAAGCCAAGGACAATGGCATGAGGTTTTGTTCCTACTTCATGTTCTGGCCTTGTGGGAGCCTAGCCAGTTTGGATGTTCACTTTCCTAGACCAGGATGGAGGGGGGAGGATTTTGGACTTTCCACAGGGCAGGGAACCCTGACTGCTCTTCAGGTTGGAGAGGGAGGGGGAGAGGAGTGGATGGAGGAGGAAAGGAGTGGGGGGAGAGGGGAGGAGTGGGAGGAGGGGGAGGGAAATGGGAGGCTGGGAGGAGGCGAAAAAAATTTTTTTTTCAATAAAAAAAAAGAAAAGCTTATCAGGAACAATAAAACTAAGAAATATAAAGGAATACCTGAAGAATATATTAATATGCAGAATTGATAAGAGTGTTTGTCAAGATCACTGGGCATGAGGCAAACTCAAAAAGAATATATTTTATTTCCAAAGAAAAACACTAATAAATTGAAAATTCTGTTCAATGATATCTTCATATATATATATATGTGTGTGTGTGTATTACATACATATATATGTTTATCCATATAGACCATGTGTAAAGAAAAGCAATGTATTAGTACAGCAAGAAGTTGAAATAACTTAGATGAATGTCATTAAAGGCATTGATATTGATGACAGAAATCAATATGATTTCAAATTTTGATGACAAAAAATATATATTTGCAAATAAGGACATAAGTTTCCAATATAATCCTGAGTAAAACAATGAGAAATGGTATAAGATTCATGGAAAAAAATTCATATCTAAAGATCACACATTTTAGAAGAAAGTTGAATAAGATACATAATCACTACAAGCTCAAAATAGGTTTGACAATTGAAAGAAAGCAGAGAAGAATAGGAAATGGATTGGCACTAAAAAAAATACATTAAGAAAATTGCATTAGTCCTTTTTGTATAGTTATGACCAAAGAGCTGACTAAAAATTCAGGGAGGAATCATTTATTTTGGTTCACAGTTTCAGAAGTTTCAGTCCAAAGTTCATTGGCACTGTCGATCTAAGGAGAACATTCTGCAGTACAAGTGAATGTCAAAGGACACATCTTGTTGAGACACAGAGAGAACCAGGCAGAATATGCCCATAGATTTATCTCCAATAAATCACCCAGATGATTAGATTAGAGAAATCTAATTCATCTGGGTTGAACCAGCTCACAAAGCTTCTAGATCCTCAAAAACTACTGCCATAAGCAATCTGGGTCCAAAGCATTCAAACATGAGCCTATATGAACAGTTTCCATTCAAACAAAAACATTATAACTTTATGGTCACCTCAAAATGCAAAATGCTTCTAGGCCCATGTCAACTATTTTCATAGTCTTAACACTTCCAACACTGTTAAAAAAAAAATCTAAGTCTAGGGAGTGGGAAGGAAATGGGAGAAAGGGAGGAGGTGAAAATTTTTAATAAATAAATTTTAAAAAATCTAAATCTAGAATATCTACTGAAACTCGAGGAATTAGTTTAATAGTGAGATACTAAAAAAAAATTCTCACAAGCAATGAAACAGAGCAAGCTTCCACATAAAAAGAGGGAAAGGAACACAGAAAGAGGGTATTGGATGGAAGCACCACCTAAACCAAGCAGGGCAAGCATCTATCCTCATAGTACAATTCCAGGACTGCTGCAGCTAGAGCAGGATGTGAGTACTAAAAGGTTTGTAGAGCTACAATCCTTGACTGTAGCCCACTAGGCAATTGTCTTGACCTGGTTCCACTCAATGGCTACAGTTTTCAAGAACAGAGCTTCACCATTTCAATGCTTTCAATATCATGGGGTTATATTACTCTGGCTTAGGAGACATCTTCACAGCATCATCCACATGGAAATCAAGCTTGCTTTACACTGCCTGGCTTCACAAACTTTCACAGGGAATCTTGATAGAAACCTCAATAACCCCAAAACTCTTAGATTCCTCATGCTTGCAAAAATCAACATCACAGCAGTCCGTGCGGCGGCGGCTCCGTGACAGGTTCGGCCTCGCACGCGCCTCCCATCCAGCGCCGCCAAGATGCCCAAAAGGAAGGTTAGCGCGGATGGAGCGGCGAAGGCGGAGCCCAAGCGCCGCTCCGCGAGACTGTCGGCCAAGCCCGCCCCTGCCAAGGTGGACGCGAAGCCGAAAAAGGCCGTGGGAAAGGATAAGTCATCGGATAAAAAAGTGCAAGCAAAAGGGAAGCGGGGAGCAAAGGGCAAACAAGCTGAAGTGGCCGACCAGCAAACCACGGATCTGCCGGCAGAGAACGGAGAGACCGAGAACCAGAGTCCAGCCTCTGAAGGAGAAGAGAAAGAAGCCAAGTCCGACTAACCATCCATCATGTCTGTCAGTGTCCCCGCCTCCCTTCTTGTACAATCCAGAGGAATATTTTTATCAACTATTTTGTAAATGCGAGTTTTTTAGTAGCTCTAGAAACATTTTTAAAAGGTGGGGAGAAATCCTGCCTCATCCCATTTTTTAAGTGTAAATGATTTTTTTAAGAGGTTAAATCACTTGCTGGTTGTTTATTTTTTGGTACAACCAGAAAATAGCAGGATACTGAATCAAGAGAGGCTGTGACTGTCTCGGGGGTCACCATAACATTCCGTAGAGGGGGCTAGTTTTATATCCTACAACACAAAGCATATACTAAGTGGTAATTTGGAGTCTTGGTCGTGTGTTTGTGTCTGGAATATTTTCCGTTATATCCGGTGTCGTGTTTCGTAGAACAACATGTTGGCTAAAAACCCACTCTTTGGTCCTTACCCTGTCAGGACTGTCTGCCTATGGCAGTCCATTTCCTAACAAGTGTAACAGTGTGCTGTGAAACATTGAACTTGAGATTGTGTCCTGTGCGTGGCATACAATGGTGAGTCAGTGGAGTTGAGGGGATTGTGAGCAGCTTATTATTATGTGAGGTCTTGGGGAAGACTTGCCAAGTTTGGAGGTGGAACATCACTTGGAATAAGTTCAAAGAGAAACAACACATGGCTCTTTTGGGTACGTGAACACAATGTATGACTCTTCAGAGTTTGGGTACATGTTTTAAGAATTGAAATGTCTGTGTACTTTACTCCTCAACCAATAAAATCTCCGTTGTGAAAGAGTAAAAAAAAAAAATCAACATCACATGTTTGTCACAAAATTCTGTCAGCTTGGGGATTTCCCAGGAATCATAAGAAGCATGGATGCAGAAGGCTAAATGTCTAAAGACTAAAAAGAAGAAAAGCAAAATACATCGTTACATTGATAAACCACTCTGTTATAACACAATGCATTTAATGTACCTTTTAATCAACATAAAGCCTTTTTTACAATTCTATTATTGACATTAATTTCTTTTTTGTTTTTTATTGATTTTTATTGAGCTCTACGTTTTTCTCTTCCCCCCTCCCTGCCTCTCCCCCACTTCATCCCAGACCCAATGTCCTCATGCTCCAAACTTACTCAGGGGATCGTGTCTTTTTTTACTTCCCATGTAGATTAGATCTATGTATGTCTCTTTTAGTGTCCTTATTATAGTCTAAGTTCTCTGGGATTGTAATTTGTATGCTGTTTTTCTTTGCTTTATATTTAAACACTACTTATGAGTGAGTGCATGTGATAATTGTCTTTCTGTGTCTGGGTTACCTCACTCAATATGATGTTTTCTAGACCCATCCATTTCCCTGCAAAATTCAAAATGTCGTTATTTTTTTCTGCTGTACAGTACTCCATTCTGTAAATGTACCACATTTTCCTTTTCCATTATTTGGTTGAGAGGCATTGAGGTTGTTTCCAGGGTCTGGCTATGACAAACAATGTTGCTATGAATATAGTTGAATACATGTCATTGTGGCACGATTGAGCATCATTTGGATATATACATAAAAGTGGTAGTACTGAGTCTTGAAAAAGGTTTTTTTTCCTAATTTTCTGAGAAACTGTCACACTGACATCCAAAGGGGCTGTACCAGCTTGCATTCCCACCAGAAATACAGAAGTGTTCCCATTACCCCACAAACTCTCCAGCTAAAGTTATCATCAGTGTTTTTGATCTTGGCCATTCTTACATATGTAAGATGGAATCAGCATTGTTTTGATTTGAATTTCTCTGATGACTAAGGATGTTGAACATTTCTTTAAGTGTCTCTCAGGCATTTTAGATTCCTCTGTAGAGAGTTCCTTGTTTAGGTCTGTACTCCAGTTTTTTTTATTGGGTTATTTGTTCTTTTGATGAGCAATTTCTTGAGTTCTTTGTATATTTTGGAGATCAGACCTCTGTCTGATGTGGGGTTAGTGAAGATCTTTTCCCATTCTGTAGACTGTCATTTTGTATTGATGACCATGTCCTTTGCTTTACAGAAGCTTTTCAGTTTCAAGGTCCCATTTATTAATTCTTTCTCTCAGTGTCTGTGTGTAGTGATGAGGCAAGCAGGCCTGCTTTTTGTCCCACCCAGCTCCTGCATGGCTAGCTTAGCCCGAAATAATTACACGGAAACTGTATTTATTTAAACACTGCCTGGCCTATTAGTTTTAACCTCTTATTGGCTAGCTCTTACATATTGATTCAACCCATTTCTAATAATCTGTATCGCCAATTGACTGTGGCTTACTTGGATGAGTCTAACCGGCATCCATCTCGGAGAGGAGAGCCATGGCATCTGCCACACTGCCTTCTTCCTCCCAGAATTCTGTTTGGTCTACTTCACCTATCTAAGCTGCTGTCCTATCAAAAGGCCAAGGCAGTTTCTTTATTTGACCAATGAAAGTAACACATAGACAGAAGGTGTTATATTTAGGAAGTGGTCTCCTTTACCAGTGCGTTCAAATGTACTTTCCCACTTTCTCTTCTATAAGGTTCAGGGTGACTGGATTTATGTTGAGGCCTTTGATCCATTTGGACTTGAGTTTTGTTCATGATGATAGATATGGGTCTATCTTCATTTTTCTACATGTTGATATCGAGTTATGCCAGAAAAATTGTTAAATATGCTGTTTTTCATTTGATATTTTGCTCTTTTGTCAAAAATCAGGTATCTAAGAGGGTATGGATTAATATCAAGGTATTCGATATGGTTCCATTTGTCCTCCTGTCTGGTCTTATGCCCGTACCAGGCTGTTTTCAATACTGTAGCTCTGTAGTAGAGTTTGAAGTTAGGGTTGGGATGCCTCCAGAATTTCTTTTATTGGACAAGATTATTTTGGCTATCCTGTTTTTTTTTTTTTTTTTTTTTTTTTGCTTTTCTATATGAAGTTGAGTGCCATCCTTTCAAGGTCTGTGAAGAATTTTGGTGGGATTTTGATGGGCATTGCATTGAATCTGTAGATTTATTTTGAGAAGATTGTCATTTTTACTATGTTAATTCTACCTACCCAAGACCATGGGAGATCTTTCCACTTTCTAGTGTCTTCTTCAATTTCTTTTTTTAAAGATTTAAAGTAATTGTCATGCAAGTCTTCCAATCGTTTGGTTAGAGTTACTCTGAGATATTTTATGTTATTTGTGGCCTTTGTGAAGGATGTTGATTCTCTGATTTCTTCCCCATCCCTTTTATCATATGTTTAAAGGAGAGCTTCTGATTTTTTTGAGTTAATCTTGTATCCTGCTACATCACTGAAAGTGTTTATGAGTTGTAGAAGTTCCTTGGTAAAATTTTTGGGATTGCTTATGTAAACTATCATATTATCCCCAAACAATGAGAGTTTGACTTCTTCTTGGGTGTGTTTGCTTCTTTTTGTTGTAAAGTTTTCAAATGTTCTGTTAATTCACTAGTGTGGAATTTTTCTAGCTTCTTGATGTAGGCATTTAGTGCTATGAACTTTCCTCTTAACACTGCTTTCATTGTTTCCCATAAATTTGGGTATGATGTGTGGTCATTTTCATTGAATTTTAGGAAATCTTTAATTTCTCCCTTTGTGGTTTTCTTCTAACAATGGACTTAGCGGTACTTTTCATGCTGAAAACATCTCTGTCTAATCTATACATACATCCATATCTCTGGACAGATGAAAAATGTTCATCTTTTTAACCCAAAATCCTTTGCTATAAGTCAAAGACCTGACATCTGGTATCTGTCTTTTCCATAATGCATATTTCAGTACATATTACAAACAGTGGTAATGCTATTATGTCTAAAACTTTTACTTCTCCTAGTAAACAAAAATATTCATATAAATTTCAGAGAGTCAGAAGACTTGGATCCAGCTGCTACAGGTCAAACAGACTCTAGACTAGTACAGGCTAAGTTTCCCATCCTGCATATCTGAAAGGTTTATTGTGTTGTGTGGCTTTGTGATATTTCTTGTGTCTTGACTTTCAAGATGCCTGACCATCAGAAAAACCCTTACAATCATGGCCACAGCAACTCATTCAAAGAAAGCATTTAGTTGGGACTTGCTTATGTTTTTAGAGATTTGGTCTATTAATTTGTGGTTGAGAATGTGCCAACACACAGCCAAATATGTTGCTGGAAAGTAGCTGTTAACTGAGAGTTCTACCTTTGTATGTAGAGGCAGTTGGAATAGACAGCCTTTGGATCTGGCTTGGGCTTCTAAAACGTTAAAGCCCACCTCTAATAAAACACTTCCTTCAACAAGGCCACACCCTTTTAATCCTTCTCAAATAATGCCTGTCCCTCATGACTAAGAATTTAAATATATGAGCCTATGGGGCCATTTTAATTCAAACTATTACACTTGCCACAGCAAACAACGTACTCGGAATGTGTGAGTCACAATATATCTTTCCTCCCTTTGGTTGTGTTTTTATTTGATTGATCATAGTGACAAGAAAAGCTAATAATCATTTCTTTGTCAAATTTTCCATCCTTCTGGGATCTTATGCAAGAAGACTTAAGAGGAAATTGATATTACCCCCTTCTTCATTCTACGTGCTTTTCCTAATGCCTTTTCCTTGGGTTCCTCATCATTCACACCAGTGTACAGTAAAATAGAGCTAGAGATCTGGACTCTATTGTCTGATCTCAAAATTTAACATTTAAATATTATGCTCACCACTTGCTGTGGTGTGAATGGAAAATGTCTCTGATAGCATCATGTGTGTAACCACTTAGTGTCTAGTTGGTGGTACTCTTTTAGGATTTTATATAAAATTCATAGTTTGGAGCACTGCTGAAGGAAATGGATCAGTAGGTACTTCAAGGTGTTATAGATCCCCCAGTTACCTTCCTGTCTCTACTGACTGATGACAGATACACTGTGACCAGCCCCCTGCAAGCTCTTGCTATCTTGCCTCCCTGACCAAACTTCAGAAGTAAAAATAAACCCCCTCTTCCTTAAATTGCATCTTGTAGAATATTTGATCACACAATGAAAAAAGTAACTAGCAAACTGCCTTTCAACTTTAGTGTGTATACTATTCCTAATATTTGACATCAATTGTGTCCCAAGGCAAAGGAAAATCTTAAAGCTTGTCTACTATAGTCTTTTACAAAGATTTATATGTTAGAAATTTAGTATTCTGCAGTGATTCTATTTAAGTAAAATATAATTACATTCTCTAAGTTATGTTTCAGATAATATCTAATAAATTACAAATGGTAATGCATCATAGAAATAAATATTTCTTGGGAAAAATAAATTTACATTGTCTTATATGTCATCATTCAGATGCAATTCAAATTTAAAATGATTCCAGAATACTATTTTCATAAAAATTTTCCATAACCTTTGACGGTTTGACCCTATTAATTTTTTTCTCAAAACTCGCCCTACTTTCCACAATATTGATTTTTCTTACTCCTGCTATCTCCTAATCTTGTAGAAGATATATCTTTTTTATTTCATTCTCTTCTTGTTGTCATTTCCAGTTAATTTTTTTATTTTATGATTATATTTTTTATTTTCTCCTCAGAGTAAAAAAGCCTATTACCTTACTTTAAGATAATTTTTATAATAGAAATCAAATAAAGCCTATATAGAACCTTTATTGGGTAGATTATCAGATTTTAATATATATGATATATTATTATATTATCATATAAAAAGTAATTTGGTTACTGCTAGTTCCATTTTCCAAGCTGTATTCATATTAAAATCCTACTTATTCATAATAAACATAATATTGACATTAATATTCCCAATTTACATATGAGTGGGTCAATTGAAAGACATTTGATTATGTAATAGAAACTTTTCTATCAGGTGGCATAAGGGAATAAAATTCTACATGCAAAGTGTTCCTCAAAAATTATTTAAAACTATATTAGATATTTCTTCTCTAGCAATACGATTAGGAGATAGATCCATGCTATGGTTGCAGTAAAGAACAAGTGAAATTCTTAGTCTATTGTAAGCTTATTAGTGGCACATAAAGTTTTATTTTTCTGAGTAAAACAATTTACTAGAAATTAATTTATATGCCAAAGTGTTGGAGAGCCTTTTATTATATTTGCAACTCTTCTTTAATTGTTCATAGATTAATTTGACATTTCATGAAGGCTAACTTGTTAGAATTTCATGTACTGAGAAATGGTCAAACAAGTGAATAAAATGGCCAATTGTACTTTTCTCCTTTTTGTCTTTAGTCCTGTCATAGCAGTTGTCCAAATCAGATTTATTGTAATGATTTATTTTGGGAAACATAAGAGTACAAAAAGCTACTTTATTTTATTTTGGTATCTGAAAATAGTTATATCATCTGATTTGAGAAGGCCATTAACTGTGGCAAAAGTCAGCCATATCAAGATATTCTTATGTTGAGATTTGTAATAGGGAATACGTTCTTAACAATGAGCAATGGTATGCCTTCATGTACCAATTATACCTCAGTATAGAAATTTTAGAAAGATAACAACAATGTTGAAAGTCAGCTGCAAAATATCCTGGAGAAATAATTGCTCCTAGTTATACCTATTCTACTGTCAGTGTAGACACACAGAATTGGTTCCAGGGTTAGATGTAGTCAGACAGAGTTGTCTATCTAGTTTCACATTATTTTAAGATTAAAATATGCGCTGACCTTAGTAACATAAAATAAAAGGATATTCTGATTTTTGTTTTGCATGGGGCTGGATACAAAGAAAGTGAACTTTAATTCAGATCAGGAAAAGTAAAGAAAGATGAAAAAGAAAAAAAGTTAAGTATTTATTTAACTATGAATATGGACACACACACACACACACACACACACACACATATATATATATATCACAGCTTAAATGCACCAGGAAAAGTGATAAATAAACAATAATAAATTCATGTGGCCACAGATGCTGACAAGAATTAGGAGATGCATGTGTAACATGACAATGTATGAATAAATACACATCTATAAAAATTCCACAATTCCCCATCTATATCTATATAAAATTAAAGAGAAATTCAGACAAATGTTCCAATTCTAATTTAATGCTATATAATTTGTTCTGATTTTCCTCTTTGCTCTCTGAAATCATTTTCCAACAGTTGATGTCAAATCTTTCATTATTTGTTTAGACATACTCTACAGCTATAGCATTTACATAACTATTGGTCTCCCAAAAGAAATAACTTCACCATCTAAAGTAAAAACTACTTTTTTTTGTCTTTAGTCATACATGTTGAAATAAATTTCTGCTATATAGATTAATATCACAACCCCCCCTTGGATTTCATTATATTATTTGGAGTGAATGTAATTCTCTTGCTAAAGATATGTATTCCATCTTGATATTCCCCACCTTCCACCTGATTTTTGAAACATGTTGATACATTGGTGTTTATAATCTCTGCTACAATGTATACTAACATGTATTGCAATTACTTACTATTGCATGTGTAGCACTACATACCATTTCATAAATATGCTAGCCTGTTGATTTTAGCTGTCTAAAGATGTAGAAAACAGAGTTTCCTTTACTTTGTTCTTTCTATGCATTCATTTTTATATATGTCTTGGCTTTTAATATTTTATATTCTTCCTTACTAAGAACATATTGCAATTTCTTTCAGATATTTTGATATTTTAGTAATAGGTTCTCTTAGATTTTAAGAAACTATATATCTAACTTTCAAGGATACCTCTATTAGTTACTTATCTATTGTTGTGCTAGTACATCATGTCCAAGATAACTTATGAGATAAAACATTTAATTTAGGGCTTATGATTATACAGGGTGAGAGTTTATGACTATCATGGCAGGGAGCCTGGCCACATGCAGGCAGGCAGTTATGATATTGAGGTAGTAACTGAGAGCATACATTTGATACAAAAGTGGGAAGGAGAGAGAGGGAGAGAGGAAGAGAGAGAGAGAGATGGTAGATCCCCTCTGTATGGTGTGAATATGTTTTTTTCCCATTGGTTAATAAAGAAGATGCTTGATTCTATGGCAGCACAAAATAGAAGAAGGTGGGAATTCCAAGAAGAGATAGAAGAGAAGAGTAGGTGGAACCTGAGAGATGTCATCTAGCTGCCAAAGGAAAACATGTGAACCTCCAGGCAGAAACTTACAGGTAGACCATGGCCTTGTGGTGATTCACAGATTAATAGCAATGGGTTCATTTAAGATGTAAGAGAGAGCTTGGGGAGTGGGAGGGTGGAGATGGAGGAAGGGCAGATATAGGAGCAGGGAAGAAGATATTTACATTAAAGGAGCCATTTTAGGGTTGACAAGAGACTTGGCTCTAGAGGGGATCCCAGGTGTCCACGGGGATGTCCCCAGCTAGGTCCTTGGCAGCAGAGCAGAAGGTGCCTGAACTGGCCTTGCCCCACTATCATATTGATGGTTATCTCGAATATCACCATAGAATCTTCATCCTTCACGGATGGAGATAGAGACAGTGACCCTCATCAGAGCAACGGACTGAGCTCTCAAGGTCTAGTTAAAGAGCAGAAGGAGGGAGAAGATGAGCAAGGAAGTTGGTCCACCCACTGAGACAGTGTGCCTGTTCTAATGGGAGCTCACCAAATCCAGTTGGACCAGGACTGAAAGAGCATGCGATCAAACCAGACTCTTCAAATCAGACTTACAATGGGGGCTGACTGAGAATCCATTGATAAAGGCACTGGGACTTGTTTCTACTGCATGTACTGGCTTTTTGAGACCCTAGTCTATTTGGATGCAAAGCTTCCTAGGCCTGAATGTAGTGGGGAGGGCCTTGGACTTCCCACAGGGCAGAGTTCCCTGCCCTCTATTAAGGAGGGAGGGGGAGGGAGGAGGACGAGTGGGGGAGGGGAATGGGAGGAGAGGAGGAAGTATAAATTTTTGAATGAAAAAAATAAAAAAATACGAAAAAAGAAAAAAGAATATCAGAGTAAAAAAGATATTTTACATTGTTAGTTAAAAATCAGTGAGTAGTGAATAAAAGATTGGTATTTTAAAATAAATGAAACTTCTAACTGAGAAAAATATCTTAAGCAAAATCTAATTTTGGTCAGCAAAAAAAATGTTTGTAACTTAGATCACAGACAAAAGTCTAAACTTTTAATTATATGAAGAGCTCCTAGAAATAAATAAGAAAAAATGAAGCAAGAAAACCAGGTAAATATTGATGAAAAGAATACCAAAAATAATTAGTAGTCACTTAAAAATGAATAGCATTCTAATTTTAATAAGAAGTAAATTTAAATTGCCCTGGGAAAACATTTTTCTCATATCAGATTAGTAAGAACTACTTACATCTGTGATGATTTATTATATTGATTACTCCATGGGGAAATATTTTCATGTGCAGTTGATGCAGAGGAAATTAGCTCAATTTCAATGAATACCCTTGTCTAGTAGACAGCAAATACACACAGCCATTGACCTTACCATTGAAGTTCTAGGAATTTATCCTACAGATAGACTAGAACATCTACAAAATATATTTACTAGGTTAGTTATTGCAACTTTAAGATATTATAAACTTTGGGAGGCAGAGGCAGGCAGATCTCTGTGAGTTCGAGGCCAGCCTGGTCTACAAGAGCTAGTTCCAGGACAGGAAACAAAAAGCTAGGGAGAAACCCTGTCTCAAAAATCCAAAAAAAAAAAAAGATATTATAAACTAAACTTCCATCAGGTGAGAGTAGTTATACTATGATTCATTTGGACACTAGAATATAGGGCATCTGTGAGTGGCTAGACAGGGAATGAAGTATGTTGAATGCTTAAAGAATGCGTATTGCGTTTGTATGTCTTTGTGTCTGTGTCTGTTTGTGTGTTTGTATGTGTGTCTGACACTCCACTTGAAGCTTGTTTTCTTCTTGGCAAAACTGGCCTTTAAGCAAAAAACTGCCCATGCATTGACCACTGACAAAATGCACTGTGTCCGGACGGGAGAAGCCTGAAAAAAAAAAAAAAAAAAAAGACTGCCAAACCTTTCCAAGACAGAATGATTTTGACAATTTTCCTGCCTCTAAAAATGGTAGCCAGTTTTCTCTGTCATTTTCTGCGCATTTTGAAAGCTGCTTGATTGCACTTGCTACCTTGCTGTCTACTCAAGTAATATCATCTCCCTTCTCAGGTCTTCAATGGTGAAAAAAAAAAGTCATAGTTACTTTTTTTCTTATGACTTAATCAAGCCATTTATAATATGAGACAGACTCCCTAGGTTAAAATAATTATTAAAACATTTAACATGTGTTTCTTGCTTAGTACTGTCTATGCTAGTTCTAATTTTTATACTTGATATGTGTTCTTATTGTATATAGTTTTGTATTAGGTTTGGAACTCTCCAATTTAGACAAAAGGGGGAGGTGATGGGGAACCTCCTTCAGCCAATGGCCTTTAAGAGGCTGGTTGAACATGGTTTGGGGTACTAAAAAGGTCTAGGCTCACATGCCCGCCCTCTCTCTCCTGTCTCCTCGATGTTGGATTCAGTTCCTATTCCCTGTTCTTGCAGAGGACTATGATCTGTGAGTCCCTCTTAAATAAAATACCCCTTATTATACTTAAAAAAAAAAGAGTTATCTAGAAAAATGCATGAGCTAATTGGCCAAACAGTGTTGTAATTAATAAAGTTTCTGTATGATGATTTTTGGTATTGGTGGTTGTGAAACAAATCAGCAGTCTATGCCTACAAAATAGTATCTCTGCCTATGAGAAAGAGAGGCCCCTTTTCCTGCATGCAGCTTCCAGAGATTGCTTGGGTCTGGCTGCTTCTCCTGCAGGTCACTTGGGCCTGCCTGATGCTCTTGGACACTGTTCAGGCCTTACTTTCAAATTTTTAATTTGAATTTTTGAAAATTTTATACATGAATATGCTGAATTTGAATGATTTCTACAATTCTCTCTCCCCCTTCCAACTCTTCCTATGTCTTTCTTGCCCTTCTCTAAATCTTGACCTTTTATTCTATAATCAACATCTTATATGAACTATATGTGTATACCAACAATCTAGTGGGTCTAATTAATGTTGCTACAATATAAGTGTTTAGGGATGACCATTTAGGTTTTGTAATATATATAGTTAAAATTAGTTTGTCCAATATTCAAATTGAATACTACATAGAACAAAAATTAACAATCAAGAGCCATGTTGTGCAAAGTGATGTCTCAAATAAATTTCTGAGTAAAGGACTCTAACTAAACAAAGGAGTAAATTGCTTCTCCCCCACTTACATACACTAAGTACAGACAAGTCCATGTTCTTGGAGACAGCGACATTGATTGGAAACTGGGAGAGCACAGCAGTTAGAAATGAAGACAGAGGTTTCTTGACTGGTCCCTGGGTGATGATCCTGAAAGCCCTGCCTAACTGAAGCTCCCCAAATGATTTTTAAAAGAGCCTTCACTGCTTTCTGTTGTGTGGTTATGAAACCCAGAAGTAATCACCAGCCCCTGCTCCTCACTTTCCGAGAAACCTGAACTTGTTTCCAAAGAAAACAAGCTGGCATTTAGAATAATAATCAGCAGGTCACAGGCAGGGTGCAGCAAGGGCAGGGATCAAACACCCACGCCGCTAAACTTGTAGTCTATGTTTTTAGTTTACTTTGCAGAAGTTGCTGGGGGGCGGATCATTTAGTAATCCTGATTTCCTAAGCTGACTTCAACTTCACTTTGGGGAAAGTCTTTCCCTGCAGTAAGGACAGTTCTTAACAGAGACTGGGTGGTGCTGTAATTCTCTGCCTCCAAGAAAGATCCAAACCATGAGACTATCAGCAAGAATTATCTGGTTTATGTTATGGACTGTTTGTGTAGCACAAGGTAAGTTTTAAACAGATTGCCTTTCTCCATTCTGGCTGAGCCGCACTATAAAACATTTGCAGATAATAATTCTCATAGCAATCATTGAAATAAAGTCTACAAAATGTGAAGGAATTACTGGTCTGTAACTTAATGGCCTTTGGTGCTAAGTTTAAAGGTTGCAAGCAGTTTATTTGATTGCCATAATTGATGGTTCCTCCCAATGTAAAACACAAACAGTCCTTGAAAAATGTTTTTGCAAGTCATAGTTCGGTATAGTCATTTAACTTGTAGTCATCATGAAATACAAACCCCTTTTTTGTATGAGTGTCCCTGAAATACTTCATGCAAAACAAGTGAGACATATGTAAATATCTGTACTTAGTGAAAACTTTTACAAATTTTTTAGGGAGTGAATTTATTTTAGGCATAATTCTTTTTATGGCATTTCTTGATCATGGTTTGTCTTTTTTTTTCTGCTTTGTGTTATCTTTTTAAAATTCTTCTTTATTGTTTTATTGAGCTGTATATTTTTCTCTGCTCCCCTCCCTGTCTGTCCCCTTCAACCCTCTCCCAAGGTCCCCAATGCTCTCAATTTATTCAGGAGATCTTGTCTTTTTCTACTTCCTATGTAGATTATCCATGTATGTCTTTCTTAGGGTCCTCTTTGTTATCTAACTTCTCTGTGAATTATAGGCTGGTTTTTCTTTGCTTTATGTCTAAAAGTCATTTATGAAGGAGTACATAAGATATTTGTTTTACTGGGTCTTGGTTGCCTCACTCAATGTGATGTTTTCTAGATCCATCCATTTACCTGCAACTTTCAAGATGACCCATCACTTACAACTGACATTGCCATGACTTTAAAGTTTGGTACATAAGAACGGCATGTATGAAACTAAAGTGGTTATAAAATTTGACACATAATCTGTATATGACATTTGTAAGATCTTTTGTATTTGGCTTCTGTTTTCCCGTGTGTATGGAACATATACACTTGTGAAATCCTTTTGTGGCCTGTATAATGTGAGTATGAGAGCTCTTCCCCCATGTCAATAAGAGAAGTTTCAACTCTATCATTGAGTTAAATTCCATCAAAACAATTTGCTTTATTCAATGAAGGGGTTCACTTTTCTAGTTCATAGTGATGTGACAAGCATTCAATTGACTTATTTTTGTTGTTCTGGATTTTTAAAAATAGGGTGTTCTAATGTAAGACACCAACTCAAAAACCTGCATGCAACTGCTTTAAACATATGCCCTAGGTGGATGACAATCAGCAGTGGAAAAGTACAAAACTCGCAAAACAGCCCTGACTGCCAAAACTTGCACCCTGACCATGGTACCCTGCACCACCAGCCTGCCAAGAAACACCTAGTGTCCATGATAGGGCTTGGGGACTTTCCAGGACAGGGTTTGGGGTTTTATGGCATTTCTGGGAAATAGAAGGAACAAATAGCTATGCCCTAAAACTGACCCAAAATGCTAAATGTTGTATCCAATTGTTTCGTATCTTATATCCATTGTTTTAATGTTGTGGTTTTTGCCTATTAAAAACTTGTTGTAATTGTTTTTTTTGTTGTTGTTGTTTTTTTTTTTTTTTTTTTTGATTTTTTTCGAGACAGGGTTTCTCCATAGCTTATTGGTTCCTGTCCTGGAACTAGCTCTTGTAGATCAGGCTGGCCTCGAAATCACAGAGATCCATCTGCCTCTGCCTCCCAAGTGCTGGGATTAAAGGGGTGCGCCACCACCGCCCGGCCAAACTTGCTGTAATTGTTGTTCGAGGTTGCTCTGCCTCTTCGGAGACTAGAGACAACCGGTCACGTGATCGTTAATAAACCCTCTTGCTTCTTGCATCTGCTGGACTGGTTAATTGGGCCGCGGGACTTCTCACTCTTGGGCCTGCACCCAGTGGGTGAGGGTCTTTCACTACCACTCTGCTTTGTCCATAAACTCGCTGTAATCCTGTGTCGGCCCTCCATGTGTTAAGGTTACAGGTCCTAGCAACTGCCATACTTGACTTAGCACTTGTTATATCAAGTGAATAACGCAATGTTAATCATTTTTCCAGATGTTTCACTTAGCCAACACTTTGCAATTTGAGCCTTTGCTGTGGCCTCTACTCACTGAAGAATATTAACAAACAAGCTCTAACTGGACACGTACCTCTCCAGACAAGAAAGACAGATATGGTTTCTCAGTTATATCTTTTAATCAGGTTCTAAAAATTTGTTTAATAGTGTTTGATATTTTTGATTGAACTTTTCAATTATATTTTGTAATATTATTTTTTTGAATTTTATCTTATAAGTCTTATATTCAGATACCTTTTAGACTAAAGCATTCATTTTCTTATAAATGAAAATATAAGTATTATTAAAATGAGATATGATTATATTGGCTAAGATTTCTAAAGCAGTGTTGATATTATTAACTATAACTCAACCTTTTCTCTTGTCATAAGTCAATGTTTTGGTCTTTTACTTTAATGGTCTATGTTCATACAGAGTTATTTTTGAAGGTATATATTATAAACAAATATCTATTTTATTTTTAGCTAATTCTTAAATCTTAAGAAATTATACAAATGAAATCAAGCTGTTTATATAAACACTAAGTGGGATTTAAATATTAAAAAGAAGTGTCCTCCAATTTACATGAAAAATTAATGTTAATGATTTAAAATTCTCATACCATGGATTCCAGCTGATTTTTTGTTATTGTTAGATATGATTTTTTATTATTGTGTATTGAAATGCTGTTATCGTTCTTACTGGTGAGTTGGGCTGTACTGTCCACATTACTGTTCCAAAGGCTTTACAGTAAGAGACGAAGACAAGTTTAATATTAAAAGCATTATGTAGAGTAACTTTATGATATTCACAAAGTCACACAATGAAGAGACAGATGTGAGAAGTTTCATGGACATTTAGTGGACACAGAGCTCCCTCTTCATTCTTAGCTTGGCTAGTAGCCTGGGTCTGTCTGAAAAGTAAACAATTTCAACAGTCTGTCAACTTAACAGGAATTCCCCCATGCAACAGAACTTGAATCAATTAAAATTGTTACATATATGCTTCAATATTTGCTATTGTTTCTTTTCCCTACATCAGACACTGGCTACTAAAGATTCTTGTGAAATGCTATCCTAATGCTTTCCTAAGCCCGGAAGAAGAGGCAAGCATTTCATAAATCACTTCTGCTTTGATAAATATCAACATTCTTCCAAAACCAAGGTTAACTGGACCAGCAGGAAGGCTGAACTCGTTAATGAACTTTCTTGCAATAGAATCTGACTACTTGAGTTAAATCCATGGAACCTACAAGGTGAAAGAAAGAAAAACACCTTCTGCAGGCCATGTTCCAGTTTCCATAGGCAAGCATGGCCACTGGATATCACACCTGCCCATATTAAAAGCAAAAAAGAAAAGTACAACTTTAACAAAAATTTTAAAAGGGAAGAACTATGAACCTAGCTTTGTTTTTGTCCTCACTTTTCCATATGTCAATGCTGCCTAATATATTTTTAGTGTAGAACCTGCCTGTGTTTACGCTCCTAGCTGCTGGGAACTTTAAATGCTGATTCTTGCAAAATCACATGCTGTTCAGATTGGGTAAGATTTACAGGACAACCTGTAACATAAGAGTTCCTTAATCAAGCTGTGTAATTTCAGTTCTGGGGAATGGATTATACCCAAGTTTTCCAAGCACACATTTTACCCTCACAATTGGATATTGTGTGAAATTGTCCACAGCCCAGAATTACTGAAACAAACCAATTAAAGCTGTGCAGAATCACAACCAAATAACTCTGCAGACTTCAAGGGGAGATAAGTGTTCTTTGATCCTGGAGGTCTAAAGAACAAAAACGTTCTTTTAGGCTTCAAGATTTTAATCTTAGAATGGAGAATTCATTTAATTCTATATTATCTTATTTTAAGTGTAAGATGTTTTCAAGCTTAATTTGACTTTGATTTGGAAAATTTTATCTTACAAATATTATGAATTAATAATAGGTACTCTTTAGAAATTAGAAGGAAAGTTATTTATGCTTTTATTTAAAATGCTATGATAAATGGCAAAATGTTAACTGTGATGTAAACTATTTCTTTTTTTTCCCCTTAAGAAAAAGAATTTATATGGAAAGTGCTCATACTTTTTCCTTCATTCTATGTCCACGGTAGTGTAGAGTTTGCCCCATCTTTTTCTTTTCTATTTTCGAGACAGAGTTTCTCTGTGTAACTTTGGCGCCTGCCCTGGATATAGCTTTATAGACCAGGCTGGCCTCAAATTTACAGAGACACACCTGCCTCTGTTTCCTCAGTGCTGGGATTAAAGGTGAGGACTGATCACAAAAATATACTCAAGTAATTGGTCATCAAAAAAAAAACCAGATAATCCAATTTAAAAATGGAGTAGACCTAAACAGACAACTCCTCAGCAAAGGAATCTAAAATGACTGAAAGATTATTGATAAAATGCTCAACATCCTTAGCCATCAGAGAAATGGAAATCAAAACAACTTTGAGATTCCATCTTACACCTATAAGAATGACCAAATTCAAAAACACTGATGGGAACTTATGTTAGAGAAGATGTGGGGTAAAGCGAACACTCCTGTATTTCTATTGGGAGTGAAAGCTGGTAGAGCGTCTATGGACATCAGTATGGCTATTTTTCATAAAATTAGGAAACAATCTTCTCTAAGACCCAGCAATACCACTTTGGGGTATATACCCAAATGATGCTTAATCATGCAACAAGCAGATGTGCTCAACTATGTTCATAGCAGCATTTTTAGTTATAGCCAGAACCTGGAAACAACCTAAATGCTCCTTGACCAAAGAATGGATAAGGAAAATGTACATTTACACAATGGAGTACTACACAGAAGATAAAAATCCTGACATCTTAAAAACTAAAAGCAAATGCATGGATCTATAAAACATCATATTGAATGAGGAAACCCAGACCCAGAAAGACAAATATCATATGTACTCACTCATAAGTGGCTTTTGACATAAAGCAAAGAAAACCAGCCTTGAATTCACAATCCCAGAGAACCTAGACAACAACCTGGACCCTGAGAGAGACACACATCGATCGAATTTACATGGGAAGTAGACAAAGACAAGGTCTCCTGAGTAAATTGGGAGTGTGGGTATCATGGGAGAGGGTAGAAGGAAAGGGGAGAGAAAGGAAGGGGATCAGAGCTATTGTATAGCTCAATAAAATCAATTTTTAAAAGGTGTGTGCCACCACCATCATAGTAACTGAAAACCACAAACCCATTCCAGTCTTCACTTTTATTGTTTGAGATAGAGTTTTATCTTACGACCCAACCTGGCCTTGCACTCTTGGTCTTCCAGTCTTAGCTTCCGAGTTACTAGAATTCAACATCCAGAAACACCTGCTCAGGTTTTTTATCTCCATTTCTCAACTAAATTCACAGAAATAGCTGGTCCTTCCTTAGAAGAGTGGGGGAAAATTCTTTTAATTCCAGATTGTCAAAACCTTTTAAAGAAGCCATCAATAATTTTCTCTCCCAAGTGGAAAAGAAAAAAAAAATCTTTCATTAAAAGAGAAATGATCTGTCCTTCAAACATGTAATAGAGTAATATTACACAGACTGAACAAGTTATATTTAGAAAAAATATATGAATATCATATATGCAGGTAATAACAATAATGAAAATAAGAGTCCATTAATTTGAAAGAGAGCAAGGAGGGATATATGGGAGGTTTGAGAGTGAAAAAGGGAATGGGAAAATGTAATAATATTATAGTTAAAAGAAATAATAGTAAAAAATAGGAATTTCCATAGAAATTAGAAAATAATGTGGATTTACATAGTAAAAAGTTGTGTCGCAGATGGTTTAGGTTACACATGAAACCAATCTTGGCATCTTGCTTTTATGTTCCTATCAAGGGTTTGTAAACTTGATAAGTCATAGGATAAGCCAGGACTTACGTGTATGCACCTTTTAAACATTTCCTTTATTTTAAATTATACTGAATAATTAGAATTACTGCTGCAGTCTAAGCTATGAGTATCATAATAGTTTCAAAGCCAGAAGACATATTAAAAACGCTGAATTCACCCATCCTTAACATTTGTTTGACTTTCTTCTTTGGGGCAAAGGGGAAAGAATTCACAACTACAAAGGAAGCACCTGTTGCAAATTAAATAACCCCCTTCCACTTGCAAAGCTATAGCTTTACAATTATGCAAACAGCACTGGGCCTCTCCCCAGAGCCTCCCTGTGCTGAATCTGAGAATTGGAAGGAAAGGGAAGTAATCTTTTCATCACAAGCCATGGAAGGAAGGAGACTCTGACATTTCCCTAGGGAAAGTGGGGAAATGTATAACTCGATTAAAAACAGTAAAGTATATAAAAATAAAAAAAATCAGGAATGTAGAAGAGAAGACAGCATAGACATTTTTTTTTGAGCCTTGAATTCAGATTTTCATAAGAAAAAACTACAGAGACAAGGTCAGGAAAACATGTGCCCTGTGTAGTAAGGTCACCGCACAGTCTAGACATTTACACTTCTCCATGGTCATAATCGCAGACCAAGGAGCTAGAGGTCCAGTTATGCAGACATTTGCTTCTTCACAATCCACCCTAAGAGAGTATGTGAGTGTTGTAGATCTTTATATAAACTAGAAAAATGGGCAATACTAGTTAATTATTCAAATTAGGTTTTAATTTCAGTAGGACAAATAACCCCTACCCACAAGACTCATGTTTTTAAGAATTGTGTTGCATTTCCTTAACTGGTGCTTTTTGGCATTGTTCTATGTCCCATTTCTCTTCTGTGTTTTCTCTTCTGCAACTCTTAAAATACCTGACATGTTTATAGTACCACAAACCCAACCAACCTGTAATTTACATGAAAGAGACAATACAGTTAAATTTAGTGATATTCTGTGTAACTTATTCTGTGTAAAATTTCACTGACAGAGGATAAGACTGGACAGTAGTAAGCAACCAAGTTTTTCTGAGACAGGAAGCGTTTCAGTGTGAAATGCTGTGGAAGTTGTCAAAAACTGGAGAAATTGATCACAGGCAGGGAGTAGGGTAGATTGTGATGGAAAACCTTGCTTATTTTTAGCACAGCCATATTCGAGAAATGCGCGTGCCCTTTACGTGAATATAATTTTAAACTGCAGCTCTTAAGTATTGTGATCTAGAGTTATTCTGAGAAAGAAATTGCCACATAGTAAATAGTCTTCATTTTGGACTTAGATTGCTCAATTTTGAAATCTCCCCACCCTCCAGGTTAATCCATTTTTGTTTACTGTCTCTAATTGTCAGTAAGTTGTTACCACTTTGCTCTACACACTACACACACACACACACACACACACACACCACCTACCTTTTGTTATATGAGGAGATGCTGGCAACCAAGTCATGTGTGCTCAGTTGATTGACGCGTGGCTCACCCAGTTCTTCAGTTCTTCTCAGAACTTAGCACATGAAAAATACACAAGGTAACTGGGAGAAAACTATTACATTTTGGTTAAAATGAATTAAAAAAAAAACAATTTCAGAGAAAGTCAAGTAACCAGAGGAAAAAAAAAGGAAATTTCTACCTGGAAATAATAAAAAAGAGCACAAGAATTTGACAGAGCACTTTTGTTTTGACATATTAACTTAGAAAGCTTAGTTTCTCACAAACAGTGCCAACTGGAAATGCAATAGACAGAGGATGATTGTAGAAACACCCCTTCAAAGATTCCTAAGAACTTTTTATACTTTGCCCTAAATGCAAGAGGTTCCTGACTGAAACACTGCAACATAGACTCACACTTGGTACTGCAGCAAGGGCAGCCTGAATGCCTAGACTGGCTGCGGGTGCTGGGATTGAGACACAGAGGCTTCTTTTCAGGTGGAAGAACAGCAACCTTTATTTTGCCCAGCTAAAGCCTTTTATATTAGGAAGCTTCTGCAGGAAAATCACTGGCCACAAGGAAGTTTCCCTGTCTGTCAGGGGGAATGAGGGCAGCTAGATCACAACAACTTGGGAGATGGATAGATGAACAGTATGGTTGTGGAGAGTTGTCAATGCAGACAACAGGCCTTCAAATTCACTAGACAATGGTTTCCTTGTCTTTTTTTCCTCCCAGTTTTGAAAAACTGTAAGAAAAGCCAGGTGGGATGGAGCATGCCTTAAATCCCAGTACTAGGGAGGCAGAAGCAGATAGACCTCTGTGAGTTCAAGGCCAGCTTGGCTTCAAAGTGACTTCCAGGACAGCCAGGGCTACACAGAAAATCACTGTCTCATGGTATGGGATGGGGGGTGATAATAAAATCTAACCCTCTGTATACTAATTTAAAAGTAAAATTAAAAATATAAATTAGAATGGATCAGGAGGGAGAGAGGATGTAACATGAGGGCCGACTTGTTGAGGTTTCTGTCCTGCCCGGTACCCCACAGCTGGCAAGCCCCAAAGAAAATCACACAGAGGTCTCCATTAGTTATAAAACTGATTGGCCCATTAGCTCAGGCTTCTTATTAGCTCTTGTAGCATATATTAACCCATTATCCTTATCTATGTTAGCCACATGGCTCAGTACCTTTTTCAGCAGGGTATATCACATCTTGCTTCTTCAGTGATCTGGGCAGGAATGCGAGGAATGGGCTTCCTCCTTCCCAGAATTCTCCTGTTCTCATCACCCTACCTCTACTTCCTGTCTGGTTGACCTGCCTATACTTCCTGCCTGGCCAATCAGTGTTTATTTAAAACACGATTGACATTATAGACAATTATCCAGCACCAATGACGTTTGCCAGATATATTTTTGCTGCTTTAATTTTACGTTGTTTATCTGAAACACCGTCATACTAAACAGCACAAGCTGGTCTCAAATAACAATCTCCCTTCTCCAATATCCTAAAAGGCATGGAGCCTCATGTAGGCAGATTTTGAAAGCTGCATAGGAAGTTAGTCGGATGATGGCAAAAGGAGGTTAATGGTTTGGGAAAATATAAGTTATACAGAAAGAAATAAAGTGGTTCTGTAAAACGGGAGCTCACCTCTACAGATCCAAGTAAAGTCTCCTTAACTTTTACAAGTTAACTTTAGGAGTAAGGTTTCATAAAGCACGGTCATGAAAAACTCAGAGACAGATATTGGGGTTTAACCTGAAGACCAGAAAAACAAAGCAGCCACCATTGGCTGTCACCTAGACCTCGATCCGATATAATGATCCTGCCTCCAGGAATCTCAGAATGACACTGAGACTGAGAGCTGTCTCCTCCTATTTTATAATCCTCTCTAATTCTGGGATTAAGGGTGTGCACCATTACTGCCTGGTTGGTTTCTATGGCAAACTAATATGGCTACTGGGATTAAAGTTGTGTGTCATTGCTGGCTGGTCTGTAAGGTTGGCCAGTGTGGCTGTTTTACTCTCCTGATCCTCAGGTAAGTTTTATTATTAAAATGCAAATGAAATACCACTACAGTGTGGAAAGGAGTTGTTTCCCCTTTGTTTTCATTCTTATCCTCTGGATCCCACTGATAACACTCTGAATTTTTGCTATCTAACTGTCTATGTTTATTTGCTCCATCCTGCAATTAAGCTACTTTTTAAGGCAATCTTTCAAGCCTAAGGAAAACCATTCAATATAAACTAACGGTTTATTTTAAAAAGACAACAATGTGTCTGAAATCATACTCAGTGTTTGGAGACAGCAGTCCAAGCAGTGCCCATTTCAGATTTGTTAAATGAATGCATTTCATGCTGCCTCCTCACAATGACACAACTGCCAGCTTCTCCTGCCAATTTCTTTGATGTTTCGGCATATACCCTTTATGATCTATGCTTTCCTCAAGGTTAACTCTTTTACAAATAAGCTATGTAATTATCCCTTTATATTTTAGAAATACAAATTTATATTTTCAAATTTCTTAAGTATCATTTGAACCTAAATTTTATAGTTTGTTTTTTGAAGTATTTTATTGCACCTAATATTTATTTGTTCAAAATATAACAAACTCTATATACTTCCACTATTCATAAATTACTCTGAATATGTTTAATTAAGAAAATCTCTTTGGCTCACCATATAGTCATAAAATTAATATATGTTTATATCAATACAAAGGCAGAAGGGAAATGTAATGAAAATACCTATTTTGACATTTCTATTTATTTGTTTTATTTTTCTAAGGAACTTGTAACTTTCAATTATAGCATATTCTACCATCTATTATTAGATAATATTTTAAAAGTGATACTGTCTATTTTTTTCTAAATTTTTTAAGAAACTATAGTAAATGAACAAAGAGGCTTCCTTTGACTTTAATCTACCAAAAGTGTGGGTATAAGAGATACATCTTACAAAATATGAAAACTCATTAATATTTATTTCATTTCTTCAAGAATTCTTTAAACAATCATTAAAAGACATATTGCCATTGGAAATAGGGAATTGTATCTTGTTTGTGTATGTATACTACTTCTTTAAAATTTGAATATGAAAAACTGGTGAATCATAATTACTAAACATCAGATATTTGCTTTTAACTTTTAAAAATTACACAATTACCTCCCTCAAGATAAAGTAAAAAAGGGTCCGTTTTCAGATAGTGAACCTATACACAGGGATGTTTCAAATTCAGACAAGTATGGAGAAAATCAGCACAGGCAGCTTTTGACAACACCATAAACTGTCAATTGCATTACTGCAAACACACAGGATCAGACTTTATTTGTTCTGACCTGAATAAGTATGTAGGCACAAGAAAGGTGAGTCCACTCATTCACTGGTGGTTAGATACAGAAGGTGTGCCCCTTTTCAGGGGTTTTAAGATGAATCATCCTCCTGAAAGTGTTTTTATCCTTTTGAAAGCATTGCTGTGCTCCCTGTTTACATGCCTACTCTATATTGCTAACAGTTTCCGATCTATTTCAAGAAAATTTTTTGCATATTTATATAAAATAGACTACATGATATAAAAGAACTTGTAACAGTCTATTTAGAACTCTGAGAATATTTTTCAGTGGAACTTGAGAAATCTTGTTGTTTGTCACCATCATAAGACACGTCTAACTCTCATTGTAGAAATATGGTGAATCATTAATGATTTTATCTATAACACGAGTTACTGGTCCATGTTATTTTGAGAATCTAAACAAGGACAAACAAAACGTTCATTTGAAGGGAAGAAGGTCTCAGCAACTGAAAACAGAAGGAATCTTCATTTTCAGAGAGCTCACATTTTGAAGCACCAGGTTTTTGCTGCTGCGGTGGTGGGGTATTAGCACCATCTAGTGTACAAAAGCTTAGTTACATAAATGATGAAACACTAAGACAAGTGTTCTAAATATTAGAAAAATACTCAAAGGAAATATGTGTTCCTGACAACCTAAGCAAGACCTTTATTCTTCTGTAAGTATAGTGTTTTTTTTAATTTTTATTATATGTGGTAAAATGGCATCTTAGAGATACAAGTTGTAGGTGGGACTCGCCTCAGGTTGTCTTTAAAAGATAAACTTTAGAATAGAGTGGTGAATTGTTACAAAATTAAGAATTAAAATAAATCTAGCCATTAAAGTAATAATTTTACAAATATAAATAATAAAAAGCCCTGGAATCTCACATTTAGGAACCAAGATTCTGGGTTTTACAAACACATTAATTTAAACATTAGGGTATTTATTGTAAAATTAAGTAGCAGGCATCATTAAAAACAATTCTTTTCTTTAGCACTAATATTCCATAGCCATATTTCCAGCCCTACGGGAAGAAAAGAGTCTCAAAAGCATGAACAATAGTCAGAGACTCACTTGTAACAGTCAAGAGTCCGATAGTAATGCAAAACTTATAGCTATAATACATACACAGAGGACCTGCTGTAGCTCTGAGCAATCCCTGTGCTTGCTGCTTCAGTGCCTGTGAGCTCATCTGAGCCTTGATTGATTAATAATATACAGCGTCTTGTTCTCCTGGTGTCCTCCATTGCCTCTGTGTCTTATATTCTTTCGCCGTCTTCTTCTATGTAATTCCCTTGGCTTTGTGGGAGAGGATTTGATGGAGAGCTCAATTTAGACTCTCCACCTAATATCTGACCTGTGAGTCTCTGCCTCTGTTCCCATCTGCTGACAGAGATGGGACGATGACTGGATAAAATACTGGTCTACAAGTATAGCAGAATACCTTCATCTTTCCTTCCTCCCTTCCTTCCTTCCTTCCTTCCTTCCTTCCTTCCTTCCTTCCTTCCTTCCTCCCTCTCTCCCTCTCTCACTTCTTCCCTCCCTCCCTCCCTCCCTCCCTCCGTCCCTCCCTCTCTACCTCCCTTCTTCCTCTCCTTCCTTCCTGGTACAGGAGAATTGTCTGTAATCTGTCAATCATGTTTTAAATAAATGCTGATTGGCCAGGCAGAAAGTATAGGCGGGAAAACCAGAGAGGAAGTAGAAATGATGTAATGAGAACAGGAGAATTCTGGGAAGGAGGAAGTTGATTCCTCCCACTTCTTCCCAGACCACTGAAGCAGCAGGATGTGATCTGCAACCACCGAAAAAGGTACTGAGCCACATGGCTAACATAGATCAGAAAAATGGGTTAATTAAGATGTGAGAGTTAGCCAGTGAGAGGCAAGAGCTAATAAGCCAATCAACTTTATAACTTATAGAGATCTCTGTGTTATTTCTTTGGGGCTTGCAGGCTGTGGGGTACTGGGTGGGACAGAAACCCCAACAAGAAGGCCTGGTCCTTCATGTTACACCTTCCTGTCTGTCTGTCATATTTATTTACCAGTAGTGTTTGGTTTTACTCTAGGTAATCTGTGGGCTATCTAATCTCTAGTTCTTGGTTACTCAAGAAGTGTTTGGTATGGATTCTTTCTTATGGAGGAGGTCTTAGATCAAATAAAACATTGGTTAGCTATGACCATAAGTTCTGTGCTAGTACTTCCCCAGAGCATTAAGCAGGCAGGATAGATTGTAGATGAGAGGATTTGGGACTCAGGTAGTATTTACATTTTTGTTAGCCTGCAGGGGACCTTCCAGCACCCAAAGCACTAGAATCTAGGGCTGAAGACTCCATGTAGACACCAGCTCAACTTCTCCATGTTCAGTGAGTTTGTAGGTGTCTTCCTGACATGGAGGCCTATTCTCAATGTGCAAAGAAGAACCCATTATTTTTAGCAAAAGCCTAGGATTTTGGGGATTTCCATGGAACCCTCTTGATCAAAAACTCAACTGAATGCAATCCAGTCCCACTACTGGAAGCCTGTTTAATGACAAGAGAAGGCCCAGTTGAGACTATGTATACCCCATTATCAGGAGACTTTATTAGGATCCCCTTCACATGCTTTATCCCTCAACTGTCTCTCCCCAAATTTTCTCCCTCTCTCTTACCTCCCTTCCCCATTCACACTGTGTGAGTGTGTGTGTGTGTGTGTGTGTGTGTTAATCTTCAAAATTTAGGTATCCATAGGTTTGTTGTTTTATGTCTGGGTCTTTGTGTCATTTTTTATGCCAGTCCCTTGTGCTTTTTATTAATATTGCCTGCAATAAATCAGGAATGGTGATATCTCCAGAAGTTCTTTTATTGTTCAAGATTGTTTTAGCTCTCCTGTTTTTTTCTTTTTTCTTTTTTTTCTTATTGTTCTTGCATCTGAAGTTTGAGACTGTAATTTCAATGTCTATAAAGAATTGTGTTGTAATTTTAATGGGTGTTGCATTGAATCTGTGTCTTGCTTTAGTAGGGTGTCCATTTTTACAATGTTAATCCTACCAATCCATGAGTATGGGAGACCTTTCCATCTTCTGATATCTTCTTCAATTTCTTTCTTGAAAGACTTTAACTTTTTATGATACAGATTTTATTTTACTTGCTGGGTTAGTATTAAATCCAATACTGTTTCCAGTATTTCTTTCTCAATCTATTTTTCATTTTTATATAGGGGACTACAAATTTTATAGATGTTATCCTGCATCCAGTAACCTTGCTGGAAATGTTTATTAGCTGTAGGAGTTCCCTGGTGGAATTCTGGGGACTTTTTATTTTTACTATCATATCATCCTCAAATAAAGATATTTTGAATTTTTCTTTCAAATTTGTGTCCCTTTGATCTTCTTCATTTGTCTTATTGTTCTAGCTACACTTTTAAGTAATATTTAGAATAGCTTTAAACAACCTTCTTTGTTCCTGATTTCAGTGTAATTGCTTTGAGTTTCTCTCACTTTAATTTGATTTTGGCTATAGTCTTCAACATATTTTCTTCATAGTGTTTATATGTGTCCCATTTGGCTATGGTCTTGCACCATATTTCCTTTATAGTGTTTATGTATGTCCTTTTATCATGAAGGGGTTTGATATTTTGTCAAGGTTTTTTTGGCACCTAATGAGATGATCATGTAAGTTTTTTTCTTTCAGTTTATTTATATGGTGGGTTATATTGACTGATTTTATTTTGTTGGTCTATCCCAGTATCACTTAACTTGGAGGATACTTTTTTATGTGTTATTGGATTCTGTTTTCAAGTATTTTATCCAATAGTTTTGTATGTATGTTCATAAGGGAACTTGGTCTGTAATTCTCTTTGTTGAGTCTTCATGTGGTTTCGGTATGAGTGTTACTATGGCCTCATGAAATGAATTGAACAATGTTATTTTTATTTCTCTTTTATGAAATAATTTGAGGAATACTGGTACTCTTCATTGAAAGCCTGGTAGAATTGTGCTCTAAAACCATCTTCTTTTTTAAGTTTAATATTTTTTGGTGGTATTTATTTGTTTAGGGTTTGTCAGTCTATTTAAAATGTTTATTTGATCTTGATTTAAGTTTAGTAAGTGGTAGCTATTGAGAAAATTAGCCGTTTCTTTTAGATTTTTTCATATTTTTAGAATTTAGGTTTTTAAAAATGTCTATATAATTTTATGAATTTTCTTGGAGCCCTTTGTTAGTTCCCCTTTTTATTTCTGATTTCCATTAATTTTGACATACTCTGTCTGCCTTTTAGTTAGTTTGGATAAAGGTTCTTCTATATTGTTAAGTTTCTTGAAGAACCAACTGTTTTTTATTAGTATTTTGAACTGTCCTTTTTGTTTCAATTTTATTGAATTCAGCCCTCATTTTGATTTTTAATTGCTGTTTAATCCTCTCAAGTGTGCTTTTTTTATTTTATAGTCTTCAGATGTGCTGTCAAGTTGCTAGTATAAAATTTCTCTATTTTTTTATTGAGGCACTTACTGTTAAGAACTCTTCATTTGCAATGCTTTCATGTATTCCATAATTTTGAGTATGTTGTGTATTCATTTTCATGAAATTCTAGGAAGTATTTAATTTCTTTTTTCATTTCTGCCTTGGCCCAATAACCATTCAATTCAGTGTTGTTCAGTTTCCATGAACCTATAAGTTTTATGTTGTTTCTATTCTTACTATATTCACCTTTAATCCATGATAGGATGTATATAGTTATTTCATTTTACTTCTATCTGTAAACTTGCTTTGTTTCTGAAAATCAGAAACTTGCTTTGTTTCTGAGTAGGTGGACAATTTTTGGGAAAGTTCCATGAGGAACTAGCAAGAAGGCATCTTCTTTTATGTGTTGGTGAAATGTTCTGGAATTATATTACATACATTTTATTTATAATGCCTGTTATGCCCAGTATTATCTCTTCAGGTTTTGTCTGGATGACCTGTCCATTGGTGGGAGTGGAATATGTAAGTCCTCTACTCTTAGTGTGTAAAGGTCATTATGTGATTTCAGCTGTAGTAGTACTCCTTTTACAAAAGTGAGTGTCTTTGTGTTTGCAGAATAGATATCAAGAATTGAAATATCATCTTGGGAGATTATGTTTCCTATGATAAGTATGTAGTGTCCTTCTCCATTTTTTGATTAATGTTGGTTTGAAGTCTGTGTTGTTAGATATTAAATTGGCCACAGCAGCTTGCTTCTTAGGACCATTTGGTTGAAATATCTTTTTCCAACCCTTGACCATTGATGTTGAGTTGTGCTTTTTGTATTCAGGAAAAGAATGGATCCTGACTTTGAGTCCATTCTCATCATCTGTGTCTTTTTACTGCAGAATTGAGTCTATTGATACTGAGAAATATCAATAGCTTTCCTTGGTTGTTTCTGATCCAATTCCTAAAATTTCATTTCCAGAATTCCATCCATTTGTGTTTTCTTTTTATGCTATTTTCATTTTTATCTCTTGAGCAGTTTTGTTTTTTTCTACTGTTTGTTTGTGTGTTCTTGAATTGCTTAAGGCATTTATTGATTCCCTCCAATTGTTTGTGTTTTCTTGGATTTAATTAAAGCATTTACCAATTTCTTCCTTAAGGACCTGTATTATTTTCATACAGGTGGTTATAAGATAGGTTTCTTGAGCTTCAGCTATATTGAAATAATCAGAGTCTCTAATGGTAAGATAACCACATTCTAGTGGAGGAAAGATTATTAATTATATTTTACAATTGCATCTATGTCTCTGGTTTGGGAGTTATTATAAGTCTAGGCTCTGATTTCTGTATTTATCTTTGTTGGATTGGTGATTTGTTTCTTGCTTTGTGTTTCCTCAGAAGAGTTTTAGAGAGTGTGATGGCTGTGTTTTGCTTATTATCCTGTCCTATACAGCTGGCATGTTCACAGGAACCTTAGCTTCATGGGAGATTCCTTCTGGAATGGAAGACTAGAAAAAGAGAGCAAGGTGTGTGGGAGTGGGGAGAGAAGGGGAAGATCTGTGGTAACACAAGAGATAGGAGATTGGGAAGGACACAAAAGGCTGTCATTTGTGTTTATTATTATTATTATTATTATTATTATTATTTATTAAAAATTTCCACCTCCTCCCCTCCTACCACTTCCTTCTCCTTCCCCACACCACCTCCCCCTCCCCCTCCATCTCCAGTCCAAAGAGCAGTCAGGGTTCCCTGCCTGAAAGATGTGCATCCAAACAGACTAGGCTCCCACAAAGTCCGCAAATGCAGTAGAATCAAAACCCAGGCCCATTGTTATTGGCTTCTCAGTCGGCCCCCACCATCAGCCACCTTCAGAGAGTCTGGTTTGATCACATGCTCCATCAGCCCCAGTCCAGCTGGCCTTGGTGAGCTCCCATTAGATCAGTCCCACCTTCTCAGTGGGTGGACGCACCCCTCGAGGTCCTGACTTCCTTGCCCATGTTCTCCCTCTTTCTGCTCCTTATTTGGACCTTGGGAGCTCAGTCCAGTGCTCCAGTGTGGGTCTCTGTCTCTATCTCCATCCATCACCAGATGAAGGTTCTATGGTGATATGCAAGATATTCGTCAGTGTGTCTATAGGATAAGGCCATTTCAGGCACACTCTCTTCAGCTGCCCCAGAAACATGCTGGGGACATCTTCTTGGACACCTAGGACCCCTCTAGAGTCAAGACTCTTGCCAACCCTAAAATGACTCCCTTAATTAAGATATCTACTTCCCTGCTCCCACATCCACCTTTCCTCCATCCAAACCATCCCATACCCCCAAGCTCTCCCCATGCTCCCCTTCTACCTTCTCTCTCCCCATTTCCTTTTACCTCCACCCCACCACCACCCCTTGCTCCCAACCCCTGCCTGGCAATCTTGTCTACTTCCAATATCCAGGAGTATAACTATACGTTTTTCTTTGGGTTTACCTTCTTATTTAGCTTCTCTAGGATCACGAATTATAGGCTCAATGTCCTTTATTTATGACTAGATCCCACTTATGAATGAGTACACACCATATTCCTCTTTTTGGGTCTGGGTTACCTCACTCAGTAAAGTGTTTTCTATTTCCATTCATTTGCATGTAAAATTCAAGAGCTCATTGTTTTTTACCGCTGAGTAAAACTCTACAGTGTATATGTGCCACACCTTCTTTATTCTTTCTTCTATTGAGGAGCACCTAGGTTGTTTACAGGTTCTGGCTATTACAAATAGTGCTGCTTTGAACATAGTTGAACAAATGCTTTTGTAGTATGATGGGGCATCGCTTGGGTATATTCCCAAGAGTAGAATTGCTGGTTCCTGAGGTAGGCTGACTCCAGTTTCCTGAGAAACTGCCACACTGACTTCCAAAGTGTTGCACAAGTTTGCATTCCCACCAACAGTGGACAAGTGTTCCCCTTACTCCACATCCTCTCCAGCATAGGCTATCATTGGTGTTTTTGATTTTAGCTATTCTGACAGGTATAAGATGATATCTCAAAGTTGTTTTGATATGCAAATTCCTGATCACTAAGGAGGTTGAGAACGACGTTAAGTGTCTTTTGGTCATTTGAATTTCTTCTGTTGAGAATTCTCTGCTCAGTTCAGTACTCCATTCTTTAATTGGGGTAATTACAGTTTTAAAGTCTAGTTTCTTGAGTTCTTTATATATTTTGCAGATCAGACTTTTATCTGATGTGAGGTTGGTGAAGATTTTCTCCCAATCAGTAGGTTACCTTTTTGTCTTAATGACAGTGTCCTTGGCTTTACAGAAGCTTCTCAGTTTCAGGAGGACCCATTTATTCATTGTTGCTCTTATTCTCTGTACTGCTGGGGTTCTACGTAGGAAGTGGTCTCCTGTGCTCATGTGTTGCAGACTACTTCCCACTTTCTCTTCTCTCAGGTTCAGTGTGCTCAGATTAATATTGAGGTCTTTAATCCATGTGAACTTGAGTTTTGTGCATGGTGATAGATATGGATCTATTTTTATTCTTCTACAGGTTGATATCCAGTTATGCCAGCACCATTTGTTAAAGATGCTTTCTTTCTTCCATTGTATAATTTTAGCTCCCTTGTCAAAAATCAGGTGTTCATAATTTGTGGATTAATATCTGGGTCTTCGATTCAATTCCATTGGTCAACACCTCTGTTTTTGTGCCAATACCAAGCTGTTGTCATTACTGTAGCTGTGTAATAGAGTTTGAAGTCAGGGATGGTAATGCCTCCAGAAGTACTTTTATTATACAGGATGGTTTTGGCTATCTTGTTTTTTTTTTTTCCATATAAATTTGATTATAGTTCTCTCAAGGTCTGTGAAGAATTTTGTTGGGATTTTGATGGGGATTGCATTGAATCTATAGATTTCTTTTGGTAGAATTGGCACTTTTAGTATGCTCATCCTCCCAATCCAAGAGCATGGGAGATCCTTCCATTTTCTGGTATCCTCTTCAATTTCTTTCTTCGAAGACTTAAACTTCTTGTCAAATAGATCTTTCACTTCCTTGGTTAGAGTTACCCCAAGATACTTGATGCTATTTGTGGCTATTGTAAAAAGTGATGTTTCTACTATCCTGAGTGAGGTAAGCCAGACCCAAAAAGAGGAACATGGGATGTACTCACTCATATTTGGTTTCTAGCCATAAATAAAGGACATTGAGCCTATAACTCAGGTTCTAAGAGAAGCTAAATAAGAAGGAGAACCCAAAGAAAAACATATAGGCATCCTCCTGAATATTAACCTTCATCAGGCGATGAAAGGAGACAGAGTCAGAGACAGAGACCCTCATTGGAGCACCGGACTGAAATCTCAAGGTCCAAATCAGGAGCAGAAGGAGAGAGAGCACGAGCAAGGAACTCAGGACCGCGAGAGGTACACCCACACAATAAGACAATGGGGATGTTCTATTGGGAACTCACCAAGGCCAGCTGGCCTGGGTCTGAAAAAGCCTGGGATAAAACCGGTCTTGCTGAACATAGTGGACAATAAGGACTACTGAGACCTCAAGAACAATGGCAATGGGTTTTTGTTCCTACTGCACCTATTGGCTTTGTGGGAACCTAGGCAGTATGGATGATCACCTTACTAGACCTGGATGGAGGTGGGCGGTCCTTGGACTTACCACAGGGCAGGCAACCCGGACTGCTCTTTGGGCTTACGAGGGACGGGGGACTTGATTGGGGGAGGGGGAGGGAAAGGGGAGGCGGAGGTGGGGAAGAGACAGAAATCTTTAATAAAAATAAATTAAAAAAAAAGTGATGTTTCTTTGATTTCCCCCTCTGCTTCTTTTTTCTTAGTATATAGGAGGGCAACTGATTTTTTGGAGTTGACCTTGTATCCTGCCACATTACTAAAGGTGCTAATCAGCTGTAGAAGTTCTTGGGGAGAGTTTTTGGGGTCACTCATGTACACTATCATATCATCTGCAAATAAAGGAAGTTTGAATTCTTCCTTTCCAATTCGAATCCCCTTGATCTCCTTATGTTGTCTTATTGCTTTGCTAGAACTTCAAGCACTATATTGAAGAGATATGGAGAGAGTGGACAGCCTTGTCTTGTTTCTGATTTTAGTGGGATGGCTTTGAGTTTCCCTCTGTTTAATTTAATGTCAGCTATCAGCTTGCTGTATATTGCTTTATTATATTTAGGAATGATACTTGTATCCCTAATCTCTCTAAGACCTTTATCATAAAGGGGTGTTGAATTTCGTCAAATGTTTTTTCAGCATCTAATGAAATGATCATATGTTTTTTCCTTCAATTTATTTATATGATGGATTACATTGATCGATTTTCATATGTTGAACCAGCCCTGCCTTCCTGGGATGAAGCCCATTTCATCATAGTGGATATTTTTTTGGATCTGTTCTTAGATTTGGTTTGCCAGTATTAAATTGAGAATTTTTGCATCGATGTTCATGAGTGAGATTGGTCTGTAATTCTCTTTCTTGGTTAAGTCTTTGTGTGGTTTTGGTATCAGGGTGACTGTAGCTTCAGAAAAGGAGTTTGGCAATGACTCTTCTGTTTCTATTTTGAGAAACACATTAAGGAGTATGGGTATTAGCTCCTCTTGGAAGTTCTGGTAGAAATCTGCATTGAAACCATCTGTTCCAGGTCTTTGTTTGGTAAGGAGATTTCTGATGACAGCTTTTAATTCCTTGCGACTTACAGGTCTATTTAAACTGTTAATCTGGTCTTGATTTAATTTTAATATGGTACTTATCTAAAAAAGTGTTCATTTCTTTCACATTTTCCAATTTTGTGGCATACAGGCTTTTTTCATAAGATCTAATGATTCTCTGAATTTCCTCTGTGTCTGTGGTTATGTTGCCCTTCTCATTTCTGATCTTATTAATTTGCATATTCTCTCTCTGCCATTTAATTAGTTTGGATAGGGGTTTATCAATCTTGTTGATTTTCTCCAGGAACCAGGCATAGCATTTTCTCAAGAAATGAGTGCTAAAGCAAAGCTGCTTCCCTCCTGCCCACCAGAAAACAAAGCTATAAAATAATGACCAAGGTCCCAGTACCCCTTCATTGCACAGCCCCAATGATCTGACTTATTTTAACCAGGCTAGCAACTTCTGAACATTACACCCTCTCCCAAAATCACCAGCAATGAGAAACCAAGATTCCACTAAAGTGAGACTTGGAAATACATGAGATCCAAACCATAATGAGGAAGAAAGATGCTTTTTTTGGTAAGATATGTATTGATTGTATGAGAATTGATGTATGAGAATTGTAAGGGAAAAATTAATGATCTTTTAATATTTTATTTTTTAACTTATTTCTTTGACAATTTCTTACATGTATATAAAATATTCTGGATATCCTATCCCCTTATTTTTTCACATTACAACTCTACCAACAATACCTTATATTTGCATGTCTTTTCCCTAGATTCCCAAGTTTGGGATCTGATAAATGGTACATATAGTTTAATGAAGGGCATATGTGTAACAGTTGAATTGTTACTGTATTTTTGAAGCTACTGTAGTCACTAGTGGGAATACACATAAAATCAATGACACCCATGTTTTTGTTTTTGTTTTCTGAATCAATCAGATGAAATTGTTCAGAGGTAGGGCTAGAGTTCCCAGAGCTTACTCCATTCACGCCTGGTTGTTGATGGGTCATTCTTGATAGACTCAGTACAGACACCTGTAGATGCTGACCTGTTGATGTAGTTTGTGATTATAATGGCTCTGAATAATACTGAAGATATTTCACAGTCATGATGAGTACATTCTAGCTCCTAGAATCTTTGTGCCCTTCCATCCACATGCTCCTTGAACTTTTGAGGGATGGTGTAAATGTCTTGTTTAATGATGAGCTCACTCTCACTACTCCCAATACCTTGGGCATTAACAAGGCTCTACATTCATCACAGTTTATTGGAAAAGAGAAGCATCTCTGTTTGATGTTGACAGTGTTGATTATGCAAAATATGAACATACATATTTAGAAGATTGTTCAGTGTCATGTCAATTTATCACAATAACAGAATTAAATTCCCCCAAGATCTCACGAAATCCCTGCTATAGGCTTTTGAGTACATTTACAATTACAGTTGTGGAATCTGAGTAGTTCAGTGAATCTCAAACCCAAGATCCATAATATAGATCTTGCCAAAGATACCAGGATTGTCTGTGTCCTAAACATATCTGAATTTGAGTTTTCTCAAAGCAGAATTTCTCGTGTTTCACTGAGTAAAATAAAGATGACAAATCTCATTGTAATTTTATTATATACATTTTTTATTTAAAATATGTAGTGCTCTCTACTCAGGCCTGCTCAATTACTCATCTCTTTCATCAAATTGTTTGTTGCTCTAGGGAAAATACAGAAAATTCAAAACTGAAGAAATCCAACAGATGATAAACATGACAAATTGCTCTTGTATGCCATGTTGAATCTGAAGTAGGATGAAATTTGACAATAAAAATTGGGAGGTCCTGTGACAGATCAAAAAATGAACTGTGTAGTACTTATTTAAAACAGTTGAAAATTAGTATGTGTATATATATATATATATATATATTCTAATATATATCAATGTTGTGAGCAGCCTGAATTAAAACTGTGATAGACCAACCATCACTGCTTATGGGGCCACAGCCTGAATCTGGAAAAGCATAGTATTCAAACAGGACAGCTTTAAGTGCCAACTTCCTCTGCTCAGCATTTACTTTGAGGAATATAAGATTTGTTTTGAGGAATTATTTATAAAAGGGACAAACACAGATTCATAATTGCCCACATGAGAATGAAGATTAGCTAAGAGGCACAGGAATGTGTCTATAAGTTTAATATCCCTATTGAAAATCATGTCCCCTTTTAGAACCCTTTAAAAAGAAATCTCAATGAACTAATTTAAGTTCTTGATGTCCAATGAAAAGCAAAATTCTAAAATTTTTAAAAAAGAACACTCAAGATAAAAAGAATTTAAACTTATAAACTATGTAAAAATGTGAGTGTGTGTGAATGAACAAGAAAGCTATGAGATTTCTGTGTTTTGTCATTTTTTGGATAAATTCTTTTAACATACTGCATGAAGATTCCTGAAGTAAAATCATACTTTATAGAAAAGTTAATACTTTTCTGATATTAAAAGTAGTTATTGTTTATAAATAATAGCATGAAGGGAAAAATTTAATGAAACATTACTTATAAATTTATTAATATGATGAGCAATATAGTACTTCAATATGAAGTTATAAGAATAGTTTACTTTGATTTAATCAAATTGGGTTTCAGTTCTGATAAAAATATAAATAAGCAATTATCACATTGGATATTAACAAATATTCCTGACCCACTTCTCTGGCATAACCTGAAATCATGAGAAAAGACCTCCTCACATACCTCTGCAGTCTGGATTCTATTTATCTCCTTCTTCAGGACACTCTCTAGACTTGTAGTTATTATAATTAATAAAAACTAATTTACTGGTCAAGTGGTTTATCTCTGATATGAGTGTTTCTCTGTCTTTTTGTTTTTATTGCAAGGTCAACAATGTGATTTTCCACAAATCAAAAATGGAGGTCTATATGATGAAAAGAAACACAAACCCCACTTCCCAGTAGCTACAGGACAGTCATTTGAATATCAGTGCAACAGAGGATTTTTGCCTCCTTCAATGACATACTGGGACAGCATCCACTGCACTGCGCAAGGGTGGGAGCCGGCAGTCCCATGTCGCAGTAAGTCATTGTCTGTATTAAATCATGTTTAATTCTATCAAAGAATGGAAAGAGAAAAGCACATATGTAATTACAGTTAAGTATCTCATGAGAAAAATAAGAAACAGAAAAATTTGTGAACAAAAATGACTAGTTTCTGTCTTGTGAGCAGCTCTTCATGAAATGAACATGAAAAATGAGGACTATGAGATTATCTTTATTGCTTGCATGTTTTTGTCATAAAATCTAAAGATAAGTGCTACTTCTTGAAACTTTTGATATTGGTTTATTATTGATGTCACACATTCTTATTTAACTATTATAAAGATAAACCTTAGCTTTTTTAAAAAAATAAATGAATGTTGTTTCTTTTTAATTTAACATTTATGGTTAATTTATGGTCCTTAGGGCTATGTGGCATCTATCATATAGAGAATGGGGAAATTCTACAACAGAAAGGACACTACATACAAGACGAGTCTGTAAGAGTCGAGTGTTGCCCTGGCTACAGTCTTCCAAATGGTCAGGACACTATTACGTGTACAGAGAATGGCTGGTCTCCTCAACCCAAATGCATCCGTGTCAGTAAGTAACTGGCTCTGAGATCATCAGATACTCTTGACTCCCTGTCCCATCTATATTAACTGTGTCAAATATTTCTTTCCAAGTGTGTATGAGTTAATTCTTAGGATTCTTGGTAAGTATATAGCAAAGTAAACACAAATATCAGACATTAAAACAAAATACTGAGTAAACTTTCATTTAATATATAGTACTCTAAACTTTGCAATCACAAGAAATATAAAAATATAGTTTAAAAATAACAAATATGATAACAGCCATACACATCAT
>JABTXL010005416.1:9322195-9339840 GCA_025134845.1 Neodon shergylaensis | reverse complement strand
CTTCGATCACTTTGAAAAGACTGATTTTTGGTTCTGAAATTCAGTAAAATGCCCATTTTTCTTTAGTTTTGTATTGCTTTTTTTTGAAGGTAGAATCTTTCTCACCGTGCTATTTTTTTGAAAAATTCCTCCATACATACAGCCCTTGATAATGATAATAGAACTCATTAATCTCTTGCTACTATGGAATTCTAATCTTGTGTTCTCTTTCTCCTACTAGCTGGCATTGGTAATTTTCAATATATTTCTCTGTTCCCTTCTTGTTTGTAGCTGGCACTCTGTTTTTCTTTTCTTTTCTTTTCTTTACAATTTTATTACATTCCTCTAAAAAAATCACAACTTCATTATCTTTTCCTCATTTGCCTTCTACATGAACTCTGTTCACTTTTTTCAGTTTTTACAATTTGTGCTTTGTTAGTATTTATTTACTTTTCCAATGTGAAAATACTTATTCCTTACTGGATTTTATTTTTTAATATTTTCTAGTTGTTTGATGAAGTTTCTACTTCTTCACTATTTATTGATACCTCCCAATATATTAGCTAATGTTTTAATTGTCATTTACAAAAAATATTTAAAATTTTCTTCTTTGATTTCATACTTATCCATATAGAAGCAAATATGTGTACTGGGAAGATATCTAGTAACTGGAAATATACTTTTATAGTATCTTTTTAAACTAATTTTTTCATTGAATATATTTTTACCTGGTACATTTCACAATAAAATATTCAGCTGAAAAAAAATGTGAAATTAAAATAATTACTTTTACACCTTCAAGTTCTGTTATTTAAGACTTGAGGAGACAAATCTCTTGTTATGAGAAGAGTAAATAATTTTGTTTCTTACAATATTCTTCAAATATTGAATCCATTGTATTTTAGACATGAAGTTACAAAAGCATTTCAAATTTTTGGCATTGAAATCTGTAGCAACTGTGTAGATCAATTTTCCAGTGTTATCACTCAACCTCAGGAACCCTAGTTGGGATAAGTTTAAGTCTCTAAGAGAGCCAATTATTCTCAAGTTTAAAGAAAGTACAAGAAAAAAATATTGTACAGACCTCTGACTTTCTGTGGGACTGTGGATTCCCTTGGACAAAAAGTTTAACACATTTTTGTTTATAGGTGGAATCATGAGTGATTTAAATAGCTATATTAGAGAAGCTTCAACCAAGATATTGCGTATCTTTAAATCTTCTGGCTTCAGTAATGTGAATGATTTTGATTTCAAGTCTTCATGTTTAAGTGAGTAATGACTATTTTAATATATTTTTGTATTGTAAACCCTTAAGTTACTGAGAACACACTTGACTTTTTCTTACTTCTTTCCCTTTTAGAGAAATGTTTAAAGTCAAATATAGAAATTCAGAATGGATTTCTTTCTGAATCTGATCTTACATATGAGATAAATAGAAAAACACAGTTTAGGTGCAAACAGGGGTATGTAACAGCAAATGGAGAAACATCAGGAACAGTTACGTGCCTCCAAAATGGATGGTCTGCTCAACCCTCATGCTTTAGTGAGTATCTCATTATATTGCTGCCATTATACTAGAGATATATAAGAGTTTAACTTTATTATTTATTGAGGTAACTGATGTTATTATATTTGAAAGTTGAATTTTAAACTTTAAGAAAATTATTTTATTATTTGCTTTTCTTTTTGGACTCATTCTTGCATTTTCAGCTCATTTTCCTTTCCATTGCTTTACATACCCTCTAGTTTTAAATATAGTAAAGGATGCTTTGACCAGCTGCCTTATTAAAGATGTTCTGCCTTCCTTATCAAAGCCATTGCTCCTAGATATAAAGGTAAAGTTTTAGGTGAAGATATATATCTGTGTTTTAAATTTCAGAATATGCGATAACCGTATAATATGTATTTGACTCTATCAATTAAAGTTCATTTCAGAAAGTCTCCGTCTTAGAAATACTTTCCAAATTTCTCAATATTGGAAAAAAGAAATGTTTCCATGTGGAAAAAAATTTGGCATTTTAAGACCTACATTTAATGAAGTTTTTTTTTTTACTAATAATTAGTTCAGTTTGTTTTACTTATCAGAAAGCTAGCCAGTGCTCTTTTTTTCAAGAACTATTCAACATAACTTAAATGATAAAGTGATTTAAGATTCTTACTGCTTTCTTAATTTCTAGTTTTCACTTATTGTACTTTTACAGGATCTATTTAAAGAAAAAACTATTAAATTTTGCCCATGTACTCATGTATATTAAATTATAATTAACAAGTCTTTTTTTATTTTCTTATTATAAAAGAAAAAAACTTTGATACAATACAGAAAAGGCACCTTTTCCAAATTTAACTAATATATTTTTCTAAACTAAGTTGCATATAAACTACTAAATATGTGACTTTATTTGCAAAATGCTATCACACTTCCCTAAAACTAAATACATCTGCTCTTATCTATTTATTTTCAGTATGTGATAAATACAATAAAAATTAGCTGAAAATTTATTTTTAAAGTAAAGTTTTATGAAACTTAACTGAGGAAGTAAATGCTAATAGTGATGTACTTTTTATTTAATAACTCTTTCAAGAAAATGATTTCTTGTTGATCTTCTAAGGGTATTTTTATACAGTATTTAATTGCTATCGTAGATTAACCTGGGACTACTATAGCTCTCATGAGAATTGCTCAGTTTGTCTACTGACACTGAAAAATGAAATCTTCCATTTTATTTTGTATTAGAGTTTTGTGATAGACCTGTATTTGAGAATGCTGGGACTAAAAATAATAGCATATGGTTTAAGCTCAATGACAAATTAGACTATGAATGCCATGTTGGATATGAAAACAGACATAAAGATACCAAAGGCTCCATAATATGTAATTATGATGGATGGTCTGATAGGCCCTCATGTTATGGTGAGTACTATTGTCTCTAAATTTTTTTACAAAACAAAATTATTTGTGTGTAATATAAAAAATTAACTTCCTAGAATATTCCTTCCAATTAATGTAAACTAGGAGAAAGGACGTTTTTGAGGGTTTTTTTGTTTGTTTGTTTTTTGTTTTTTTTTTTCAAGACAGGGTTTCTCTTTAGCTTTGAGCCTGTCCTGGAACTAGCTCTTTACACCAGGTTGGCCTCAAACTCACAAAGATCCGCCTGCCTCTGCCTCCTGAGTGCTGGGATTAAAGGCGTGTGCCACTACTGCCTGACAGATGATCATATCTGTATTTATTATTTCATTGCATTCAATTATGTTTCCTGTATGTGCACAGTGAGTGCATGTGCATGTCTGTGGACGTGAGCATACCACGTTACACATAAAGATATCAGAGAACTTGTGAGTCAGCTCTTTCTTTTTATCATGTGAGTTTCAGGGATTGAACTCCTGTCACCAAGCTGGGAGGCAGGCCCTCTCACTGACTGAGCCATCTCAGCAGCCTTTTAATCTGTTTTTAAAATAATGTATTCATCAGGTATAGATATCTCATTCTTGTGATTCTTATGACTCTAGAAGAGGTTTTAAGTTGGAGGACATGTTGGACATATTGAGTCGTGTTAAACACACAATAAACAAAATTAATTATATTAAATTAATAATTCCTTTATATGGCATGTGTATACCAAGTATCTCTGATTTAAGTATAATTGTTTCATTATCATAAAGGCATGCTCTTAGTTATTTAAACTAGTTCTCCACTATCAAAATTATAATTTGAAGTATGACCAATCATGCAAATTTGAAAAGTAGGAAGGGAAGAGATGAACAATTTGGAAGAGAAAAAAATTGAAAGTGAAAGAAAAAGTATTGATTCAGGACAAAGGACCACCTCTGGAGAGAGAGGAGACAGACAAGGCACATAGGAGAATATGGTTTATAAAGGGTACTAGGGGAACCCCGTGTTAGGATTGTATGGTCTGATGAAACACTGAAGGAGACCCCAGACTTGAGCAGTACACAAGAGCAAAAGCATTTATTAATATTTCAGCATGCATGTGGAGTCATTCACCTATAGAAAATGGTGGTAATCCTGAGAGGAACATGCTGGGTCATTTTAAGATTAGATAGAGGAACTTCAGAGATGCTTTAGTCATCTCTAACATAATTGATTAATAAAGCAACTGTTACATTAGTGTATTTTCAATTGGCTAAGGTTTTATCTTTGGACATACTTGGGAAATTTTAGGGTCTGAAAGAAGACCCCAAAGAAGACCAACAGCCACAAATGCAATAACAAGAGTGTTGTGCCCAATTTGAGACCCTCAAAGAGACACCACCGGAATCCAGTTAAGTCCAGAATGCAAAGCAAGGTTTCTAGCTGGGAGCTGTCCAGTGGTGCAGTAGGGAGAGCTCCCATTTCTCATTTGGGGTTGACACATATTGTGTTAAGGGGGTTGGTTTTGCTAAACCAAGGATGTGGGCTACTTCTGCATACCCCCTTCCTCCTTTAAAGGCTTCTTCTGTTTCTGTGCATGCCACCCACCAACCACCCCCAGCAGTTACTCCTGCTTCTCTCTAGACCACAAAGCTGGATGTTGACAGGTGGCTAGCTGCTAGGAACATTTTTGCAGAGGTACCTGTTTTCAACTATCTCTTGATGTTTCAAAATTTCTTTCTCTTTCTTTCTTTCTTTCTTTCTTTCTTTCTTTCTTTTTCTTTATTTTTTGTTTATTTTTTTTATTGAAAAAAAAAATTCCTGCTTCCTCCCAGCCTCCCATTTCCCTCCCCCTCCTCCCGCCCCTCTCCCCGTCCCCCCACTCCTCTCCCCCTCCCTCTCCAGTCCGAAGAGCAGTCAGGGTTCCCTGCCCTGTGGAAAGTCCAGGGTCTTCTCCCCTCCATCCAGGTCTAGGAAGGTGAGCATCCAAACTGGCTAGGCTCCCACAAAGCCAGATCATGAAGTAGGAACAAAACCCCATGCCATTGTCCTTGGCTTCTCATCAGCCCTCATTGTCTGCCATGTTCAGAGAGTCCGGTTTTATCCCATGCTTTTTCAGTCACAGTCCAGCTGGCCTTGGTGAGCTCCCAATAGATCAGCCCCACTGTCTCGGTGGATGGGTGCACCTCTCGTGGTCCTGACTTCCATGCTCATGTTCTCCCTCCTTCTGCTCCTCATTGGGACTTTGGGAGCTTAGTCCGATGCTCCAGTGTGGGTCTCTGTCTCTATCTCCATCCATCGCTAGATGAAGGTTTTATGGTGATATGCAAGATATTCATCAGTATGGCTATAGGATAGGGTCATTTCAGGTTCCCTATCCTCAGCTGCCCAAGGAACTAACTGGGGACATTGCCCTGGGCACCTGGGGGCCACTCTAGGTTCATGTCTCTTACCAACCCTAAGGTGGTTCCCTTAATTAAGTTATGTGATTCCCTGCTCCTCTATCCAACCTTGTTTTATCCCCAATCATCCCGTTTCCCCAAGTTCCCCCATCCTCCCCTTCTCGCTTTTCTCTCCCCTTCTCCCCTTACCCCCATCCCACCCCACCCCCATTATCCCAATTTTTTGCCCAGCAATCTTGTCTATTTCCCATAGCAGGGATAATAACTATATGTTTTTCTTTGGGTTCACCTTCTTATTTAGCTTCTTTATGATCACAAATTATAGACTCAGTGACCTATATTTATGGCTAGAAACCAATTATGAGTGAGTACATCCCATGATCCTCTTTTTGGGTCTGGGTTACCTCACTCAGGATAGTGTTTTCTATTTCCATCCATTTACATGCAAAATTCGAGAAATCATTGTTTTTTTATGGCAGAGTAGTACTCTACTGTTCACCAACCCTGCAACAGACAAAGGTCTGATCTCCAAAATATATAAAGAACTCAAGAAACTAGACTTTAAAATGCTAATTAACCCAATTAAAAAATGGGGCACTGAGCTGAACAGAGAACTCTCAACAGAAAAAGTTCAAATGACCAAAAGATACTTAAGGTCATGCTCAACCTCCTTAGCGATCAGGGAAATGCAAATCAAAAGAACTTTGAGATATCATCTTACACCTGTAAGAATGGCTAAAATCAAAAACACCAATGATATCCTTTGCTGGAGAGGTTGTGGAGAAAGGGGTACCCTCATCCATTGCTGGTGGGAATGCAAACTTGTGCAACCACTTTGGAAATCAGTGTGGCGGTTTCTCAGGAAATTTGGGATCAACCTACCCCTGGACCCAGCAATACCACTCTTGGGAATATACTCAAGAGAAGCCCGATGATATGACAAAGGCATTTGTTCAACTATGTTCATAGCAGCATTATTTGTAATAGCCAGAACCTGGAAACAACCTAGATGTCCTTCAATGGAAGAATGGATGAAGAAAGTGTGGAATATATACACATTAGAGTACTACTCTGCCATAAAAAACAATGACTTCTCAAAATTTCTTGAACCCAATGTCTTAACCAATTCCTGATTAAGCAAAGTCTCTTAAAATTTTCCATGTCTTTACTTCCCCCCCCTTCTTTTGTAACTTGGGGGACCAATTTTGGTTCCCCTTAGGGCCAAGCAGGGGCAACATACCTTTCTTCCCTGATACTGAAAGGGTCGAGAGGGATATTTACAATGCATGGTCCAAAAGTTAATGGTAGCATGAGTATTGTTATGAGCTCCATTAGCCCAGTTATCAACATTGTTAGCCAGGGGGACTATGAAAACCAGGACTCAAACCATCCTTGGGAAGGGTCTATTTTTTTTTCTCTGCTTGGCCAATCTTTTCCTAACTTTGGCCAAATTATCTCTTATAATTTCCAAATAGTAAATGTAAAAACAGAATTTTTCTCCAAAAACTGCAGAGTCTTTCTATGTAAGGAAGTTCCTTTTTGACTTAGTGTCTCAACCAGGGATTATAGAACAATGTATTCTTTTAACTGCTTCCAGCTGACATGGGGCATCATTGTCAAGAGTTAACAAAGGGGAAATGCTAGTCAAAACAAAGAGAAAATTCAGGCAATGGGGTATTTATGAGGAGCATCTGGTTTGTGAACTGTAGAAGAGCCAGGGAGGATTCACACAGGCCAAACTAGTCCATATCAGTTTTCAGCAAGTCCAGGGTCCACAGTCATTTGGAGCAGATTGTAGTCAGTAATTAATGCTTGGTTGTATCTATCAACTAAGGGGAAACTTGTCGAGACAAATTCCAACTAGGAACAGAAGTTTAATACATTTGAAACTTTTAGGCCCATATTAAAATTTATATTATAGAAAAAAAATAACAGCTATAAAACAGCAAAAATAGACTCATACCTTTGAGATCTAGCAAAAACAGATTTGGGTTATAAGTGCGTAGACAACTAAAAGAAATTTAAAATTTTGAGCTTGTGATCCAAACAGTAAGAAGTCATATTTTAATTAATTTATATCTTAAAATTTGATGCTGTCAAATTAACAAAGCTATAGCTAGCCCAGCCATAAATACTGTCAGATATCTCAGAAGGATAAATAAATTATATTTAAATACAGACCAAACAGTTTTCAAAACTATTGAAAAAAGACAGAGATCAGCCCATGTACAGTCGTACCCAGGTCTCCATAGCATTGAAGGCAGAAGCACCAGAACAGCAGACTTTACCAGGCTCATAAGATGAGAATTTCCTGTTGTAGAGGGACATGGAAAAGACTGACCTTATTTTGTCTAGGTAAAAGTGGTGCAATCAATTCTCCAGTGTCCATAGTCTGGGCTGAATCCTGGCAGCATGTGGTGCATTGGGGCATCTTGTCCAGCGGTCAGTGTCATCATTATCCAAGTAGAGCCATTGTGGTGCCTCATAATCTTCTCTGGAGACTTTGGGTCACTGCTAGGATCTGGGAGTCTCTGTCTGAAATAAGCTTTTAAATCACTATTTTAAATGTCATATTTCATAGATCTCTGAAGTATTTAGGGCTTCCCAGGTATATCTGATTAGACAAACTTTACTATTAATTACTTGTTTTAAGCTTGACTTTAAAAACATATACAGGGGACTAAATAAGGAATATCTCTGTAATTATATCAGTACTTTAAGGATAACTGATTATTAACTTGTATTTCTAACAGTCTTTGCATCTTTAATAAGGCCAGGACTTTATATCATATGTTATCAGATTTAACCTTTAAATTAATGATTTTACATTGAAGCTAATAAAGAAACCAAATTAGCCTTTCTGAGTGTAAAAAAACAGAACAAATTTGTATTATATTACCATATATTAATGGAAGAGCCATTAGTTCCTTTTAGTATATAAGACTCGGTTTATCCAAATAGCTTAAACTTAACAAAGTTAGCAAAGACAATGAGGCTAAAATCTAAGCATTAACAATATAAAAACTTTTGCAAGCACATATGTCTCATAATCTATTTTATTTTATTGTAGCTGACACTTCTGGTGACTATATCCTGGCATTGGTGTTTCTAAAACTGCTAAGGTCCATCCTTGCAACTGTTCTTTCTTTGGGACTCTAGTCTCAGCGATCCCTTTTAGTCCTTTATCTGGGTGACTCTTGAAATACAAGGTTTAACTGACAGAGAAAGGTACATTCTTGTGTATAAAAGCATTGAGGTGCAGCTTTTCAAAAAAGAACAGCATAAAACAGTTTTAACATTATCTATATCAAAAAGACATCCAAATTCCTGCTAACCTGAACCTAGTGACCAGAGAGCTCAGAGAACAAGTACAATACTTTCAATTACCATAGGCAAACTTTTCAACAAAACAAGCCTACATAATTTTCTCAAGATATTGACATGACCCTTTATTTTATTTTATTATTATTATTAAAAATTTCCACCTCCTCCCTCCTCCCATTCCCTCCCCCTCCCCTCAATACCCCTCCCCCTCCCTCTCTCTCTAGTCCAAAGAAAAGTCAGGGTTCCCTGCCCTGTGGGAAGTCCAAGGCCCTCCCCCCTCCATCCAGGTCTAGGAAGGTGGCTAAGTATTGGTTAAATCTGGTTTTGTCATTGGATATCTTATTTTGTCCTTTTATGATGATTGAAGGTTTTGCTGGGCTGGCAACTATGTTCTCTTAATGTCTGCATAACGCTTGACCATAACCTTCTGGCTTTCATTGTCTCCAATGAAAAGTCAGGTGTAATTCTGATAGGCCTACCTTTATATGTTACTTAGCCTTTTCCTTTGCAGCTCTTAATATCCTTTCTTTATTTTGCATGTTTAGTGTTTTGATTTTTTGATTATTATGTGGTGAAGGGACTTTATTTTTTTTCATCCTGTATGTTTGGTGTTCTATAAGCTTCTTGTATCTTCATAGGCATATCTTTCTTTAGGTTGGGAAAGTTTTCTTCTATGATTTTCTTAAATATATTTTTTGTGCTTCTGAATTGATCTTTTTCTCCTTCTTCTGTACCTATTATTCGTAGGTTTGGTCTTTTCATGGTCTCCAATATTTCTTGGATATGTTGTGTTAAGCTTCTGTTAGATTTAATTTTTTTGACTGGTCAGTCCTTTTCCTCTATTGTATCTTCAGCACTTTAGATTCTCTCTTCCATCTCTTATATTCTGTTGTATGCTTTCATTTGTTGTTCCTGATCATTTTCTTATGATTTCTGTTTCTATAATTCCTACGGCTTGTGTTTTCCTTATTGTCTCTGTTTAAGTTTTAAAGTCTTGAATAGTTTCTTTCATATGTTTGATTGATCTTTCTTGGTTTTCTTTAAGGTATTTGCTGATATCTTTCAATTTTTTGTGTCTCTTTTCCTTCATTTTGTTGAGGGAATTTCTCATTTCCTCTTTAAGGGTTTCATACATTTTCCTGAAGTTATTTTTTAGGTCATTTTCTTCTGCTTCTTCTATATTTGTTTGTTCAAGTCTTGCTGTTGTAGGGTCTTTAGGTTTTACTGGTGTTGTGTTGCTCTTTGTGGTATTGCATGTGTTCTTACCTTTTCTACTCTTCCTTTCCTATAATAGGTGTTGTTGGGTCTGTCTGTGATTTTGTTGATTAATCTTCTAGATGCCAGTGAATTCAAGGCTCAGATGTTTGTTCCTTGTGGTACAGTCAGTTCTATGGTTCTTGTTACTCCAATGGTCACTCAGTATTTCTGGAGACTGCTCAGCACTCCCGGGCTTTGCTCTCCTCCCTTGGAGTTCGCTGTCTCAGACTTTCTCTAGATATAGGTTGTTGGCTCAGACCTGTTTCTGTAAATGTCCCAGGTCTGGTTCTGTTCCTGCAGAAGTTACTGGTTTGCAGTTGCTTCCTCAATGGTTTCTGTCTCTGATCTACTCCTTTGGAGTTCCAAGGCTCAGGTGCACCCAGGCCCACAAACAACGTGGCTCAGGCTTACTCCCTCAGAGGTCCCAGATTCATGCCTGGACCTGCCGAGATCTCTGGTTGCTGCCTACTTCCTCAGATGCCCCAGATGTATGCCCAGACCCATAAAGGTCCTGGCTCAGGCCTCGTTCCTTGGAGGTCCTTGACTCATGCCGAGACCCACAGGGGTCCTGGCTTAGGTCTACTCCCTTGAAGGTCCCAGATTCATGTCCAGACCTGTAATAGTTTCTGTCTCTGGCCCACTTGCCCAACATTTACTCCCCTGTACCTGCTCCTGTAGAGTTCACTGTCTCAGGTATGCTCTGGCTCAGGTTGCTGGTTCAGTTCTGTGTCCTCAAATTTCTAGTCTGGATCCACTCCAGCTCCCATGGAGCTTGTTTTTTCAGGCCTGCTCTGGCTTAGGTAGTTAATTGGCCCGGTCCTGATTCCATAAATGACCCTGGTCTGGATCCACTCCTGCTCTCATGGAGTTCACTATCTGAGGCCTGCTCTCGAACCAAATCCTTTTAATAACTGTGGGTCTTGGTAACACTGATTTTCCCAGTTAACCTGAAAAACTCAATATTAAAACAAAGAAATTATTTGAGAAACATTTCAAGACACTCAAATTATGCTATTCTTGTGTGTTCTATAAAAAGATCCAACATGAAGTTTTGGTTATTTACTTTAGATATTGCTTTCAAAACTTGCCATTCATTTCTGTTACTAGTGTGTGTTAGGTTGGAAGCATAGATCCCAGTCCCATGCATCTATCCCAGCCCCCAGGCCTGGTCTGGACTCCAAATACCAGCAGACCAGGTCCTGACCCCACTCCTTGGGTACTTAAGTGATTCCCCAAAAGAAAAACACCTGATCTCCCTTCCTTCCTCCCAGGGGTCCCTTCTGTGGCTTCCCAGTTTCCCTCTCAGGGCCACCTGAGAGCACAGATCTCCAATTAAACCTGGATATTTCTTAATTTGGTTTGTTTTCATTTGGTTTGATTGGGAATTTTTGCGTCGTCAGGGAGCTTGTATTAAAAAATATTCCTAACAGTGTGTACTAACACTTGACTCTTGAATGTAGGAATTTTCTTTTATGTATAACTCTACTTTTAAAAGTGAAAACTTTAATTATGTAAATTAGTAAAAAATGAGACTTCAAAAAATGTTTATATTTTGAAACAGTTATTAATGTCAACAATTAAAAACAATTAATTGTAATGGAGAAGTTACACACACTTAATTTGAGTCAAAATGTTAAACAGTTAACAATAAGACTTGAAAACACGGCTAGGAGAGCCAGCGAGGGGTGAGTTGCTGATCCCGTGGCTTCAGCCCGGGACTGGGAACTCGGAAGTTCCTCAACCCCCTATCCTTCCTGGGCTCTCTGCAGGGCCTCTACTCCCTGCATACTGCCTCTTTCTTCCTATCCCACCCAGCTTGCATCCAGAACACTCCCTTCTTCGGCCCCTCTGCCCTCTGTGAACACACAACATCTCCCAGCTGAGCCTGTCTGGGCGCTGGGACCAAAACCTCAGGGCACCCAGGTGGGCGGGAGTTCCTTTGTTTCAATAGCCTGCCTGCACCAAAGAAGGTAGGAGCTCTGTTTTCGAGCTACCCAACCAGCACAGAGACCTGATCTCAGCGACAGGACAGCCAACACTGGGCACGGAGACCTGATCTTGGCGCCAGGAGAGCCAGCATTAGGGAGAGCCATCATTGGGCATGGAGATCTGATCTCGGCACCAGGAGAGCTATCACTGGGGAGAGCCATCACTGGGAAGATACATCAGTAGGCAAGAAGACCTGATCCTGTAAAAGAAGATCCATAGGGGAGCATTCGGAGGTAGAGATAGGCAGGCGCCAATGCAAGAATTCACCCAACAATCTGAAAAGCAACATGATTCCACCAGAAACCAGCGACCTCACAACAGGAGGACATGAACACCTTAACCAAGAAGAAGTAGAAAAAATCGACTTTATGAAAGTGATTGACACCCTTAAACAGCATGTAAAGAACACCCTTATAGAAATGGATGAGAAATATAACAGAAAGTTTGAAGAATTGAATAAATCAGTGAATGACACCCTAGAAAACCAAGGAAAAACAATCAAACAGATAATGGAAACAGTTCAAGACTTGAAAACTGAATTGGAGGCAAAGAAGAAAACACAAACAGAGGTTCGGCTGGACATGGAAAATTTACGTAAACAAACAGAGACTACAGAAACAAGCATAACCAACAGAATACAAGAGATAGAAGAAAGAATCTCAGATTCTGAAGATACCATAGAGAAAATAAAAACACTGATCAAAGAAAACAGCAAGTCCAACAAACTTTCATCACAAAACGTTCAGGAAATCTGGGACACAATAAAAAAACCAAACCTAAGAATAATAGGTGTCGAAGAAGGGGAAGAAGTGCAGCTCAACGGTCCAGAAAATATATTTAATAAAATTATAGAAGAAAACTTTCCCAACCCAAAGAAAGATATACCTATGAAGGTTCAAGAAGCATACAGGACACCAAATAGGCTGGATCAAAAAAAAAAAATCCCCTCGCCATATAACAATCAAAACACTAAGCATACAGAATAAAGAAAGAATATTAAGAGCTGCAAAGGAAAAAGGCCAAGTTACTTATAAAGGTAAACCTATCAGACTTACACCTGACTTCTCCATGGAAACCATGAAAGCCAGAAGGTCCTGGATAGATGTATTGCAGAAACTAAGAAATTACGGATGCAAGCCCAGACTACTATACCCAGCCAAGCTTTCGTTCACTATAAATGGAGAAAATAAAACTTTCCAGGATAAAAACAAATTTAAACAATACGTAGCCACAAATCCAGCCTTACAGAAAGTAATAGAAGGAAAAGCACTAACCAAGGAGTCCAGCAATGACCACAATAACTCAGACATCTAGAGACCTTTCACCAACACAACTCAAGGTAGGGAAACACACAAACTCTACGACTAAAAAAATGACTGGAGTTAACAACCACTGGTCATTAATATCACTTAATATCAATGGACTCAACTCACCTATAAAAAGGCACAGGCTAAAAGATTGGATAAGAAAACAGGATCCAACATTCTGCTGTTTACAAGAAACACACCTCAACCACAAAGACAGGCACCTACTCAGAGTAAAGGGCTGGGAAAAGGCTTATCAAGCAAATGGACCTAAGAAACAAGCAGGTGTGGCCATACTAATCTCTAACAAAGTGGACTTCAAACTTAAATCAATCAAAAGAGATGGAGAGGGGCATTTTATACTCATAACAGGGACAGTTCATCAGGATGAAGTCTCAATCCTGAATATCTATGCCCCTAATATAAAAGCACCCACATACATAAAAGAGACATTGCTAAAACTCAAGGCAGCCATCAAACCACACACACTAATAGTAGGAGACTTCAACACTCCTCTCTCACCAATGGACAGGTCAATCAGACAGAAACCTAACAGAGAAACAAGAGAATTAATGGAGGTAATGAAGCAAATGGACTTAACAGACATCTATAGAACATTCCACCCAAATAGGAAAGAATATACCTTCTTCTCTGCAGCTCATGGAACCTTCTCGAAAATTGACCACATAGTCGGTAACAAAGCAAACATCCACAATTACAAAAAAATATTAGTAACCACCTGTGTCTTATCAGATCACCATGGACTAAAGTTAGAATTCAACAACAAGGCTACTTCTAGAAAGCCTACAAATGCATGGAAACTGAACAGTCAACTACTGAACCACACCTGGATTAAGGAAGAAATAAAGAAAGAAATTAAAGTCTTCCTGGAATTCAATGAAAATAAAGAAACAACATATTCAAACTTATGGGACACAATGAAAGCAGTCCTAAGAGGAAAGTTCATATCACTAAGTGCCCACTTAAAGAAAACAGAGAAAGCACACATTGGAGACTTAACAGCCCACCTGAAAGCTCTAGAAAAAAAAGAAGCAGACTCACCTAGGAGGAGTAGAAGACTGGAAATAATCAAACTGAGGGCCGAAATCAACAAAATAGAAACGCAGAAAACAATCCAAAGAATCAATGAAACAAAAAGCTGGTTCCTGGAGAAAATCAACAAGATTGATAAACCTCTATACAAACTAATTAAACGGCAGAGAGAGAATATACAAATTAATAAGATCAGAAATGAAAAGGGGGACATAACCACAGACACAGAGGAAATTCAGAGAATCATTAGATCTTACTACAAAAGCCTGTATGCCACAAAACTGGAAAATGTAAAAGAAATGGACACTTTTTTAGATAAATACCATTTACCAAAGTTAAACCAGGACCAGCTGAACAATCTAAATAGACCTGTTAGTCGTGAAGAATTAGAATTTGTTATCAAAAACCTCCCTACCAAAAAGAGCCCTGGTCCAGATGGCTTCAATGCGGAATTCTACCAGAACTTCCAAGAAGACCTAATACCTATACTCCTTAATGTATTTCACAATATAGAAACAGAAGAGTCATTACCAAATTCCTTTTATGAAGCTACAGTTACTCTGATACCAAAACCACACAAAGACTCTACCAGGAAAGAGAATTACAGGCCAATCTCACTCATGAACATTGACGCAAAAATCCTCAACAAAATACTGGCAAACCGAATCCAAGAACACATTAGAAAAATTATCCATTATGATCAAGTAGGCTTTATCCCAGAGATGCAGGGCTGGTTCAACATACGACAATCTATCAATGTAATTCATCATATAAATAAACTGAAAGAAAAAAACCATATGATCATTTCATTAGATGCTGAAAAAGCATTTGACAAAATTCAACATCCCTTTATGATAAAAGTCTTGGAGAGATTAGGGATACAAGGGTCATACCTAAATATAATAAAAGCTATATACAGCAAGCCGACAGCTAACATCAAATTAAACAGAGAGAAACTCAAAGCCATCCCACTAAACTCAGGAACACGACAAGGCTGTCCACTCTCGCCATATCTCTTCAATATAGTGCTTGAAGTTCTAGCAATAGCAGTAAGACAACATAAGGGGATCAAGGGGATTCGAATTGGAAAAGAAGAAGTTAAACTTTCGTTATTTGCAGATGATATGATAGTGTACATAAGCGACCCTAAAAACTCCACCAAAGAACTCCTACAGCTGATAAACATCTTTAGTAATGTGGCAGGATACAAGATCAACTCCAAAAATTCAGTCGCCCTCTTATACACAAAGGATATGGAAGCAGAGAGGGAAATCAGAGAAACTTCACCTTTCATGATAGCCACAAACAGCATAAAATATCTTGGGGTAACTCTAACCAAGGAAGTAAAAGACCTATTTGACAAGAACTTTAAGGCATTGAAGAAAGAAATTGAAGAGAATACCAGAAAATGGAAGGACGTCACTTGCTCTTGGATTGGGAGGATCAACATAGTAAAAATGGCAATTCTACCAAAGGCAATTTATAGATTCAATGCAATCCCCATCAAGATCCCAGCAAAATTCTTCACAGATCTTGAAAGGACAATAATCAACTTTATATGGAAAAACAAAAAACCCAGGATAGCCAAAACAATCCTATACAATAAAGGATCTTCTGGTGGCATTACCATCCCCGACTTCAAACTCTATTACAGAGCTACAGTAATGAAAACAGTGTGGTACTGGCATAAAAACAGAGAAGTCGATCAATGGAATCGCATAGAAGACCCAAATTTTAACCCACAAACCTATGATCACCTCATTTTCGATAAAGGAGCTAAAAGTATACAATGGAGGAAAGAAAGCATCTTCAACAAATGGTGCTGGCACAACTGGATATCAACCTGTAGAAGAATGAAAATAGACCCATATCTATCACCTTGCACAAAACTCAAGTCCAAATGGATCAAGGACCTCAATATTAGTCCGAGCACACTGAACCTGATAGAAGAGAAAGTGGGAAGCACCCTACAACAAATGGGCACAGGAGATTGCTTTCTAAGCATAACCCCAGCAGCACAGACATTAAGGGCAACTTTGAATAAATGGGACCTACTAAAACTGAGAAGCTTCTGTAAAGCAAAGGACACTGTCACTAAGACAAAAAGGCAACCCACTGACTGGGAGAAGATCTTCACCAACCCTGCAACAGACAAAGGTCTGATCTCCAAAATTTATAGAGAACTCAAGAAACTAGACTTCAAAATGCTAATTAACCCAATTAAAAAATGGGGCACTGAACTGAACAGAGAATTCTCAACAGAAGAAGTTCAAATGGCCAAAAGACACTTAAGGTCATGCTCAACCTCCTTAGCGATTAGGGAGATGCAAATCAAATCAACTTTGAGATATCATCTTACACATGTCAGAATGGCTAAAATCAAAAACACCAATGATAGCCTTTGCTGGAGAGGCTGTGGAGGAAGGGGTACCCTCATCCATTGCTGGTGGGAATGCAATCTCGTGCAACCACTTTGGAAATCAGTGTTTCGGTTTCTCAGGAAATTCGGGATCAACCTACCCGTGGACCCAGCAATACCACTCTTGGGAATATACCCAAGAGATGCCCTATCACATGACAAAAGCATTTGTTCAACTATGTTCATAGCAGTATTATTTGTAATAGCCAGAACCTGGAAACAACCTAGATGCCCTTCAATGGAAGAATGGATAAAGAAAGTGTGGAATATATACACATTAGAGTACTACGCTGCAGTAAAAAACAATGACTTCTCGAATTTTGCATGCAAATGGATGGAAATAGAAAACACTATCCTGAGTGAGGTATCCCAGACCCAAAGAGAGGAACATGGGATGTACTCACTCATAATTGGTTTCTAGCCATAAATAACGGTCACGGAGTATATAGTGGTGAACCTAAAGAAGCTAAATAAGAAGGTGAACCCAAAGAAAAACATATAGTTATTATCCCTGCTATGGGAAATAGACAAGATTGCTGGGCAAAAAATTGGGATAATGGGGGTGGGGTGGGATGGGAGTATCGGGGATGGGGAGAGAAAAGTGAGAAGGGGAGGATGAGGGAAACTTGGGGAAACAGGATGATTGGGATAAAGGAAGGTTGGATAGGGGAGCACGGAAGCTCAATTCTTAGTTAAGGGAGCCACCTTAGGGTTGGCAAGAGACTTGAACCTAGAGTGGCTCCCAGGAGCCCAAGGCGAGGTCCCCAGTTAGTTCCTTGGGCAGCTGAGGATAGGGAACCTGAAATGACCCTATCCTACAGCAATGCTGACGAATATCTTGCATATCACCATAGAACCTTCATCTGGTGATGGATGGAGATAGTCACAGAGACCCACACTGGAGCACCGGACTGAGCTCCCAAGTTCCCAATGAGGAGCAGAAGGAGGGAGAACATGAGCAAGGAAGTCAGGACCACGAGGGGTGCACCCAACCACTGAGACAGTGTGACTGATCTATTGGGAGCTCACCAAGGCCAGCTGGACTGTGA
>JABTXL010005416.1:9310518-9321795 GCA_025134845.1 Neodon shergylaensis | reverse complement strand
AATAATAAAGACATATTTTCTTGGAATTTTGTTTCTCTATTTTGAAAAAAAAAAGAATGGAAATCACAACAAAATACTTTAGTGTGTTGTAAATATTCAAACATTCAACTAATGTTATGGTTTTGCACATGCCTCTTATGCTCTTTTTATTTGAAAATACCTAATTTTATTTTCTTAACCTCAAATACTTTAGAAATTATTTTGCCTGTTCTACTTTCTCAAGTATATTAAACTGAAATAATTTTTGAAACTATATTAAGCATACTGTGTAGCATTAGTTTCAAATATGAAAGAATGATTCTGTATAATAAGAATAGGGTAGTTTTGAGTTTAATAATAATAACTTTCTACTGCAATTCAGATTCAGTAAAATATGTTAATATCAGCATTCAATTCTATAAACGCATACATTTATCAGACTTCCATATAAATAAAGGGTCTATATAAAATGTAAAATGCAGCCTTTTTAATAAGGAAGAGTGTTGCTAATGTTTCCTTGTGAATGTACATGAGAGAGATAAAACTACATCTTGATCAAATATGTACTCTAATTATTTTACTTTTCAAGAAAAAGAATGCAGCATTCCATTTCTAGACCAGTACTTGCTCATCAGTCCCATTAAAGACAAATATAAAGTTGGAGATTTGTTGAAATTTTCTTGCCGACAAGGACATAGAGTTGGACCAGATTCAGTTCAATGCTACTCTTTTGGATGGTCACCTAGTTTCCCAACATGTAAAGGTAACTATCTGTTTTACATTTGCTAAATGAAAATCAGAGGTTTAGTTTCCTTCTAATATCTTTCAGTCTTACAGACAAACATGATCAATCTGCATGTTGTGTGGCTAGTGCACAGTCGCTTACTTACAAGGTTAATCCCATGCTGTTGACTGAGGTTTTTTGTCCTGCCTGATTCCTGCAGTCCTTAAGTCACAAAGAAATCAGAGGTCTACATTAGCTATAAACTGTTTGGCCCATTAGCTCAGGCTTTTTATTAACTCTTATAATGTATATTAGCCCATTATTCTTGTCTATGTTAGCCACATGGCTCAGTACCTTTTTCAGTGAGGCGATCACATCTTGCTTCTTTTGTGGATGGATCAGGACTGCAGAGGAATGGGCTTCCTCCATCCCAGAATTTCCTGTTCTGATTGACCCGTCTCTACTTCCTGTCTGGTTGTCCCACCTATACTTCTTACCTGGCCACTGGCCAATCACATTTATTTAAAATATAATTGACAGAGTATACACCATTCACCCACACCACTTCCCCTCCTTTCTTTTACAAAAACAAGGGAAATATCCATAGTCCATTTTGTGGGAATGTGGGCATAGTTTTCCAGGCTATTTCCTGCTGGTTGGGGGCACTGACAATCCTAGGGGGAACTAAAGAAAATTTAGAATTGTGATCAAGTCCTGACTAGAGTATTCTGTGAGACTTGATCATCTTAGGCAGCAGCTTTGAATCTGTTCTGGATGTAAAATTCTGACAACTGGGCTGTTCCTATTGGAGATTTCTCAGGTGGTGTTCCTTGATCAAACCTGATTTTCCTTAACTCAGAATAAATCCATAGCCTCTCATTGTCTGTGGAAACAAAAGCAAAGCCTCTTCTCCAAAGTAACATATCTTTTGATTTCAATTTTGAAGTCAAGATATTTTTTAAAAAATACCTATCTTGGATTAATTTAGCAGCATTTATAAACAGATATCTTTTGGCAGCTGTTGCTTCTTCCTCAGCATTCAAACAATTCAAAGAGCATAATAACATACAGTATCCATAATCTCTGTGTATTTTTATCATCTTTATGTGGCTTTATTTTAACCTCTATTTCTTTTATTTTTGCTATTAATTTTTGGCTTTTTGAGACAGGTTCTCTGTGTATCTTTGGCCGTCCTGGAACTCCCTCTGTAGAGCAGGCTGTCCTTGAACTTACAGAGATCTGCCTGCCTCTGCCTCCCAAGTGCTGGGATTGAGGTGTATGCCATCACAACTTGAATTCATGGAGATCTGTCTGACTTTGCCTCCCAAGATTTGGGATTAAAGACATATGCTACCATGCCTTGAAGTCACAGAGGTCTTCCTGCCTCTGTCTCCCAAGTGTTGAGATTAAAGGTGTGTACCACCCAACCCAACTACTCTCTTTCTTTTTTGTAAACCCAAATACTCTCTTTCTTTTTTGTTTTAATTTTTTTCTCCCAAGCCTACATATATTTTAACACACTGTAAACCATTTAGAGGTTTTCTTCATCTTTGAATCTCTCTTTACTGTATATCTATCTCTTTTTTTTTGACCACATGAGTTTCTAATTTGCTAAGCAATATGGGTAGTATTAAAGCCGTGGCTTTGACAGCTGGATTCAGCCCATTTCTTACCTTTCTGAGATTCCAGCCTCATCGTGGAGGTATTGCCTATAGCCATGTTTATTGCCACAACTCTATGGTGTTTCAAGGTCCCTACCAGCAAGCAAACTGCAGCAGTGTACTTACAAACCACATTCAAATGCTCCTGCCTGAAAAAGTTAGAGTTTGTGTTGGCAGGATGGCCCAGAAAGCCGGCATTTTAAAATGACGTGGCTTTTTTTATGCTACAGCTGAAAACCAAAAAGCTTGCAGTCAGCTTTTCATCAACACTATTTAAGTGTTTCTTGGCGGGACCTCTTAAAAGTGCTGCAAGGTTTTACAGCTAAAACTGAGTCAGGAAGCGTCTTTTACATGAGAGCGCTTGCCTCTAGCAAGCAGAGCCCACTTGAAAAAATGCTGCTATCAATAAGCCATGCTTAACCCTATTATTTTCTGTCTAAAATAACTTCCCAAGCTCTGTCAGGCTTTATGTGGATGCACTTATCCATGTGGGCACTATTTGTTGACTGAGGTTTTCTGTCCCAAAGAAATCACACATAAACTGATTGGCTCAGGCTTCTTATTAACTCTTTTAACATATATTAGCCCATTATTCTTGTCTATGTTAGCCACATTACTCAGTACCTTTTTCAGTGAGGCAATCATATCTTGTTTTTTCTGTGGATGGATTCTGAAAAGGCGGAAGCCCATTCCTCTGTTGTCCATTCCTGTCTGGTTGTCTCACCTATACTTCCTGCATAACCAATGGCCAATCAGAGTTTATTTAAAATATAATTGACAGAATACAGACCTTTTTCCCAAACCACCACACTAACTGAAAATGTGTTATCAGTGTGTGCAAATATATAGACATGATGGCTTAGAGTCCAAAGATAACTATCATTCTGTCTATAGTACCATTAATACTGATATTTTTACAGCATAAACATTTCTTCACACTGCATAGAGAATGTCTAAACTGTATGAAAGCAGATTTTGATTAATTCAATAGCATTTATTCAAAAATTAAAACATAGTAATCAGATGTTTTGTACAGTACCAATATTTTTTTACAAATGGATAACTATGCTAAAAATATTAAGAGTGTGAAAATCACTATAGTTGACAAAATGAGAGTTGCTGAATGGTTTTCTTTTTTAATTTCTTTTTTATTTTTATTTTTAAAAAAGAAAACCAACTATCATTTTTCATTTTACATACCAATTCCAGTTCCCACTCCCTCCTCTCCTCCCCTTCCCTCCACCTACCCCCCTACTCCCCATCAACTCTTCAGAAAGGGTAAGGCACATTGCTTTGGGGAAGGACCAAGACCCTCTGCACTGTATCTAGGCTGAGCAAGGTACCCATCCAAAGAGAATAGGTTCCAGAAAAGACAGTACAAACAGTAGGGATAAATCCTGGTGCCATTGCCAGTGGCCCTGCAGTCTGCCCCAGTCATACAACTGTTACACACATTCAGAGGGACTAATTTGGACCTATGCTGGTTCCTTCCCAGTCTGACTGGAATTGGTGAGCTCCTCTTAGCTCAGGTAAACTGTTTCAGTGAGTGTTCCCATCACGGTCTTGACCTCTTTGCTTATCTCACTTTTCCCACTCTTCAACTTGACTTTGGCAATGCAGCCAAGTGCTCTGCTGTGGGTTTCTGCCTTTATTTCCATTAGTTGCTAGATGAAAGTTCTATGGGGATATTTAAAATATTCCTCAGTTTGACTATAGGCTTAGGACAGTTCAGGCAACCTCTCCTTTATTACTTAGGGTCTTTGCTTCAAGGTATTATGTTTACTAAGCATTGTACCACTTTCAATATGCTTTCAATATTATTTCAATAGACATGTTATTATTGTGAAATATGAGTCTCATGTTTATAATATTGAATTAATGAAGTGTTATAAAAAGTGATATGGTGAATAAATTCTTAGATTCTTCATTAACTAGATTTTTAAACTTCAAGAGGGACACTTTCATTTATATGTACATAATATTCTACAACAGGTAAAGTGAAATCATGTGATCACCCTCCTGACCTCTTCAATGGGAAACTTAGGGGAACAAAGAAAGAACAATACAGCCATGGTGAAGTGGTGGAATATGATTGCAAGCCTAGATTTCTACTGAAGGGACCCAATAAAATCCAGTGCATTGACGGGAAGTGGACAACCTTGCCGAAGTGTATTGGTAATAAAAATGCTAATACTTAGACTGTTTTATATCTCATGATATGCTTTAATCATACATGCACATTTGTAAAACATCTGTTTACAGAGGAGGTGAGAACATGTACAGACATTCCTAAACTTGAGCATGGCTCTGTGAAGTTTTTTGTCCCTCCCTACTATCATGGAGATTCAGTAGAGTTCACCTACAAGGAAATATTTACAATGATTGGACATGGTTCAGTTTCATGCCTTTGCATATATATATATATATATATATATATATATATATATATATATATATTTGTAGTTTGAAATCTTCTTAGAACAATCTAGTCCTAAATATTATGCAAATATGTATCCAAATTTTATTGTTTATAATATAATGATGAATAAAATTACTAATATAATCTGTAAGTGTTTGTTTCACTTAAGTTAAATCTAGTTATTAGTAATAAATTTTCATCTTAGTAAAATGTGAATACTAAAACACAAGATACAACAATGTACAAAATAGCATTGTTGTTATTATATGGCACTCTTCTTCCATATCATCGAAAGTCAAGGAATCAAGTATGCAAAGCACCCATTTCCTACTCTCTCACAACAACCTTTTCTTTCCCAGAACTTTTATTTAATAGTCTACAAGCTGAAGTCAGTGTGATTAAGGTGGAAACATAGGTCCTCTCATTGAATCTAGAACTGATCTATACCAAAAAGTTTGGGCTTAAATGGGTGACATTATCCCATGGGTGTTTTCATTCTCCAATAACCTTCCCACTTTTGCCACATGTTCTTTTGCTGACTGAATCTTTAATGAGCAGCTTAAACATCTTGGTGCCTACATTCACTTTTCTCTGAAACTGAGCTTTTACTTAGACTGTTCCTGGGTCATTACTTCAGAATATCCTTGATACCCAATATTTACTCTTCCTTATAATTTTAACTGTTGGCTAATGCCAGTGAAAATTGGAGCTCTTTTGGAAAGTGCACTTTTACCTATGCTGTATAGTGATATCTTTTCTATACACAGAATACCAACAAACTAAAAAACATTTTGTCATGCAAATCAGTGGTTTTACAATTAATCATTATATTTTTGATAAGCAAGCACTTTAAAAAAAGTCTCTACCTTCAATACTTTAAATCCTATTCACATGGCTGTTTTAAAACTGTATGACCAATAAATTTTTGCGGCAGAAACATCAGACATATCTGGAATGAAAACAATAATTCTCCATTCTGTTATGAGTTTTATTTTATTATTTGTTCATATTTCTGAGGTTTTGTTCTAGTGGTTAATCTGCCAATAGTGAACTACATCTGATCTCCTCAGTTATCACAAACTGTGCTGCAACATTAGTCTTACAGGACAAATTTTTTTATTCTTCAACTATACATCCTTAGTCTTCTCCATGTCTATAGAATTCTCTTCACAAATAAGAGATTCTTAGGAAACAAATCAATCACAAAGTCACCATGCCCCCACGACTATTGGTCTTTCCTAATTTACCTTTACAGACTTTTTTGTATTCCTACTAACCAATCTTAAAAAGGGGCCTGTTTTCTTGGGTGTTTCGATTTCTTGAAGCATTCTGGTCAATATTTAAGTATTGTTTTAGAAGAAAGTTATAGAACTTTGGCTAATAATTTACATTTATTTATTCTATCTATTTCACTCTTTATTTCAAATTATTAGCAAATGTTATCCAGGACCTATACTGAATTTTTATCCAATTCAGAAAGGATTCCCATCATCATTTAGTAATTATAGCACAAATATATTAAAAGATATATATATCCCTTACTTAAGTCATAACACAATTAAACATTTTTATTATTGAGACATAGTGTTGTTATATTATAGAATGATCTAGCATAGGAAATAACATCTTATAAACTCTTACAAATGGAATATAAAGGAGAGAGATGATGACTACAAGTATCTAATATGTTATACAAATCTGGCTCTCAAACAATTCTTTAACACCATTTATATTACATATTCTTTTTTAATAACACATCTTATCAAAAAAGGAAATTCAAACTAACAAACCTCTTACACTCATGTTTTTATTTAATATTTTTAACAATATGGCCTGAAATTAAGATAAGAGGAGAGACACAAATGTGAACATTTCACAGCTCTCAAGTAGGGACTAAAGCTAGTCATGTCATAATTGTTTCCTACATAGAACATCTGAGACAAAGATTTGCATTGTTATTACAGTTGCCTGGTGCCCATATCCCTGTCTCTGATATGTAAAAGATTTGACATGAGAACTAGTTCAATCACCATAGGACACTCTGTATGGTGACCCTAGCATTTTAGTTGGGAGAATTTATAGATATAAATAATAGTTCCATTTGTACATTGATTATATAGCTATTTTATTAGCTATATCATTTTTTATAATTGTTTTTAATTTTTCCTGGATTTATTTTCACATAGCAACAGATCAACTGGGATATTGTAAGACACCAAAGTTGGCTGATATAAAAGGAATTCATGCAAAAAAGATTGGATTTAATCAAAATTTTATCTTGATTTACAAATGTAGAGGAATGCAGAATTATAAACTCTCAATCTGCTTGAATGGAGTTTGGATTTATGAACCAACCTGTACAGGTAAGCTCTTGTTTGCACTGTCTCCTAGTGGTTTTTCTAGTCCTTTCTCACCTGTGATACTGGTAGCTTTGAATTCTTAAATCACAGTAATTGTTCTTCAGAATTTTTTATGCATGTCCTGCATTTTTATCTTTTCCACCTCTTTCTCTTCCACTTAAACACCTCTGTGTACCCTGTATTTCCTGTCCATTTCATGACTTCTTTTTTACAATATAAATATTTATGTATATGTAATATACATACAAATACATGCATATATATATACATACAATAAAAACTTGTATATATATTCAGATAATACATTGAGGTGGGTAGATTCACTATAAATGCAGGTGGCGTTATTTTATAGTCAGGCGTCTTGAAATAAGTGAAAAGGAAAAAGAATCCAAACATCTGCATTAGATTCTGTATGTCCTTACTATAGACAGAGTACAACTAGCTGCTTTACACTTGGACTAGATTACTTCCCTGTTTGATGAGCTAAGCCAAACCCTTCCTTCCTTCCTTTATAAAGTTGCTTTTGTCACGTATTTATTCACAGCCATGAGAAAAGTCACTAGTATAATAGCTAAATGGAGGTATCACTTTCATCAGTATGCTCTCTCAGGACTTTTAATCTAATCCAAACTATTACATCAAAGATATTCACGTAGAGCTCTAGAAAAATCTCCATGTAACCTTAATTTACAATATTTCATCTTATAATTCATTTAAAACATCATAAAGGTTAGAATAAACTTAAATAAATTTTAAGAAATACTACAAATTTGCTTTATTTATTTATTTATTTTTATTGAAAAAATTTCTGCCTCTTCCCCGCCTCCCATTTCCATCCCCCTCCCCCACTCCTCTCCCCTCCCCCCATTCCTTTCCCCCTCCCTCTCCAGTCCATTTGCTTTTTAAAAGAAAAAATAAGAACAATTAAATGAAGACAAGAATAATTAGAAAATAGCTAAACAAGATGGAAAGTATAAAATATACATAATTATTATTTGGTCATAATTAATTTATTATTAAATGAAAATTATTGCTTCAGTGATTTAAGGCACTATATTTAGTCAACAACTCTGGTTTCTGATGTATTTTGGGAGCAGAGAAAGAATCCTGCCCTCCTCCACCACAGATTCCAAATGCTCAAATAATGGAAACCACAGTAAAATACTCGGATGGAGAAAAAGTATCTGTTCTTTGTCAAGATAATTACATAATTCAGGACACAGAAGCAATAGTGTGCAAAGATGGAAGATGGCAGTCATTACCACGCTGCGTTGGTCAGTAGCTATGACTTATTTCATAACATTCTTTCTTTAAATACTGAAGAGAACTCACTGGGCAGTGGAAGCACACATATTTAATCCCAGCATTTGGGAGGCAGATGCAAGAGAATTTCTGTGAGGTCAGGACCGGCCTGGACTACAGAGCTTCAGAGCAAGTACCAGGAAGGAAACCCTGTCTCGGGGGGGGGGGGGACCAACAACAACACAAAAAAACTGAAGAGAACTCAAGTGAAGGGGGGGCATATTAAAAACTAGGGCTTAACACAAAAACTGTGAAGATATAATCCAAACAGTTTGTCTTTATTTTCCAATGAAACTTTTTAATCTATGCTTAACTGTTTTATTTCTCTTCATCATATAGCAAAAATTCCATGTTCTCAGCCCCCCAAAATAGACCACGGATCTATTAAATTGCCCAAATCATCAGAAGAAAGGAGAGACACAGCTGAGTCCAGAAGTTATGAACATGGCACTACACTCAGCTATGTTTGTGATGATGGTTTTAGGATGGCTGAGGAGCATGGGGTAACCTGTTACATGGGAAAGTGGAGTGCTCCACCTCATTGTGTCGGTGAGAACAGCATTGAAATTCAATTCTGGTTTTAGAACAAATCTTTAACAATTATCTACTCTCATCAAAAGCAGAAGATTGATTGAGATTGACACATGTAATTTTTTATGTATTTTACCATGAATTTCTATTTCCATAATTTGATCTATCCTCCCTTTATTAATTGTATTTATTGTTTTGAAATGTACTGTTCTCTTGCATTTTTCTTTTTAAATATGATGCATAGTATACTGACTTCACCTGCTCATGTGAGTTGTAGTGTTTTGTTTGTCACTAGATGTTAAAATCCTCAGTCTCATTCCCACCCCACAGTAAATGCTATGTTTCCTGACATTCTTACTTCTTTTTCGAAAATTCCTTTTGTCAGTGATAATTTGCTAGACATTATTTTGTCAAGTTCTTGCTCACTGTTGAAGCATTTTAGTAGATTCCAGACAACAGAAGGTGTTCATAGGACACACTGTCCACCTCTTCTGTGATGGCACATCTTCCTTGTTAACATTTTCCTCTAGAACTACTACACGTAGACCTGACACATACAAGTGAGCTTCTGAATTAGTGCAATGTGGAATCATTTCATTATGTTCCTCTCACTGTGTTATTTTTAGGACTTCCTTGTGGACCTCCACCTTCAATCCACCATGGTATTGTGTCTCATGAACTAGACAGTTACCAACATGGAGAAGAGGTGACATACAGTTGTTCTGAAGGTTTTGGAATTGGTGGACTAGCATTTATTAAATGTGTAGGAGGAAAGTGGACCCAGCCACCAGATTGCAAAAAGAAAGGTTTATTTTCATTATTTATGTAATAGATTGCCTAATGCAACCTATCTGTGGCACAAACAAGATAGTAAGGCATAATTTTAGCATATCATGTTGTACTAGATGCAGGCATTCAAACACAGTACTGGAAAAACGTAGTTTGATCTTTGAGCCCAATTATCTGTTTACATGCCATGTATCCTGAGCTATCAGCATTATCAGACACCCAGTTTAAAAAGTTCATCACTATACTGTTAGTTTTAGCAGCAATGCTATTATAACTACATATACTCACTAACGTTTTGAAGTAATAACTAAAGTTAATTTATATTTAATGAAAATAAGTAGTAGGAATATATTATACTTCCATATGAGAGAAAGAAAGTTAAAGCAAATATGGAAATATCTCAAGAATTGTAACCATTACTATTCTGTGTAATTCCTATTTTATTTATTTTCATAACTCTGGAAAAATTAATGTAAATAAATCAAATGGAAAAACTGCAGTATTTTTTGTCTCTATGACCCTATATATTCCTTCATATATTTTATATCCTACAATTTCCTGAAAAAAATAAACCTGATATATTCTTTTCTTTTTTTATTTATTTTTACTTAAAAATTTCCACCTCCTCCCCTCCTCCCATTTCCCTCCCCCTCCCCCACCTCCTTCCCCTCCCTCTCCAGTCAAAAGAGCAGTCAGGGTTCCCTGTCCTGAGGGAAGTCCAAGGTCCTCCCCCCTCCATCCAGGTCTAGGAAGGTGAGCATCCAAACAGACTAGGCTCCCACAAAGCCAGTACATGCAGTAGGATCAAAACCCAGTGCCATTGTACTTGGCTTCTCAGTTCGCCCTCCTTCTCCTACACGTTCAGGGAGTCCGGTTTGATCACATGTTCCATCAGTCCCAGTCCAGCTTGCTTTGGTGAGCTCCCATTAGATTAGCCCTACTGCCTCAGTGGGTGGGCGCACCCCTTGTGGTCCTAACTTCATTGCTCATGTCCTCCCTCCTTCTGTTCCTCATTTGGACCTTGGGAGCTCAGTCCAGTGCTCCAATGTGGGTTTCTGTCTCTAGCTTCATCCGTCGCCAGATGAAGATTCTATGTTTATATGCAAGATATTCATCAGTATGACCATAGTATAGGGCCATTCCAGGCTCCCTCCCCTCAGCTGCCCAAGGATCTAGCTGAGGACATCTTCATGGACACCTGGGTACACCTCTAGACTCTCTTGCTAACCCTAAAATGGCTCCCTTAAATAAGATATATACTTCCGTGCTCCCATATCTACCCTTTCTCCATCCCAACTGTCCCATTCCCCCAAGCTCTCCCCATCCCCCCTCTCACTTTTTTCTCCCCATCTTCCCTTACCTCCTCCCCACTCCCACCCACAAGTTTCCAAATTTGCCTGACAATCTTGTCTCCTTCCAATATCCAGGAGGATAACTATATGTTTTTCTTTGAGTTCACCTTCTTATTTAGCTTCTCTAGGATCACGGATTATAGGCTCAATGTCCTTTATT
>JABTXL010005416.1:9288412-9305518 GCA_025134845.1 Neodon shergylaensis | reverse complement strand
AACTAGAAAAAATACTGAGTGAGGTAATCTAGACACATAAAAAAATACAATATGTACTTACCCATAAGTGACTTTCAGTCATAAAACAAAGAATAACCAGCCTATAATCCACAACCCCAGAGAACTTACAGAACAAAAAGTCCCTAAGAGGGAAATACATGGATCTGCCTAGAAAGGAGAAAAATATGGGGATCTCTTAAGTAAACTGGGAACATGTGGGGGCTGAAGAAAGTGGGTAGAAGTGGCAAGGGAAGGAAGAAAGGGGAGTGAGAATAATGTATAACTCAATTTAGAACAAACTATAAAAAGCACATGACCAAATAAATGTTTGCATGTTAGTCTACTGCAAATTTATCTTCTGTCTTATTGGTCTCTCAAGGATTACATAAAGTTGGAATTAAAGGACCCTCTTTATCTCCTGGACATCAAGGGCTCATTTTAAGATCAATTTTGCCAAAGCAGCTCAACTTCCATATTCTATTTAATTAAAAACACTAAAGGTATATGCATACGTACTTGAAATGGACACCATTTCTATAATGTTAGTTATAACCTTAGTTAGGGTTTCTATTGTTATGAAGGGACACCATGCCTATGGCAACACTTATAAAAGAAAATCTTTAATTGAGGTGTTAGCTTATATTTCAGAGGTTAATCCATTATCATCATGGTGAGACATGGAGACATGAAGACAGACATGGTGCTAGAGAGGTAGCTGAGAGTTCAACATTGTGTCCTAGCAACAGGATGTGGTCTGAGACACTGTGTGTGACTTGAGCATATATGACCTTAAAAAGCCACCCCCAGAATGCCACATTTCCTCCATCCAAAAAGGCCATTTCTACTCCAACAAAGCCACATGTCCTAATATTGCCACTCCCTTTGGGGTCCATTGTCCTTCAAGTTAGTACATTTTATTGTCTAAAACAAAATTTACTTTAAAGCTTTAATACTGATAATTTGCTTATTGTTTCCTTATTTTTAAATTTGGTGGTATTAGTTTTTATTTCTTGATTTCTTTTTTTCTTTTAAAATGTTATCTACTGACTTTCCATGTCAGAAAAAGTATAATTTTCTGTTTGCTATTCTGTCCTCATGGTCACCTCCCTTGTTCTACATCTTTGGACAACAGTTCAAAATTAATTGTGATGTGATTACCATGTAGCATTCATTCTGCTGTTAACTGCCCTTGGTAAGTCAAGAAGAGCATCACAGTTCCATTTCAATTGCAGTAGCTTATTTCCTTTTGAGACTGTACTGTACGTTAGGCATTTGCTATTTTCAAATCATGAATGCAAAGTATATCTTCTCTATTTAAGCAGTTTTACAAAAGTACTCCCAACTTGGGTGGTTTATATATAAGAGTAATTTTATTAATTTTTTTAATGTTTAGAAGAACACAGTCCTTAATAAAATGTCAAAGGCAGAGATTTTCCACTCAGACCACATGCTTTGGCTGGCTCCTTACAAGGCTGCCTTATAGTAGTGGTTCTTAATATCAAAAGCAACCACTACCTTAGGAACTATCCTAATGGTTTCCTTTCAACTTTATTTCCCATTTTAAACTCCGGGATATAAATATAATTCAATTGTGACATTGTGGGATCTGAACTTCAACTTGTAAATTTGAATAGGTCACATTCTGTGTGCACCATTTGCCAAGGAGAAGAATTTAAAGCTGACAAATGCTAGGAAAAGAATGCTAGTTTTTGTGGAATTATATTTGGTATCATTATAGGTTGATCACATATTGTACCATGAATTTCTGACTTTGTATGCTTATGTGTACATATGAATGCATGCTTATGTTTGTAGATATTTATGCACATGTTCCCCCACAAATGAACGTATGAATCACATACACACACACCTACATATTCAGTATTTTCTTTTATGATGGACAACTTCCCCAAGACATGTTTATTTGAAAAGCATATAAAATACAGCAAACAATTAGTTCTCAATCCACTGAGACACAGCATGTACCTAGGCAACTAAAATTTACTTTCGGCGATAAAATGTAGTGGATACACAAAACAAATTGCCCAAATAACATACCTCTTCTCCCAGAGTTCAGATGGTAACCAGTAAAGCAAATGTGGAGAGATCCAGGGAATCTCTTACTTTCCCAACTTTGAATAAGTCCTACATACAGTCCTACTTTAAACATCATCTGCTTCCTTATTTCCTAAGGCTTTGGAGGTCTCTTTGACAACAGCAGCCATGTGTGATGGCATTTCTATCTAAACCTAAATTTTATCTTCCTTTGGATGAGTCACTTGCCACTCATATACTTGCTTTACAATTTCCAGAATTCTATTACTGTTGCTTCATCTACTTAACTTTTAGGCCTTACAGGTATTTTTTTTATTAACTTCTTGCCAATTTACTTCAGACAGTAAGAAATTGATTACATTTAGTTCAATGACAGCTTTACAAATTTATTTTTAAAATTTAAGTGTAGAAGATATTATACATTATTTGTTTGTGTGTTTATATATATATACACATATATATTACACCCTGCTTCTCAATGAAAGACTGTAAGATTTGTAAAATTAAAATGTCATATAAACAATATTTATAACTATGTGTAAAAGTATAAGGCACACACACACAATTATGCTCAAATTCATTATTGTATCAGATCTAATTGGACCACTTTTGTGCCCAACAATTTAGGAAATCTCAAGTTGTAATTACATAAAATAAGGAAGATCTGGATTAAAACAAAGTATTACATGTGAAAAAATGAGTGAAATTATTTTCAATTTTTACTTTAGTTGTGTGTCTGTGTGTTCTGCATGTGGGAAGGGGCACATGTGTGGAAGTACTTCTAGAAGCCATAACAGGACAGTTCCAGGCCTCCTGCATCTGGACCTATATGCAGTTGCAAGCCGTTTGATAAAGGTGCTGGTAGGTGAAGCTGGGTTCTTTGTAAGAACAGTATATGCAGTCAACCACTGAATCATTGCTTCAGTCCTGACTTTTTAAAAACATTAGTAAAAGAACTATTTGAGATCTTTTCTGACCATGTGTTTGGGTGATGTCCAATGATTAGTTCCAGGGATGCTTTGACAAAACTCCATAAACTCAGGTTAATCCACAGAAATCTAAAGTCCCACAGATCCAGATGCTAGAGTGAACTCTAGGTAGTGACAATATGCAATATGTTTTTTTTTTTCTAGAGTTGTGAGGGGAGATCCTATGCTAAGTGCATGTCTTTGGTTCTTCTGTTCACTTTCATGTTCCTTTAAAAACCCTCATACATGCACCTTTCTTAAATTGTCTTCTTGTGTAGGACACTATTGCTTTTAAGTAGAGACTCCCAATAGTTGCTTCATTACTCCACTGAAATTTGTCAACACCTCATCTCTAGATATATTCAAATCTTGAATTTAAGAGTTAAGTCTTCAACATATGAATTTGTGGAAATAGAATCACTTCATAGGAGACATTTTCTAATAAAGGATGAGAATATTTTTTTCTTTTTAAATTTACAAGCATATGAGCAAGAAGTTCAATTAAAGTGCAGGACCATGTCATGTAGCCACTCATACTACCTTTTACTAATCCAAGTTCATACAAAACAAAGTGTAGTTAAATTATCTCTTTGAGAACTGAAATCATAATCCAGCAATTTATTTAAGTTATTTTGATTTAGAGAAGTCTGGACTTAAGAAATACATCAAAAAATTCTTAAGTCAAAAGTTACCAAACTGTTTCCTACATATCTTCTTAAACAACAAATATTCCAGTCCCCACTGTAGATAACTGGAAAAGAATTTTTAAAACAGTATGTATTTTTAAAGAAATTCTCCAGTTGATTCCATTATAATATGCTTGAGCCATCTGCTTTCATTTGGGGTTGGGGAGAGTTAGGCCATCTTAACAAAACTCTGCCTTGGAGGACATATTTAGCTAGAGGATTACTAAAATGTAAAGTATTAATAAAACAAGTGTGTTGACATAATGGACAATGTTTCTAATGTTAAAATAGTCATAGTTTTTAAATAGTTCCTTAACTTCAGTGAAAATTTAAGGTTTCAAAGTTTCATTATAGCAATCTTTATTTTGTTTTTCCCTTGTTGTTTTTCTTTGCTTTGTTGATTTGTATAGTATTAGGTTTGACATTTTTTTTGCTTTTTTTTTTTTACTCAAAATAAGCAAAAACCTTGCAGAGTGGAAAACAAAGTATGTTGAGGGGGTTTCAGAAAACTTACAAAAGATATACTGTCCACTTAACAGTGGCTGCTCAGAAAGAAGTAGGCTTCTGTATTGTCCATCCTAAACACAGACAAGAAACAGAGTAACAACACTGAAATGCTGCTGGAGTGGCTTTGTCATTGCCTGGTCCACATCTGCATGCCTGTCCTTACACTTAAAGGACAGTTGCATATCTTGCTTAAAATGACTATATTTGTATGTGTGTGTGTGTGTGGGGGGGGGGGAACTCAGCTTCCATGGTCAGAGAACTTCAGAATTTAGTACAAAAAAAAGAAATTGAACTTTACTTTTATTTCTTCATTAAGATGCTTTGCACAAATTAGGAATACTGCTGATCTTTATTTTCTGGCTAAGCCAACTTGGCTAGAACTACTTAGACAGAGTGAGCAGATATGCTTATGAGTTTCAAGTCAAACTTCACTTTATGTTTGTAATCTGAGGATACGGTTAGACTTTCGTTCTAAACTCTTTTTCTCTTGTTAATGTTCTTCAATTTGCAAATTTAGTGACTAAAAAACATGATTCAGTCCTTCATAAGTAGTGATTTTAAGACCTAAGAATTATTATTTTCTCAAATGCATAATGATTTATATTTCTGGCACTTTGTGATAAATTTAGATTCTTCAAAAAAATGTTTTCACTGGAGAATAGAAACAATAGCCCAGGAAACTAATCCAAACAAAACAATTCTGAAGAAAACATTGAGGCATGATTGCTAATTAACATTGTTAATAGGCAACATTCTCTAAGCGTCATTTTCAGTAAAACAGTGAAATCATGAAACTTACCTTTGGAATTTTTTTGGAGACTCTTACTCCTTATTTCTTGTCTGGGGAATTATGCTGAAGAATGTATTAGTTGTCATTAAATCCCAAGTCTTTTGTATGGAACTAGGATTAGAAATGTACATACTATATATAGTCTATCACCCTAAGAGTTGTCTTGCTCAGTCCACCTCTTAGAACAATGATAGGTGGCCAACAGTCTTTTGTCACCCCTTTCTGCAGTTTATCCACTTCCAATTCACATGGAGGGTTTTCTTTAAGGGTGACCCTTTTTTTTGTAGAAAATCATTTTAATACTATTACTGACACATAGAATCATTTTAATGCTATTACTGACATATAGTTATCAGAAATAACTACAGCTAAAACAAAGAGCTTGGACTCAATTCCCATAAAAAAAACTTCCACTACATGCATGCATATCAATGCATAGTGGACAAGCTGTATGAAGAACTTAATTGATAGTGATCTAAAGAAATTGATTTATAGAGATAAAAGAATATAGAGCTTTAGAGGATGCAAATGTGGCAACAGCTTCTAATAAATATATAGATATCAAATAAGAAATTGTTAAAGCTCAAATTCACTTGAGAATTTGCTAACATCTAATCATTTATATAACTGTCATCTGAAGTATTTAATGGAGATATGTAACATGGAGGGTTGGCTTGTTGGGGTTTATGACCTGCCCAGTTCCCACAGCTGGTAAGCTCCCAAAGAAAATGACACAGAGAATCTACATTAGGTTATAAACTGATTGGCACATTATCTCAGGCTTCTTATTAGCTCTTGTAGCTTATATTAACACATTATTTTTATCTATGTTAGCCACATGGCTCAGTATCTTTTTTTGCAGGGCAGATCACATCCTGCTTCTGTGGTCTGTACAGGACATAAACCCCAACCAGTCAGCTCTCCATGTTACAGAATATTTCCTCAATGTGGTCAACTAACTCCATGTAAAACCTAAAGAGTATAGAGAGTCATATAAAGTCTTTAAAGAGACAGAGTACAGATAGTCATAGATTAAAAAAAATAAGCTACATAAAAATGGAAAATTCACAGACTCTGAATTCTGTGTATTATTATATTTTCTTTGAATTTTTTGACAGTAAAGGAGCTAAGTACAGAGAGACATTTTATTGTATGGGCTAAACTAAACCAGCATCTATATCATAAAGGTGTCGTGACTTCAGAATTTGGGTCTAAGGATATGATGCTTTGGAAAAGAGGTTCTTCTTTTGTTTTCACTGAGGATGAGACCCTGTGGATTCCTTCTACACCAATATGGTATGATAGACCAAGCACCCTCAAAAACTTACTTTGCTCAACTGCTAACTTAGATGTACCTAGCATATCAGATACACCATAAAAGACATGAATAACAGCACCCCCCACAGCATGAAGCAGTTTGGAGAGAAATAACTGTGCCCTTATACCCAAAATTGTTTATAAATGTTCTTTTACATTTAAAGGGAGGTATGATATAGATGTAAATAATTTACATTAAAATAAATCTTGATTTGTTAATACAAATTTAAGGTCATTCTTGTTATATGTATATTTCTGCTCTTGATTAAGGTATTGTGATTGTGTAGTTCATTTAAAAATGTAATGTATAATTAGGTAATATAGGTTGTTAATGGATAATCATCAATAATAGTCAAGCTTATAGTCATGTTAGTTAGATTTTCTAGATAGATAGAGATAGATTTCAGTTAGATAGGCATTCTTCATATCTTTCAAAGACCACAGAATATGGCATTTAAAATGTTTTAATAACTTGGGGCTTTTCATGACAATGAGACACCTATCAGCACCAGTTATTTTAAGAGGAAGATGGGCATCGAACAGGCTCCTTATAGAGTTTGATAGCCATTTGGGAAAAAAAAACTGCTCTTGCCTGGACTAATGCATAAACTGGACACGAAGAACTCACAGAGAGATGACTGCTAAGCTTGCCTAAAGGTGAGATGATCCTCTGGTTTCCTGCTTCATGAAAAAGTCTGTAGGACGTTCTACAGGATATAAAAGAAAGTGGCTAACCTATTTTTAAAATTTCCTGCTTCAAGGAAAAGTCTGCTGGATACAATAGGCCTGAAGGTCAAAGATGGATACCCCAATGGTAGAGAAAAACTTTGGATGACTGTCCAGGCAGCAAGATGTCTCTTGTCAGCCGGGCGGTGGTGGCGCACGCCTTTAATCCCAGCACTTGGGAGGCAGAGGCAGGCGGATCTCTGTGAGTTCCAGGACAGGCTCCAAAACCACAGAGAAACCCTGTCTCGAAAAACCAAAAAAAAAAAAAAAAAAGATGTCTCTTGTCATTTCTAGAGTTTTGAAAGTTGCTTACAGTGCACTTTCTGTTTACTTAGGTAATATTATATCTTTCTAGAATCTTTGATGGAGTTAAAGAATAGGTAGATAGTTATGGTTTTCCATGGTTGTGATAAGAGATAAAATAGATCTAAATATTGTAACTGTAATTCTTGCTTGATAACTGTTTTGTTATATGTAATTTTACTATGTTAAAGTTAAAGCCTTCCTTTTTGTTAAAACAGAAAAAGAGAAAATGGTGTAGGAGTTTCTTCTGTCTATGTGTTGCTTTCATTGGTTGAATAAAGAAACTGCCTTGGTCTTTTAGTAAGGCAGAACGTAGATAGGTGGAATAGACCAAACTGAATGCTGGGAAAAAGGACAGAGTGCCAGATGCCAAGGTTCTCCTGCCAGAGATGGACACTGCTTAGACTCATGCCAGTAAGCCACAGTCAAGTGATGATACACATTAATGGAGGTGGGTTAAACTAATATGTGAGAGTTAGTCAATAAAAGACTAGAAATAACGGGCTAGGAAGTATTTAAATAAGTACAGCTTCTGTATGGTTATTTTGTGGGTTAAGCTAGCCAGGTAGCAGGATGTTGCCCACTCCTCCTACTACAGAGATAAACTCTAAAATAAAACATATACTCTTAAGTTTTTTAGTGTCCCAATATTTGCCATTCATTCTATTGTGGAAGTGTTTGTTTACTGTTTTGTTTCATAAATTAAATCATTAAATAAAACAAACCAGCTAAATTTATTTTCCTCTTGATAAATCAAGAGTAATGCCAAAATTTAATAGTCGTAATGACCATATGCAATTTTATAGATTGAGTACAACTTAATTAAGTGTAAGACAGTTTCCTATAATACTCTATTAATCTATCAATATTTGCAAATATTTAATTGTATATGAAATATTTGAGAAATGCAAACAAGGAAGTATTTCTTTATTCTCCTGACCAATGAGTATTTGTAATTTATGTTTTGTTTTATTTAAAAATGCTAAAGTCATGCTCAGAATGATAATACATGCTTGTAATTTCAACAGTTGTATGGTGAAGCCAAGAGGACCAGGACTTCAAGGTCATTCTCTACTGTAATGAGTTTGAGGCCAGGTTGGGCCACATAATACCTTGGTAAATAAAATGGTAAGCATGAATATGAATATATGTATGTATACAAACAATTGTAGTACTAGAAATAACGTTAATTATAGTGCATACAAAATTTAATACTTGACTTATAAATTTACATATATATACAACATAGTAAATAAAAATTTATAAAAATGAAATCTATATAAATTAAACATATCTATACCATGTAATAATTTATACCTAAACTATATAAGTAAAACTATAAAAATGAGTAAATTGGGACATGAATTAGTTCAAGTACCAGATGAATTTAGTCTATCACTGACATAATTTACAAATATTTGAATGACTTAATAAACTATTTGCTAAACCAAATGCTTGACTTTCTTTCCCATATATGACCCTGGTAGTGAATACAACAATACCAAATTGAATCACCCAGGCCAGTAAATACCAAAGTCATCAGGAATATTACAAATAATAAATAAAATATTTTTATACAAAATAAATAAATACCAATCCTATAAAAGGTGTTCCTGTAGTGGCTGATGATCCATGCTCCACTGTCACTTCTTTTTTCCAACTCTAAATGTTTATCCTCTCACTGTCAGGGGTGGGTTTTTATGTGTGTGTGTGTGTGTGTGTGTAATGTGCATCTTTGATTTCCTGGTAGGATTAGAATAACTGTGAAGAATTTTTCAGAAAATTGCACAAGCCTATCAAATTCTAAAGTAAGAATACACATACTATAATTTTAAAAACCTTTTACAACTCATACTATCTTAATAATTATTTTGAAAATTTACTTGTTCTAAGTTCTTTATTTTTTAATAAAAGCAACGTCAAGACATGAACCTTAGGAAAAACATCAGACACTAAGTGCCTCTGGTTGTGAATCAACCTCCTACTCCTTTCTGATCCCTTTTAGAAATAGCTTCTGTAGTAAGAAGCTTGGGCCAGCTTTTCTTCCTGGCTGCCCAGGTAGCATAACCCCTGAAATAAACATACAGAAATTGTATTAATTAAACTACTGCTTGGCCCATAAGCTCTAGCCTCTCATTGGCTAAATCTCACATCTTGATCTAATGCATTTCTAATAATCTGTATTCCACCATGAGGTTGTGGCTTACCAGAAAAGATTTAGCATGTCGGACCTGGTGGCTGACTCCATGGCCGCTATCCCTGATCCTGCTTTCTTTCTCCCAGAATTCAGTTCTGTCTACCCCACCTACCTATGTTCTGCCCTATCAGGCCAAGCAGTTATTTTTTTATTAATTAACCAATGAAAGCAACACATATATAGAAAAACCTCCTTCACCAAGCTTCCTTAGGTAATACAACATGTGTATGTGTTGATGGTGGGAGGGGGCAGTGTGCATACAGACAACACAATAGAATATTTGGAGTAACAATGGTCATTTTTTTCAATTATGTGCTAATCATATAAATTAAGTATGTATTTAAATTATTTATATTTTAATGATTGTTTATATGGTTGTAGGAAAGGCTTGCATGATAGAAAAATTGACCAGTTATTGTTATGGTAAACCATTTTTAAGGCCAACACAATTGTAGCACTGGAAACAGAAAGTTGTTTTTATTACTTCAGGTACAAAATTTAATACTGAATTTAAGCAATATTTGTTTTTCCTAAAACTCTCAAACTTGGAACATGCTTTATAAGGACTTGGGAGCTATTAGATGTTAAAAATATATTTTAATATAGATAACTATCAATTCATTCACTGAGTAGCCAAAGAACTCCAATACTCTCATCACATTTGATGAGGTTGGTTATTGTGTATCTGTATTCAGAAATGGCTTTAAGAGAGACATGCATAGATTTTTCTGATAAAGAGACTGTGCTCAAATGCCACACATTCATAAAATATTCTATTTGCCTTTAATTAAAATGCTAGAACATTTCAATCAGTGAAGTGCAGATTAGAACCTTTTTTTTTTTTTTTTGGTTTTTCGAGACAGGGTTTCTATGTGGTTTTGGAGCCTGTCCTGGAACTAGCTCTTGTAGTCCAGGCTGGTCTCGAACTCACAGAGATCCGCCTGCCTCTGCCTCCCGAGTGCTGGGGTTAAAGGCGTGCGCCACCACCGCCCGGCTCAGATTAGAACCTTTAATTATATCCATAGTTTAAGGTAGCTGAAGAATTTTAAAAAGCAGTTTTTTGTTAGTAATATCTACAATTGAATAATTTTAGTCATCTTAACTTTGCACTGTCTGCAAATCATACAATATTGTTGCGTGACTGGATAGCTACTTCTCATTACAACTTAATTAATTATAATAAAAATCTTACTATTGTCTATTACTTGCTTAAGCATTTTTTAAAAATACAATTTAAAATATAACTTATATCAACCTCTTCTTGTTAATGAATTGCTTATTATACATAAAATTAGATCCATTTATAATTATTTAGTAGATTAAAATTAATATGTATACTTACCAAGGCTGTACTATGAAATTTTTAAATAAACATTTTATATGAAACTAGTAGGCATTGTAATTCTAATTTGTGCCTCATAATTAAAATCAGGTACCAGAATGATAACAAGGCTCTCCAGGTGTAAGCTGGATGACCTAAGTTGAAATCCCGGAACCAGACACAGTGGCACATGCATAATTCCAACTTTGTCTGGGAATTGCTTTCTGGAAAATGGGGTACAGACTGCAGTTTTCTAGAAGCTAAGGGCCTACAAGCCGGTATATGCAGCAGTGAACAAGAAGAGACTATTTTCAAGGACTGTGGGAAACAAGGCTGACACTGAGAAAGGTCTCTGCTCTCACACTCGTGAACAGATTCACACATACACATCATAAAGACACTAAAACAATGATTATTTATATTGTAAAACTGTGTTATATTAATTAATGTAAATAAATTTTCTGATGATTTCTTTAATAATTATTATTATTAAGAATAAATCAGTGATCCATAACCTCTGGGTAGTGACCTGTTTGAGGGTCAAGTGACCCTTGCATAGGGGTTACCTAAATAATGAAGAAACACTGATATTTAATTTAGAATTCATTACATTGCATTTATAAAGTTGCAAGGATGGTTTGGGGTAACTACAACATGAAGAACTGAATTAAAGGGTCACAGCATTAGGAAGGTTGACAAACACTGACATGATCAATCTTGCATTGAATGTTTCAGGTGAAAATATAAATAGAAGACAAATTCCCTCTAACTTACAGGAGGGAGAGTCCCAAAAATCTACAGAAAAGGGCAACAACAGTGTTAGTAACGAAAATGCTATCCAAACATTTATTTATGAGCTCTGTGATAACATGGATAAATTCTTTAATTTATTTCAACTTTATACTCATCTGAAAAAGAAATGCAATGCTATTAACTTATTATCTATTATAAGAATTAAATATACAAATGGGCCAAGCAGTGATTTAATTAATACAGTTTCTGTGTGGTAAAAAAAAAAAGAATTAAATATACAAATTATCCACAAAATACCTAGCGCAATAAAAATGTTTAATTAATTGCTGTATAATTTTGTCAATGGTTTCCAATCCCTATATGAAATAAAATCATAGAAATGAGATTATGATAATAATTAAATGTATATGCAGAATAATTAACTATAACAGAGTTCATAATTTTATATTTCATTTAATGCAGTCTCTCTCTCTCTCTCTCTCTCTCTCTCTCTCTCTCTCTCCGTATACTGGTAGAGATTAGAAGACAACTTAGAGAAGTGGATTTCCTCCTTCTATCATGGGAAAGAACCATGGGTGCAAGGGAAAGAACTCAGTACCTCAATCTGGGAACAAGCATCATTAGTCACTAAGGCATTTTGAAGACCCAAAATTCCATATACATTCATTTTTTCCTATTTGATAAAAATTTAATGACCAAAAGTAAACAAGTGCTAACAAATATTCCATTGTGCAAATGTACTGCATTTTCTTTATCCATGCTTTGGCTGAGTAAATCTGTGGGCAAATGGATGGAAACAGAAAACATCATACGGAGTGAGGTAATAAGAACCAGAAAGACAAACATGATATGTACTCACTCATAGAGGGATATTAGATGTAAAGTATAGGATAACCATGCTACAATCCATAGCACCAAAGAGTGTAGGTAACAAGGAGAGCCCAAAGGGAAATTTATGGACTTCCCTAAGAGGAGTACACAGAAGAGATCTCCTAGTTAGTCTGGGAGTTGGCTGTGATGGGAATCTGAGTAATCAGGTTGGGGGTGAGTGGACAAGGAAAGTACTGGAAGGGGAACTTCTAGATTCATGTAGGAACCTAATGCAAAAGAAACTCCCACAGATCTACAAGGATGATCCCAGCTAAGACTCCTAGTAATAGTGGATACATAGTCTGAACGGGCCATTTCTTGTGATCAGATTGGTGACTACTCCGGTGGTGAACAGGGAGCCTTCATTCAGTAACTGATGAAAACAGATACAGAGACCCACACCAAACATTAGATATAGCTCAGAGAATCCTATTGAGAAGAGGGAAGATGGCTTTTAGTAGCCCCAAGGGTCAAGGACATCACAAGGAAATCCACAAAACAACTCACATCACTCATAGGAATACACAGAGTCTGAACTCACAACAAAGGAGCCTACAATGGACTGACCTAAGCCTCACACAAATATGTTGTATCTGTGTAGCTTGATCTATTTATGGCACTCCTAACAGTGGGAATTAATCCCACGGCAGTCTATCCCTAATGCTTTGGCTGGCTCTTGGGAACATTTTCCTAGTACTATACTTCCTTATAAAGCCTTTATGCACATAAGCAAATTTTATATAGCTAATTTGCTGTTAGATTTCTTAAAGTAAATTTACAAAAAAACACACACACAAATACATAATGTTTCAGATTGTCAAATAGTACACAATGCAGTGTTTATAATATATCATTGTAAAACACAACTAGAATTATTTTTGGTATACCATTATATTTTATATATTTCTTTTTAAAAATCAGTAATTAAAATTTTATGATATAAGTTCACATATACAGGATTGTGGGAAGTGGTGCATGTGAATCTTTTCTAACATTGGGAGTTCTGTATTTTTCTGAAATTAGTAACAGAGTTTGAATCCAAGGTCAGTTTCCCTCAAGTCACTGTGAAAGTCTATAAGTCTGGTGATACTAGCACAGAGAATCAGTCACACACCTTAGAAATGACAGAGTAGATAACAATGCAATAAAGATTTAGACAAATAAATACATATAACCATCCATGGGTTAATAAACTTGCCTAATGTTTCCTCAATGCTTCAATTCCCCTCAGCTGTGGAAGCAGCAACAAGAATGAACAAAGTTTCTATGTGAAAACAGAGTTGGGTAATTTGCAAGGTAGACCTAGAATCAAATAACTTTTGACAAGTCTACACAGAGTTGACCTTTGGATGGGTTCACTGCCATCATTTACAGAAAGTGACAAGGGGGAAAAGATTCATCACTATTCTGGACAAAAATTTTAACATCAGAATAATGACTTGTTTGAAAGATTACCTTGGTTTTTTGTTCCATATTATAATGGAAAAGTCAATTTGACCAAGACATTTAAAAGGTTCAGGGCTCCATATACATTCAAATACATATGACCATACTGAAATTAGTACAGATTTTCACATCATTTATATGAGTTAATATTTGGTGGAATTAATTTGGTCTCTTTTTTTTCTATAATTACCCAAATCAAAAAATTTTACCAAACATGCACTCAATGAATTCGGCTGTTTTTAACTAAACTGCACAATAAAACTCTATGTTTTGTGCTGTATAAATATTTTAGAATAACTTACTCCAAATATACTTGCATACTTTATACCTTTGTTCATGGCTGGTAAAAATGACTCTGAATTATTCATTCCTTGAGCATAATTTAAGCCAACAAAATAGCTCAGCAGGCAAAGATGTGTGCCAACAGTCCTATGACCTCAGTTTGATCCCCGTGAATCACAGAAATCCAACTTCTGCAAGCTTATGTCCTTGTGTGTTCCTGACATGACACACATACACATAAAATAAATGGTAAATGTTATTTATATTACAAACAAAAAGGAATTTAATAGTGAAACTCTAAGGCTCTGGGTGCATAGATTGCATCTGTTTTATTGTTTGAAAAGATCAAAACAAGCATATTAAAATGTCATGTTTTACATACTGTGCTTCTGTTCTTTACATTAGTTTCACTGTACACAAGTTCACCATACACATTGTACAGTAGATCAGCACAGAACCTGTATGGTCCTACTTACATGGAAGCTTGATAAAGAGAACATGCTTTTAAAGGGACAGTGACCATAGAAAACATGTATCAGTAAGTTGGTACCTGTGTGAAAAGGAGGTCTCACTACTTTAACTCATTAAAAATGTGATATCCCATTGCTTTGTAAATTGGAATATTTTTCTATCTCATTTTTATTGTACAGTAAATACTTACAGAAAAAATTACTTTTTGACAACTTCCAAATATAGAATCTAATATGAAAATAGCACTCATTTCTTAAGCAATACTTAGGTAATTATTCTTCCATTTAGTGTTTAATTTTTGGCCAGTTTCATGTGTTTTTATTGTTTTGAAGAGAAATGATTGATAGAGATTGAACCAGGGCATTGTGCACTATGGACAAACATTTTCTTTTATACTGCCAAACAACCCTGGCTCAAATATTTTCATATATTTTTTGCTAATCTACCTATATGTTTCAATCCAGTTAAAATATAAGATAGTAATTATCTAAGGTTAGAGACTATATGCAAACATAACAAAATATAAAGTTATTTTCCTATAATATGACCTTCAATTAAATGGATTCTATATTGTCTACTGTCTTTCCTGCAAAATATATTCCTTTAAAAAACTTATATTCAATTGCAATTCATCCTCTTCAATCAATAATATTTTAAGCAAAATGATAACAACTATTAAACATTTTGTAAAACTTGTGTAGACCAAAATTCTTATGAGGCATTAATATTAACAATGCAAAGAGATAGATTAGGTGCTCATGGTGGTGTGGGTGGGTATTATTGATTGTATCACATTCTGATTTTTGTTTTGTTTCAACTATATAGAGCACTGATCATGTATTCATTTCCAGCCATAAAGTAGTAAGAAAATGCGCTTTGATTAGATAAAAGGTGTTTTCAACTGTGAGTTTTGAAGAAGAGAAAGACAACACTATGGGATAGAACAATGACTGAAGTATATTAAAATAACTAAAAGTAAAGACATAAATAATTACAGTTCATGATAATGAGAAGGCATAAACAAGAGTCAAGCAAACTTACCTCTGAGATTTCTAATGTGACATGACTGATACTTTAAGAGACAAACACCGGATCTCCTTACCAACAGCGAAGTTATTGCATCTATTTAATTGTTTTACATAAAGTATCTTGTATATTACAGCACGAACAGCTGATGCCATAACTGATCACTCTACATTCCTATTAATCAATGTAAATATTTTTGGTTTCCAATAAAACTTTTAGTATTGTTCTCTGCTAATGTTGTCATATGAGCACTAGCAATTTTATTTTTTTTTTTGTATTTTGAACCATAAAATGATTAACATTATCTGTTTCCCTTCTTAGTATCAGAAACAGAAATATAAATTTTAAAGCAATTTCATATAAATCAGCACCATATAAATATGTACTGCAGTACCCTAGTGTTATAGTATCCTGCCATAGTGAAATCTGACCAACTTGTGGAGGATTGGCTTCAATAAAAGAGAGGCATGTCACAGAAAATAAAAAAGAACTTCAGACTTTAATAAGGGAGGCAGAACATGCTAGAGAGAGATGCATTTAGCATGATTGAAGAAGTAACACACAAACAAAAACATCCCAGTAAAACTAAAAAGTCAAACTACTTTCCAAAGAAAACAGATCAAGATGTGGGTAATAATTAGTAGGGAAATGGTGTCAGTAATTTCTAACAAATTAATTGTAGGTTTTTTTTTATACTTTTCAAGAGGCATGGGACACTTGTGATGAGAATTAAATGTATAGATACACCATCCTGTCTGTTTTTCTTAAAGGGCGATTTAGCTGCCTTGGATGGATGGTTTGAAACACACCTGGAATGTACAAATAAATTAATGACCTCACTGTTTCACAAAGGTTTAGACAGTTTAAAGTTGACTAGGAGAAGCCAAAGTGGGTGCTGTGAGATGAGGGTTAGCAGGAAAAATGCATGGAATTTGTAGATTTTGTATGTAACAACACATGCAGTGACAATAATGACCGCTATATATCCAAGCTGCACAAAGAATACCCAGAATTTGCCTTTTATAGTTATTGACTATTTGGGTAGGAAGAATAACATTTTTCTCAGGCATCAGTTTGAAGAATTTAAGATAAAATGCACCTAAAATATTTGAACATAAACCTTTTGATTAAAGCTCTAGAAATTGATGTGATGAAATTATGTTTTCATAACTGTCACACACTCCAGGAGACATTTGCAAATTCCAATGTCAAGAAAAAATTGAGGCTTAAACATGCTTGCTGCCAAGCATACAAGGAAAGTAAATCTTAGAAAAAGTTCTGTCATAATGCACAAAGTAAGCCCCTTTTGAGAGAGAGAGAGACAGAATGAGACACACACACAGAGAGAGAGAGAGAGAGAGAGAGAGAGAGAGAGAGAGAGAGAGAGA
>JABTXL010005416.1:9274245-9288402 GCA_025134845.1 Neodon shergylaensis | reverse complement strand
AGAGAGAGAGAGAGAGAGAGAGAGAGAGAGAGAGAGAGAGAGAGAGAGAAGTATCTTCTTTCTTTTCTTCTTTGACTAGAAACATATTGAAGGAGATATTTCAACCAGTCAAAATGTAAAAGTAGGCTACAAGTAGTATCAATCAGCTTTCTAGCGGAATCAGGTGACACACTACTCTCTAGGCCATAGAACCAGGGACACATCGTATGCCCCACCCCACCATTGAGAGCCCAAGAGACCTGGGAGAAGCCTCCTCACAGTCCCAACCACCCCACATTTGAGACCACCCAGGCCTTAGCCCCACCTACATTTGGATCTGTGAGTGACTGGGTTCCAGGCTGGAGGGACCTACCCTTTATGTCCTTGAGGGTGGGGACGGGGTAGGGGTAAGGGTAGATGGGGAGAGAAAAGTGAGAAGGGGAGGTTGGGGAGAGCTTGGTGGAATGGGACAGTTGGGATGGAGGAAGGGTGGATATGGGAGCAGGGAAGTAGATATCTTAATTAAGGAAGCCATTTTAGGGTTGGCAAGAGACTTGACTCTAGAGGGGTTCCCAGGTGTCTAAGAAGATGTCCCCAACTTGTTCCATGGGCAACTGAGAGGGCGTCTGAAATGGCCCTATCCTAAGCCACACTTATGAATATCTTGCATATCACCATAGAAACTTCTGGTGATAGATGGACATAGAGACAGAAACCCACATTGGAGCACTGGACTGAGCTCCCAAGGTTCAAATGAGGAGCAGAAGGAGGGAAAACATGAGCAAGGAAGTCAGGACTGCGAGGGGTGTGCCCACCCACTGAGAAGGTGGGGCTGATCTAATGGGAGCTCACCAAGGCCAGCTGGACTTGGACTGATGGAGCATGTGATCAAACCGAAGGTGACTGACAAAGAGGGCTGACTGAGAAACCAAGTACAATGGCACTGGGTTTCGATCTTACTGCATGTACTGGCTTTGTGGGAGCCTAGTCTGTTTGGATGCTCACCTTCCTAGACCTGGATGGAGTGGGGAGGACCTTGGACTTCCCACAGTGCAAGGAACCCTGACTGCTCTTTGGACTGGAAAGGGAGGGGGAGGAGTTGGGGGAGGGAAATGGAAGAAGGGGATGAGGTGGAAATTTTTAATAAAAAAATTAAAAATTAAAAAAAGACAAGGGCTAACAGAATGGATATGAAAACAGGACCCATCTGTCTGCAACATACCAAAAACATTCCTCAACTTTCAAGACAGACATTATCTCAGGAGTAAAGGGTTGGGAAATGATTTTCCAATCAAATGGTCCTAAGAAACAAACTGGCGTAGCTATCTTAATATCTAACAACATAAATTTATAACTAAAATTAATCAAAGAGTTGAAGTTCATATTTATCACTGGAAAAATACATCAAGATGAAGTCTCGGTTCTGAACACCTATGTCCCCAAAACAAGGGCACCCATATTTTAAAATTAACATGGCTAAAGCTTAAATCTCACATAAAATCCAACACACTAATTTTGGGAGGCTTCAACACTTTACTCTCTTCACCGGACAGAATTGCCACACCAAAACTTAAGAGAAACTAAGGAGCTAACAGAAGTTATGACTTAAATGGGCTTAACTGATATCTATAGAACATTCCACCCTAACACAAAAGAAGATACAATATTCTCAGCACGTCTTTGAACATGCCTAAAAACTGATCACATACTTGGTAGCAAAGCAAACCTCAACAGACACAAAGGAATTGAAAAATCCTCCTGTATTTTATCTGATCACCATGGTTTAAAGTTAGGATTCAACAACACTAAACTCAGAAAGCCTACAAATTCTTAGAATTTAAAAACTGTTCAGATGAATAACCACTGGGTCAAGGAAAAAAATAAGAAAGAAATTTAAGACTTTTTAGAATCCAATGAAAATGAATAAACAGCAAACTCAAACTTATGGGACACTTTGAAAGCACTGCTAAGTGGAAAGTTCATAGCACTAAGTGCCTACATAAAGAACCCGGAGAAATCTTACACTAGCAACTTAACATCACACCTAAAATCGATAGAACAAAAAGAAGCAAACTCACTAAGAAGGTATAGATGCCAGGAAATAATCAAATTCAATGCTGAAATCAATAAAATAGAAACAAAGAAAGCAATACAAAGTATCACTGAGAAAAATAGTTGGTTATTTGTGAAAAATCAGCAACATAGACACAGAATTTATTGTGTCCAGAATTTATTTTCATATTCTGCATTAATTTCTTTTACATGCTGGGTCCGGTTTTTAAAAAAATCAATGAATAGCCAAGAGCATTCCAAATCACTAACTTACATACCTTTATTTGCCATTATATGTTTAAAAGAAAGATCAAATTTACATTTATTTATAAAATAATACTACTGCCCCCTTCAGCTTTATTTCTAGGTGAACATCATTTCTTTGTGACACCAGTTGATCCAAAGAGCCACTCTCTACCATGGATCCCCAGTGGGTACACTAGGCTAAGACTTAGGCTGCCTAGCTGAACCCTCACCAGAAATCCTTCTTCTTGCAGAAGATTGCAGTTAGCACAGAAACATACAACTGTATAACGAGGAAGAAAGAGACTTTGGAGCCCTCAGTCCTAAACAGATTGTTGTCAACAAAAACAGACAAAGAACCTTCATCTGGCGATGGATGGAGATAGAGACAGAGACCCACATTGGAGCACCGGAATGAGCTCCCAAGGTCCCAATGAGGAGCAGAAAGAGGGAGAACATGAGCAAGGAAGTCAGGACCGCGAGGGGTGCACCCACCCACTGAGACAGTAGGAATGATCTATTGGGAGCTCACCAAGGCCAGCTGGACTGGGACTGAAAAAGCATGGGATAAAACCGGACTCTCTGAACGTGGCGGACAATGAGGGATGACTGAAAAGCCAAGGACAATGGCACTGGGTTTTGATCCTACTTCATGTTCTGGCTTTGTGGGAGCCTAGCCAGTTTGGATGATCACCTTCCTAGACCTGGATGGAGGGGGGAGGACCTTGGACTTTCCACAGGGCAGGGAACCCTGACTGCTCCTAGGACTGGAGAGGGAGCGGGAAAGGAGTGGGGGAAAGAGGAGAGGAGTGGGAGGAGGGGAAGGGAAATGGGAGGCTGGGAGGAACCAGAAATTTTTTTTCAATAAAAAAAATAATAATAAAAAATAAAAAAAAATTCTTTCTCTCAAAACCAGGAATGTATGAAGAAGAAAAGGCAGAAAGATTCTAAGAACCAGCAGTGGTGGATTACTCCAAAGTAATGGTATCATCCACACACACAGGACAGATGCGTATATGAAATCACAGAGATTGTGACAGCAAATAAAAGATATTCAGGGAAATCTTGGTCACAAAACTGAGAGGGGGAAGGTGATATTATGTCTTTTGCCTACCAAGAAGCTATTTGCAATTGATTCTCTCTGCAAATATGAAAATAAGTTTCTCAAATAGACTGACACTTAGTATATCAGTCACACTCCAGGACAGGGCTCAGGACAAAAGGTAGTTTTTCCAACAGAAAACAAACTCAGTAGTTTTACTAATGTCTTTTGTTTTGTTTTGGCACATATTTTCCAATTGTTTTTCTGTTTGTTATTCTTAATTTTTGTTTTTGCAGATATTTCTTTGCTTTGTTTTGAGAGAAAGAAATAGAATGAAGTTGGGTAGTTAGGGATGTGGGAAGAATCTAATTGGGGAATGAGAGAAAAATGTGATCTAAAATTATCTTGTAATAAAAAGAAATTTTAACTCAAAAAGAAAGGAAATAAAAGACAAAACAAAAAATGATGGGGCCATCAAAAGGGTTGAGTGCTGAAGGGCCAAGCCTGACAACTAAATTTCAATCCACAGGACCCTCATGTTGGAAGACTAGAACAAAATTCTCCAACTTGTCCTCTGACATCCACACATGTATGTTCCCTCATAAACACACACACACACATACAATTTCTGGTTGGCACCAGAAATTTGATTTAACAATGTTCTTTATTTACTATCAAAAAGTGATAAAGAAAAACTCAAACATCCTTGCATGCATGGAATATTAAATGAAACTTAATAAGTACCAGGTAATTTAAGCCACCATGTGTTTCTTATTTACCCTGTACATACATGAACGTCTTGACATGTCCTAGAACATCTCAGGCCCAATAGTCTCTGCTCAACCCTTTCTGAAACTTAAATGAGAACAATGGTTAAAATTGAGTCATGAACAATAGAGGGAAATGTAAGACTTGATAAATTTCTGCACCTTATAAAGTGTGGTAAAAACCGTGAAAATAAAATGACTCTTACTTTCATGCAATCATTTATGTAAACTCAATTTCAATCAAAATATGCTAATACGTCCATCAAGAAGAAACTGTCAGAAAAATGGGTGTTTGTCTTCGTAATACTCTCTCTGCTTAAATCATTTGAAAAAGTTATAGTTTCTAATTGATGAATAGATTGCTTACATCTATCTCATAAAATATTGGTCACAGATATTTCTTCAGTCTACAAGAATAGGCTTCTGTAATATTGACACTTAAGAACTATCAACGGGGTCATTTGAACCTTAAATGTATAAGTTAAGGAAGGACAAATGAATAAACACCTAAGGATATAGTCACTTAGCTAAAGAATTCAGCTCCACTGGAAAATGTAATTATTTTTATGATCTAGTTTATTTTCTCAAAGAGCATTTTCAGAAGGACAACAAAGACTCTAAACTGAAGTAATAGCCTAGAAATCATGATTTGTGCCAAGAGTGAGTTAAAGAATATTATTGTTTTGACATTAATTTTGGAAAGTTTGAAAGAGCTTTTCCATATCTTAATCATTTAATTCTAACAACATTAAGTTATAAGATATAAAAATTATCAATGTAATTTTTCACATGAGAAGTAAAGTTAACAAAGCAAAGAGAATATGTACTGAAAATTATATATATGCGATCAATATGCTTTTATTATATCTTAGAAGGAGATGTCTACAGGCTCAAAATTCTGTTTTTAAACATTATAGCATTGTCTCTGATTCTCAGAGGCTATCAATGTTGCAGTGTTACACAACTTTGATAACATTGAAAGATACATAGCATCTGTCTGGTATACCTGAGCTGGTCTGTCCAACTTAAGTATTTACAGAGGAGTGTATTAGACTAGAAAAAGTAAAAAATCTAGTAAAAGGTCTTTTTACTCATTGTTTGTAGGGATATAAATACATTTTTTGTTATTTACCCGAATTTTGAAGCTGTAAGGAAGTGAAAACATTCTCAGATTCTTTTTTATAATTAGACATGTTGCCCCTGAAGAGAGAAGTTAATAAAGGAGGAACCTAGTCATTGTAGAACACTTACATAAGGGCACTGAGTTCTAAATTCTGTCCTGTAACCAGAAGGGACTTTAAAATCCAGTGACCTGAATGATTAATTGCCATTTAACTACAAATTAACTAGGATAAGTGTTTGAAAGAAAATAAAAACTAGGTGTGGTGTTATGTATCTATAATGCTAGCACACTAGACATAGGATGAAACAAATCCAAGGTCATAATGGATTGTGAAATGAATTTGAGGGTAGGATTTTGTTTCAAAAAACAAAGTTGTTATGTCAGGTGGTGGTGGTACACGCCTTTAATCCCAGCACTCAGGAGGCAGAGGCAGTTAGATCTCTGAGTTCGAGGCCAGCCTGGTCTACAAGAGCTGGTTCCAGGACAAGACCCAAAAACTACAGGGAAACCCTGTCTCAAAAAACAAAAACAACAACAACAACAAATCCACAAAGATGTAGAAATTTGTTTAATCTTTGCTATCTTCCTAAAAGGGTGTGGCCATAGTGTCCTTATGATGTGCAAGAGAAAAATGATTGTAAACATCAGGCTTCCTACATCTTACCGAAACCCAAGCAGTCTCAAATTAAAAATCAGTTTAAGTTTCAGTACATAGTTGTAGCTCATCTTACAATATTACATGTGGTGGAGGAACAAATGTCCACAAATTACCTTTTACTATTGATTGATTAGGATGTAACTAAAGATTTAAAAAAGTCACTGGTTAGTTTTTTTTCTTTCTCATTTTTTTCTAACTCATAATATTTCATCTTGTATATATTTTGCAAAAAGAAACATTTCCAGGTGTCATCAATAAAGACAAAAGTGTCAGCTGGAGACAAAAGAGAAATGATATATGGCAAAAACACATTTTGGACCACTGAGTTGTGAAGAAAATTTCTTTGAGGAGTTAGCATAAGAGCTGATGTACAAAAGTAGACCAGAAATTAAGACCATTCAAGAAATAAAATAAAAGTATTTAGTTCAAAGTCCCGAAGTCAGGAATCATCTAATATCATAAAGTTACATAAAGAATACAGGAGGAACTCACTGCACACTGAAACTAATCCACACTGAAAGGAGGGAAAACGAGATAAGCTGAGGCCAGCAAGAAGCACCAACCAAGAGAAAACTGCTGCAGGAAATCCTACAGCCAGTAGTTACCTGCCCACTGGTGTGTAACCTCTTATACTATTTATGCTGATGTAAAGCATGTGTCTGGTCTGTTTTATGGCTCTGGAATTAGGTTTCTGTTATCTGTTCTAGCAGAGAATTCTGATTTGTGAGTCTACCTCTAAATAAATAACTGCCTATTATTCTCAATTCTGAGCTAGTGTGGGATTTCTTTTAAGCGTCCTTCTGCAAAAAGTGGACTATAAAGATTTTGAATTTAAAAGCATTAGGAAGCAAAATATTTTAAACTTACAAAGCCATACTTATTATTCTAAGAAAATATTTAGACAATGGATATCCACAGAGAGACCAGACCACCTAAGCAAGAAGCAGTGGCTGGACACAGGCCTAGTTGGTATAGACAAAGGAGGGGGAAACTTCCCAGAGGTAAATTAATTGGACTGTCGGTATAAAGATGGTAAAGAATAGATGTTTCAAATAAGAAATGTTTTCAGTTCCTTAAGGAAACTGAGAGAGATATTAGATGAATGTGTCAGTTAAGAAAGAAGAAACTATGTTTTTGGATACCTAAAATGATCAGCCTGTTTGGTCTTGAAAGCTATGAACTCAACCCAGGCAACAGAGAAAACAGAGCCTTGACATCAGAAGGCAGAGCAGTAACTTTTCCCTAGAGCTCAATAAATGCCCTGATGGCAAATTACACTAAAATGCTATAAAATTGTGTCAATATTTCTTTCACATACATACAATTTGGAATAAAATTTGCCTTCTGAACTTCTAGTTTATCCCATAACAGGTTTTCCCTGAAAGGACTGCTTCATATGTATGGAAGAGAGACTAGCTATCGTCAGACTGGCCAGAACTCATTTCTACTAGGCCATGTGATGCAAAAATATTATTCTTTATTCTCTCATTAAGTTTTTTAATCTCTTTTTTATATTTTGAGATTATAATTAAATAAATCCCTCCCCTTTTTTTATCCCACAAACCCATATACCTCTCACTACTCACTTTCAACTCAGTCCCACTTTATTCATTAATGACTGTTAATAATACTATATATAAATATATGCATTTATGGTATGTATTTATGCATGCTCCAAATATGTACAAACTGTTCAGTGTGTATAGTGTTAATTGTATGTATAATTTCTGGGCTGAACATTTGGTGGTATTGGTAAAAAATTGGTATGCTTTTTTGGGGGGGAGATTATTTCTCATGCTATCAATATTTCTTGGTTGATTTTAGTTCCTTGTAATATTATTATATTGACTACTCAAGGGCTTCTCTCAGTCCATTGTTGCAAACCCTCTTCAACTCATTCTTAGGCATGCATATCAGTGTGACTTTATAGATGTTTCTTTTGGCATTACTAGGAGACAATCTCAAAGCAAAACCCCTGTTCCTCTGGGTCTTACAGTCTTTCAATGCCCTCTTCAGCACTAATTCTTAAGTCTTGGGTGTAGGATTTGTACAGTAGACGTAGTCTGGAGTCCATAATTCTTCATATTGACTCATTGTGGTTTTCTGTAATGGCCTCTGTCTGTTACAAAGAGACATTTACTGCTTTCCACAATATTGAGTTTTCTTATTCCTGCTATCTCCTAATCTTGTGGAAGATATATGTTCTTTATTTCATTGTCTTCTTGTTGTCATTTCCAGTTAATTTTTTTATTTTATGATTATATTTTTTATTTTCTCCTCAGAGTAAAAAAGCCTATTACCTTACCTTAAAATATTCTTTTTCTGAAATCATATGTGTAATATAGATTTATTTATTTATTTGTTTATTTAAGATTTCTGCCTCCTCCCCGCCACCGCCTCCCCAAATAAATAAAGCCTATATAGAAGCTTTATTGGGTAGATGATCATATTTTAATATATGATATAATATTATAAAATCATATAAAAAGTAATTTGTTTACTGCTAGTAATCCATTTTCCAAGCTTTAGTCATATTAAAATCCTACTTATTTATAATAAACATAATATTGACATTAATATTCCCATTTTAGATATGAGTGGGTCAACTGGAAGACATTTGATTTTGTAATAGAAACTTTTCTATCAGGTAGCGTAAGGGAATAAAATTCTACTTGCAAAGTGTTTCTCAAAAATTATTTAAAAGTATATTACAATATTTATTCTCTAGCAATACTAGTAGAAGTTAGATCCATGTTATAGTTTCAGTAAAGAACAAGGGAAATTGTTAGTCTATTGTAAGCTTATTAGTGGCACAGAAAGTTTTATTTTTCTGAGTAAAACAATTTACTAGAAATTAATTTATACGCCAAAGTGTTGGAGAGCCTTTTATTATATTTACAACTCTTCTTTAATTGTTCACAGATTAATTTGCCATTACACGAAGGCTAAAATGTTGGAATTTCATGTACTGACAAATGGTCAAACAAGTGAATAAAATGGCCAATTGTACTTTTCCCCTTTTTGTCTTTGGTCCTGTCATAGCAGTTGTCCAAATCAGATTTATTGTAATGATTTATTTTGGGAAACATAAGAGTACAGAAAGCTACTTTATTTTATGCTGGTATCTGAAAACAGTTATATCATGTGATTTGCAAAGGCTGATCTATTGGGAGCTAACCAAGGCCAGATGGGCTGTGACTGAAAAAGCTTGGGATAAAACCAGACTCTCTGAACATGGCGGACAATGAGGGCTGATGAGAAGCCAAGGACAATGGCATGGGGTTTTGTTCCTACTTCATGTTCTGGCTTTGTGGGAGCCTAGCCAGTTTGGATGTTCACCTTCCTAGACCTGGATGGAGGGGAGAAGACCCTGGACTTTCCACAGGGCAGGGAACCCTGACTGCTCTTCGGACTGGAGAGGGAGAGGGAGAGGAGTGGGGGGAGGGGGAGAGGGGTGGGAGGAGGGGGGGGATATGGGAGGCTGGGAGGAAGCAGGAACTTTTTTTCAATAAAAAAAAAGAAAGAAAATAAGAAATAACTTCATGCTAAGGGGTGAGTGTGTGCCTGACCGGCTGGCCAGACACTCTGGAAAAGGTGCACAGGTACCCTCCAATCCCCTAAACTTTCTGGCCATTTAGTGGAGGCTTCTCCCCGGCTACTTCTTTCTCTTCTTATTCCATCCCAGCTTCCCCCCAAGCAATTCTTTCCATATGCGGGGTCCTTAGCTCCACCATCACAGCCTACTTCAGGGTGGAGAGGATCTGAGAGACAACTCCAGTGCTGAGGGGACCTAAGAGAGGGCAGACCAAGAAAAAAAAAAAAACCCAAGTACACAGGTAGCCACAACAAAGATCGGACCAGCCACCAGTACTCATCTAATAGCTTTTGAAGGAAGAGATGGGGAGGCGCCAATGTAAACATTCCTCCAACGATCTGAAAAGCAACATGATAACACCAGAATCTAGTGAACATACAACAGGAAGACTTGAACACCCTAATCCAGAAGAAGTAGAAGAAATAGACTTTAAACATAACATAATGAAAGTGTTAGAGACCATTAAACAGGATGTGAAAAACTCCTTTAAAGAAATGTATGAGAAGACTAACAAAAGTTAGAAGAAATGAATAAATCCCTCAATTATACCCAAGAAAAAGCAATCAAATAGGTAATGGAAACAGTTCAAGACTTTAAAACTGAAATGGAGGCAACGAAGAAAACACAAACTGAGAAATGGCAGGATATAGAAAATCTGAGTAAACAAGCAGAAACTACAGAGACAAGAATAACCAACAGATTACAAGAGATAGAAGAAAGTATCTCAGACGCTGAAGATACTATAGAGGAAACAAACACTCATCAAAGAAAACAGCAAATCCAACAAATTCTTAACACAAAACATCCAGGAAATCTTGGACACCATGAAAAGACCAAACCTAAGAATAGTAGGGGTAGAAGGAGAAGAATTATAGCTCAAAGGCCCAGAAAATATATTCAACAAAATTATGGAAGAAAACTTTCCCAACCTAAAGAAGAATATTCCTGTGAAGGTACAAGAAGCATACAGAACACCAAATAGACTGGACCAAAAAAAAAATCTCCTCGCCATATAATAATCAAAACACAAAACATACAGAATACAGAAAGAATATTAAGAGCTGCAAAGGAAAAAGGTCCAGTATCATATAAAGGTAAACCATGAAAACCAGAAGGTCTTGGATAGATGTGCTGCAGAAACCAAGAGACCAAGGATGCAAGCCCAGACTACTATAATCAGCCAAGCTATCTTTCGCCATCAGTGGAGAAAACAAGATATTCCAGGATAAAAACAAATTTAAACAATATGTAGCCACAAACCCAGCTTTACAGAAAGTAATAGAAGGAAAATTACAACCCAAGGAACACAACAACACCCACAATAATTCAGACATCTAACAACCCTCCACCAGCACAACACAAAGAAGGGAAACACATAAACTCTACCACCAAAAAAATAAATAAATAACCGAAGTTAACAACCACTGGTCATGAATATCACTTAATATCAATGGACTGAATTCACCTATAAAAAGGTACAGGCTAAGAGAATGGATGCGAAAACAAGATTCAACATTCTGTTGTTTCCAAGAAATACACCTCAATGACAAAGACAGTCATTTACTCATAGTAAAGGGTTGGGAAAACGTTTTTCAATCAAATGGACCTAAGAAACAAGCAGGTGTGGCTATACTAATATCTAACAAAATTGACTTCAAACTAAAATCAATCAGAAGAGATGGAGATGGACATGTTATACTCATAACAGGAACAATTCATCAGGATGAATTCAATCCTGAATATCTACGCCCCTAACATAAAAATACCCACATATGTAAAAGAAACATTACTAGAACTCAAAGCACACATCAAACCCCACGCTCTAATAGTAGGAGATTTCAACACTCCTCTTTCACCAATGGGCAGTTCAACCAGACAGAAACCTAACAGAGAAATAAGAGAACTAACAGAGGTAATGAATCAAATGAACTTGACAGATATCTATAGAACATTCCACCCAAATAGGAAAGACTATACCTTCTTCTCAGCATCTCACGGAACCTTCTTGAATATTGATCACATACTCGATATCAAAGCAAACTTCCACAGTTACAAAAAAATCTTAGTAACCACCTGTGTCTGATCAAATCACCATGGAATAAAGTTAGAATTTAACAACAATTCTACCCCCAGAAAGCCTACAAACTCATGGAAATTGAAAAGTCAACTACTGAACCACCCCTGGGTCAGGGAAGAAATAAAGAAAATAATTAAAATCTTCTTTGAATTCAACGAAAATAAAGACACAACACACCCAAACCTATGGAACACTATGAAAGCATTGCTAAGAAGAAAGTTCATAGCACTAAATGCCCCCAAAATTCTTGCTGTTTAGAGCCACTAGGTTTTGGTGGTGCTGTGTTGCTCTTTGCTATTGAGTGTGTTCTTAAATTTTGTCTGCTGATATTTTCCTCCAATTGGTGTAGTTAGGTTTGTTTCTCCTGTGGTTCCTCCTCCAGGTGTCTGTGTATCAAAGGTACAGACAATTGCTCCTCACGGTAGGATAAATGTCAAAATTCTGATCATGCCAGAATTCAAGTTGTGGTCCCAGAGGTACCTTTGCCTGCATGCTGCTTCCAGAGGTTGTTTGGGTCTGGCTGCTTCTCCTGGAGGTCACTTGGGCCTGCCTGCTGCTCTCGGACACTGGTCAACCCTTACTTTAAAATTTCTAATTTGAATTTTTGAAAATTTTATACATGAATTTGAATAATTTCCACAATCTCTCTCCCCATTCCAGTTTGTCCTATGTTTTTCCTGCCCCTCTCTAAATCTTGACTTCTTCTTCTATAATCAACATCATATATGTATTTTATGTGTACACCAACAATCTATTAGCAACATTAATTAGAGCCAGTAGATTGTATGTGTGTGTGTGTGTGTGTGTGTGTGTGTATGTGTGTGCGTGTGTGTGTGTGTGTGTATTTAGGGATGACCACTTTGGTTTGTGTTTTTGTGTGTATGTATATATATATATATATATATGTATGTATATTACAAAATTTGTTAAAATTAGTTTGTCCAATATTCAAATTGAATACTCCATAGAACAAAAATTAACAATCAAGAGCCAAGCTGTGCAAAATGATGTCTCAAATAAATTTCTGATAAAGACTCTAACTAAACAAAGGAGTAAATTGCTTCTCCCCCACTTACATACACTAAGTACAGACGAATACAGTACATGTTCTTGGAGACAGCAACATTGATTGGAAACTGGGAGAGCACAGCAGTTAGAAATGAAGACAGAGGTTTCTTGACTGGTCCTTTGTGTTGGTCCTGAAAACCCTGCCTAACTGAAGCTCCCCAAATGATTTTTAAAAGAGCCTTCACTGCTTTCTGTTGTGTGGTTATGAAATCCAGAGGCGATCACAAGCCCCTGCTCCTCACTTTCCGAGAAACCTGAACTTGTTTCCAAAGAAAACAAGCTGACATTTACAATAATAATCAGCAGGTCACAGGCAGGGTGCAGCAAGGGCAGGGATCAAACACCCAAGCGGCTAAACTTGTAGTCTATGTTTTTAGTTTACTTTGCAGAAGTTGCTGGGGGGCGGATCATTTAGTGATCCTGATTTCCTAAGCTGACTTCAACTTCACTTTGGGGAAAGTCTTTCCCTGCAGCAACCACAGTTCTTAACAGAGGCTGGGTGGTGCTGTATTTCTCTGCCTCCAAGAAAGATCCAAACCATGAGACTATCAGCAAGAATTATCTGCCTTATGTTATGGACTGTTTGTGTAGCAGAAGGTAAGTTTAATACAGATTGCCTTTCTCCCTTCTGGCTGAGCCGCACTATAAAACATTTGCAGATATTTCTTATAGCAATCATTGAAATGAAGTGTAGAAAATGTGAAGGAATTACTGGTCTGTAACTTAATGGCCTTTGGTGGTAAGTTTAAAAGTTTGCAAGTAGTTCATTTTGTTCCCATAATTGATGGTTTCTTCCAATTTAAAACACAAACAGTGCTTGAAATATATTTCTGCAATCCATAGTTCGGTACAGTTATTTAGCTTGTAGTCATCATAAAATACAAACCCCTTCTCTGCATGGTTGTTCCTGAAATACTTCATGTAAGATTAGTGAGAAATATGTAAATATCTGTACTTAGTGACAAATTTTACAAAATTTTTAGTGAGTAGATTTATTTGAGACATAATTCTTTTTTATGGCATTTCTTGATCATCCTTTGTCTTTTTTCTGCTTTGTGTTATCTTTTTTAAAGTATTTTTTGTTGTTTTATCGAGCTATATATTTTTCTCTGCTCCTCTCTCTTTCTAGCCTCTCCCCTACCATCCTCTGCCATGATCCCTATTCTCCCAGTTTACTTAGGAGATCGTGTCTTTTTCTACTTCCCATGTAGATTAGATCCACATATGTCTCTCTTAGGGTCCTCTTTGTTATCTAACTTCTCTGTGAATTGTAGGCTGGTTTTTCTTTGCTTTATGTCTAAAAGCCATTTATGAGGGAGTACAAATTTATTTGTCTTTCTGGGTCTTGGTTGCCTTACTCAATATGATACTTTCTAGATCCATCCATTTACCTGCAACTTTCAAGATGACCCAACACTTACAACTGACATTGCCATGACTTTAAAGTTTTGTACATAAGAATGGCATGTATGAGGAGAGCCAGCGAGGGGTGAGTTGCTGATCCCGTGGCTTCAGCCCGGGACTGGGAACTCGGAAGTTCCTCAACCCCCTAT
>JABTXL010005416.1:9099237-9269245 GCA_025134845.1 Neodon shergylaensis | reverse complement strand
GTGCAACCACTTTGGAAATCAGTGTTTCGGTTTCTCAGGAAATTCGGGATCAACCTACCCCTGGACCCAGCAATACCACTCTTGGGAATATACCCAAGAGATGCCCTATCACATGACAAAAGCATTTGTTCAACTATGTTCATAGCAGTATTATTTGTAATAGCCAGAACCTGGAAACAACCTAGATGCCCTTCAATGGAAGAATGGATGAAGAAAGTGTGGAATATATACACATTAGAGTACTACGCTGCGGTAAAAAAACAATGACTTCTCGAATTTTGCATGCAAATGGATGGAAATAGAAAACACTATCCTGAGTGAGGTATCCCAGACCCAAAGAGAGGAACATGGGATGTACTCACTCATAATTGGTTTCTAGCCATAAATAACGGTCACGGAGTATATAGTGGTGAACCTAAAGAAGCTAAATAAGAAGGTGAACCCAAAGAAAAACATATAACTATCCTCTTGGATACGGGAAGTAGACAAAATTGAGGGGAGAAAATTTGGGACCTTGGGGGTGGGGTGGGATGGGAGTATCGGGGGATGGGGAGAGAAAAGTGAGAAGGGGAGGATGAGGGAAACTTGGGGAAACAGGATGATTGGGATAAAGGAAGGTTAGATAGGGGAGCACGGAAGCTCAATTCTTAGTTAAGGGAGCCACCTTAGGGTTGGCAAGAGACTTGAACGTAGAGTGGCTCCCAGGAGCCCAAGGCGAGGTCCCCAGTTAGTTCCTGGGGCAGCTGAGGATAGGGAACCTGAAATGACCCTATCCTACAGCAATGCTGACGAATATCTTGCATATCACCATAGAACCTTCAGCTGGTGATGGATGGAGATAGTCACCGAGACCCACACTGGAGCACCAGACTGAGCTCCCAAGTTCCCAATGAGGAGCGGAAGGAGGGAGAACATGAGCAAGGAAGTCACGACCACAAGGGGTGCACCCATCCACTGAGACAGTGTGACTGATCTATTGGGAGCTCACCAAGGCCAGCTGGACTGTGACAGAAGAAGCATGGGATAAAACCAGACTCTCTGAACATGGCGAACAATGGGGGCTGATGAGAAGCCGGGGACAATGGCCCGGGGTTTTGATCCTACTTCAAGTTCGGGCTTTGTGGGAGCCTAGCCACCTTGGATGTTCACCTTCCTAGACATGGACAGAGGGGGGAGGGCCTTGGACTTTCCACAGGACAGGGAACCCTGACTGCTCTTTGGACTGGAGCGGGAGGGGGAGAGGAGTGGGGTGAGGGGGAGAAGGGTGGGACGAGGGGGAGGGAAATGGGAGGCCGGGAGGAGGTGGAAACTTTTTTTTCTTTTCTTTTTCTCAATAAAAAAAAATAAATAAAAAATAAAATATAAAAAAAAAGAATGGCATGTATGAGACTAAAAAGGTTATAAAATTTGACACATAATTTCTGTTTTCCTGTGAGTGTGTATGGAACGTATACACTTGTGAAATCTTTTTGTGGCCTATATAGTGTGAGTGTGGGAGCTCTTCCCCCATGTCAAAAAGAGAAGTTCCAACTCTATCATTGAGTTAAATTCCATCAAAATGATTTGGTTTATCTAATGAAGGGGTTCACTTTTCTAGTTCATAGGCAGCTAGTGATGTGATAAGTATTCAATTAACTTATTTTTGTTATTTTGGATTTTAAAAAAATACAGTCTTCTAACACCCTGCTTTGTCCGTAAACTCACTGTAATCCTCCTGTGTCAGCCCCCATGTGCTGAGGTTACAGGTCCTAACAACTGCCAAACTTGACTTAGCACTTGTTATATCAGTGAATAACACAATGTGAATCATTTTCCCAGATGTTTTACTTAGCCCACTCTACAATTTGAGCCTTTGCTGTGGCCTCTACTAACTGAAGAATATTAACAAACAAGCTCTAACTGGACCCTTGCCTCTCCAGAAAAAGAAAGACAGATATGGTTTGTCAGTTATATCTTTTAGTCAAATTCTAAAAATTTGTTTAAGAGTGTTTAATATTTTTGAGTCACCTTTACAATTATATTTTGTAATGTTATTATTTGAATTTTGGCTTATAATTCTTATATTTGGATACCTTTTAGACTAAAGCATTCATTTTTTATAAATGAAAATATAAAAATTATTAAAATGAGATATGATTATATTGGCTAAGATTTCTAAAGCAGTGTTGATATTATTAACTATGACAACCTTTTCTTTTGTCATAAGTCAATACTTTGGTGTTGTATTTTAATGTTCTATGTTCATACTGCTTGATGAGATATTTTTGAAGGTATATATTACAAACAAAGATCTATTTTATTTTTAGCTAATTCTTAAATCTTAAGAAATTATACAAATGAAATCAAGCTGTTTATATAAACACTAAGTGGAATTTAAATATTAAAAGGAATTGCCCTCCAGTTTACAGGAAAATTTAATGTTAATGATTTAAAAACCTCATACCATGATTTCCAGCTGATTTTCTTGTTATTGTTGGATATGATTTTTCATCATTATGTATTGAAATGTGGTGCTCATTCTTACTGGTGAAATGGGCTGCACTGTCCACATTACTGTTCCAAGGGCTTCACAGTAAGAGACGAAGAAGGAATTTAATATTTAAAGCATTATGTAGTGTAACTTCATGATATTCACAAAGTTCACACAATGAAGAGACAGATGTGAGAAGTTTCATGGACTTTCAGTGAACCCAGAGCTCCCTCTTCATTCTTAGCTTGCCTAGTAGCCTGAGTCTGTCTGAAAAGTAAACAATTTCAACAGTCTATCAACTTAACAGGATTTTCTCCATGCAGCAGAACTTGAATCAATTAAAATTGTTACATATATACTTCAATATTTGCTATTGTTTCTTTTCCCTACATCAGACACTGGCTACTGGGCTGATTAAAAAATGATTGTGAAATGCTATCCTAATGCTTTCCTAAGCCCGGAAGAAGAGGCAAGCATTTCATAAATCACTTCTGCTTTGATAAATATCAACATTCTTCCAAAACCAAGGTTAACTGGACCAGCAGGAAGGCTGAACTCGTTAATGAACTTTCTTGCAACAGAATCTGACTACTTGAGTTAAATCCATGGAACCTACAAGGTGAAAGAAAGAAAAACACCTTCTGCAGGCCATGTTCCAGTTTCCATAGGCAAGCATGGCCACTGGATATCACACCTGCCCATATTAAAAGCAAAAAGAAAAGTACAACTTTAAGAAAAATTTTAAAAGGGAAGGACTATGAACCTAGCTTTGTTTTTGTCCTCACTTTTCCATATGTCAATGCTGCCTAATATATTTTTAGTGTAGAACCTGCCTGTGTTTATGCTCCTAGCTGCTGGGAACTTTAAATGCTGATTCTTGCAAAATCACATGCTGTTCAGATTGGGTAAGATTTACAGGACAATCTGTAAGGTAAGAGTTCCTTAATCAAGCTGTGTATTTTCAGTTCTGGGGAATGGATTATACCCAAGTTTTCCAACCACACATTTTACTTTCACAATTGGATGTTGTGTGAAATTGTCCACAGCCCAGAATTACTGAAACAAACCAACTAAACCTGTGCAAAATCACAACCAAATAACCACTGCAAACTTCCTGCGGAGATAAGTGTTCTTTGATTCTGGAGGTTTAAAGAACAAAAATGTCCTTTTAGGCTTTGAGAATTTGGAGAATTCATTAATTCTATATTATGTTATTTTAAGTGTAAGATGTTTTCAAACTTAATTTGACTTTGATGTGGAAAATTTGATGTTATATATATTAATTATGAATTAATAATAATTACTCTTTAGAGATTAGAAGGAAAATTTATTTTTGCTTTTATTTATAATGCTATGATATAATGACAAAAAGTCGACTGTGATGTAAACTCTTTCTGCTTTTTCCTTAAGACAAATAATTTACATGGAAAGGGCTCATACTTTTTCCTTCACTCTGTGTCCACAGTCCACCACAACTTGTATTCTAGAGTTCGCCCCATCTTTTTTTTTTTCTCTGTGTAACTTTGGCATCTTTCTTGGATATAGCTCTATAAACCAGGCTGGCCTCAATCTTACAGAGACACATCTGCCTCTGTCTCCTGAGTGCTGGGATTAAAGGCTAGGGCTGATCTCCAAAATATACTCAAGAAATTGTATTTTGATGAAATACTCATCAAAAGAACAAATAATCCAATTAAAATGGGGTAGACCTAAACAGAGAACTCCCAGCAGAGGAATCTAAAATGACTGAAAGACTATTAATAAAATGTTTAACATCCTTAGCCATCGAGAAATGGAAATCAAAATAACTTTGAGACTCCATCTTACACCTTTAAGAATGACCAAGTTCAAAAACACTGATGACAACTTATGCTGGAGAGGATTGGGATAAAGAGAATACTCCTGTATTTCTGGTGAGAGTGAAAGGTTGTGCAGCCCCTTTGGATATCAACATGGCTATTTTTTATAAAATTAGGAAACAGTCTTCTCCAAGACCCAACAATACCACTTTTGAGTATATACCCAAAGGATGTTCAATTGTACCACAAGGACATGTGCTCAACTATATTCATAGCAACATTTTTGTCATAGCCAGAACCTGGAAACAACCTAAATGTTTCTTGACAAAAGAATGGATGAGGAAAATGTGGTAGATTTACACAATGGAGTACTACACAGCAGAAAAAATAACGACATTTTGAAAACTGAAGGCAAATGGATGAATTAGAAAACATCATATTGAGTGAGGTAACCCAGACCCAGAAAGACAAATATTATATGTACTCACTCAAAAGTGGCTTTTTGACATAAAGCAAAGAAAACCAACCTAGAATTCACAATCCCAGAGAACCTAGACAACAATGATGACCCTCAGAGAGGCATACATGAATCTAATCTACATGGGAAGTAGAAAAATGCAAGATCTCGTGAGTAAATTGGGAGCATGGGTATCATGGGAGAAGGTAGAAAGGAAGGGGAGAAGGAAGGGGAGCAGAGAAAAATGTATAGCTCAATAAAACCAATTTAAAAAAGGCGTGTGCCACCACCATCAGGCCACCAACTCATAACTGAAAACCACATCTGCCATTTTTCTTCCATTCTTCACTATAATTGTTTGAGATAGAGTTTTATCTTCTGACCCTAGCTGGCCTTGTACTCTTTGTCTTCCAGTCTTAGCCTCCAAATTACTAGAATTCTTCATCCAGAAACAGCTGCTCAGCTTTTCTATCACTATTTCTCAACCAAATTCACAGGGATAGCTGGTCCTTCCTTAGAAGAATGAGGAAAAATTCGTTTAAATTCCCGATTGTCAAAAATTTTCTGAAGAAGCAATTAATAATGCTTCTACAGTTCTGTTTGTGCTCATTCTTTCTTTTACTCAGGTTCACTTTTCAATGACTTCTAAGTACTAGGTGGTACATCTATACCTTCCAAAATGTAGTCATTTAGTGTATAGGAGAAGAATAACAGTATATTTAAATATTCAGATATTGAAAGGTGGAAAGGTGTACTATATAGTTTAAAATTAACCAAATATGATCATAGCTACATACATCTTTCATATATTGAAGTAGTACCATGCCATTTTAAAGAATTGATAATTGTCTTTGAATCCTTTGTAATGTGTAACTGGGAAGGGAATTCTGAGATATGGTGTATTGTCTAGATTTTATGTTTTTTTTCCAATCTCTAGACTGATAGGTTTCTATTGACAGTTACTTCATATTCTATGTTCTTTAAGTGACTGTGCGGTGTCATACTTTATTTTCAGAATATTAAGTTTCTTAATGTCCTAAGAAAGGAAAATTCTCAACTTTAATGGACACTCAAGATAAAAATAATTAAAAGTATAAACCGTGCAAGACATGTGTGTATGCATGAACAAAGAAGCTATAAGAGATTTCTGTGTTTTGGCATGTATGAGGGGAATTCTTTTAAAATACTGCATGAGGGCCCCTGAAGCAGAATCATACTCCATAGAAAATTACATAATTCTGATATTAAAAGTATTTATTACTTATAAATAAGAACATGATGAGGAAAAAACTTAATGAAACATTACATATAAATTTATTAATACAGTGATCAATATGTACTTCAATATAAAGTTACAAGAATAGTTCACTGTGATTTAATCACATTAGATTTCAGTTCTGATAAAAATTATAAAAAAGCAGTTATCACATTGAATATCAACAAATATCACTGACCCACTTCTCAAGTGACCTGTGAGGCATAACTTGATTTCCTGAGGAAAGACCTTCTCACATACTCAGCAGGAATTTGTCACCTTTTCCGAACACTCTCTAGACTTGTAGTTATTATTATTAGTAGAAACTAATTCACTGATCAAGTTGTTTATCTTTGATATGAGTGTTTTTCTGTCTTTTTGTTTTTGTTTCAAGTCCAACCTTGTGATTTTCCACAAATCAAAAATGGAGAACTAGATAATGAATACTGGTTCAAACGCTACTTCACAACAAAAAGAAAAGAGTGGTTCTACTATCGTTGCAACCCAGGATTTGTAACTCCCTCGAGGGAATATTGGGACAGAATTCACTGCACTGTACAAGGATGGGAGCCTGCAGTCCCATGCCGCAGTAAGTCAATGTCTGTATCAAATCATGTTTAATTCTGTCAAAGACTAGAAAGAAAAGATCACATATATAATAACAGTTAAGTCTCTTCTGTTAAGAAACAAGAGTTTGTGAGCAAAAAGACTAGTTTCTGTCCTTTATGAGCAGCTCTTCATAAAATGTATGTGAAAAATAGGGACCATAATAATACCTTTATTTCTTGCATATTTTATTTACAAAAATTAAAGATAATGCTACTTTTTGAAACATTTGGTATTGTTTTCATTTTTGAATGTCACACATACTTATTTAACTATTGTAAAGTTAAACTTTAGTTTTATTTAAAAAAATAAATGAGTGTTGTTTGTTTTTAATTTAACATTTATGGTAAATTTATGGTCCTTAGAGGTATGTGGAATTCATTATATAGAGAATGGGAAAGTTTTACAACGAAGAGGAGACTACATACAAGACCAGTCTGTAAGAGTCCGGTGTTACTCTGGCTACAGTCTCCCAAATGGTCAGGACACAGTTACATGCACAGAGAACGGCTGGTCTCCTCAACTCAAATGCATCCGTGTCAGTAAGTAACCGGCTCTGAGATCACAAGATGCTCTTGACTCCCCATCCCATGTATATTAACTGTGTCAAATGTTTCTTTTTGAATCTGTATAAGTGAATGCTAAGGATTCTTTGCAAGTGTATAGCAGTGTAAACACAACTATCAGCCATTAAATCAAAATACTGAGTAAATTTTGGTTAATTTATAGTTATACAAATTTTGAAATCTCTTTGTCATTGGATTCAAAATAATTTTTAAAATATGGTTTAAAATTAAACAAATATGATAATAGCTACACACATCATTCATATATTGAAGTACTGACATGCCATTTTAAAGAATTAATAATTGCCTCGGGAATCCACTGTGATGTGTAACTGGGAAGGGAATTCTGAGATATTGTGTATTGTCTAATTTTCAAGTTTTATATTACTCTGGCTAATATGTTTGTGTTGACAGTTACTTCATGGTCAGTGTTCTTTAAGTGACTGTGTGGTGTCATACTTTAGTTTCAAAATAAATGTCTATAAAATGATAAACATAATAGTGCAGATTTGAATTTATTTCTTTATCATTTGGGTTTTAAAATATAATTCTAAGTCAATTTGCAATAAACAATTTTCAAGGACAGATTTTTTAATCAATGCACTTGTAATTAGTTTGCTGCAATATTAAGATTCTAAAGATCAGTCTGAGTTGCATATTCTTTACTTAATATAGATTTTCAACATCATTTGAATAACTTTGGTTAGATTTAAAGGACACTATATTGAATTTTCATAACAATTTTAAAATAATTAGTTACATAATCATGCTGAGTTTTTCTTTTTACAAATTAAATATATATTTAAAAGTTTAATCTGTTTTTGAATGTTTGTCAACTGCCTTCTATTGTACCACTTTGCTGATGAGAAACTTTTGTTAGCAGTATTTTTTGAAACTGTACATTATGTATTTAATCTCTAAAAAATTTTATATTCAGTAATTTAAAATTTTATATGCTTAATATTAGTGACCTGCTTGAAATTTCTACTGAGTTCTTATTTGATATCCTTTTCACCAAGCTGGTTTTGCTCATATTTTTAATTTTATAAATGTTTCCTAGTGTTTTTGTTAATAGTGCTGATCTATATGAAAACACTGATTTTTCATATTTCTGTGTCCTTCTATTTTATAAAAATCCTATCCAAGTAAATTGTTTTAGCTTTATTTCTCCTAGAAACTCAGAAATATCTTAAAACAACTTACAGTTTTCATGCAAACTTTCACAGGATTTACCTGTGAAAAATCATTTCTATTCAGGAATAGTTCAAATATGTTTAGAGTTCAGGCCAGTGACATTGACAAATGAGTGTGCTTATATGAATACAAGCCATCAAGTTAAACTAGTCTTAATCTAATGAAGAATTTCTCTTGTTCCCTTTCTCTTCAACTCTACCACCATAAGTAATAACATTTCTTTTTGTTACTATAGTGTTGTGTTCCTACTTCTTCATATCAATAGATTTATGTATCATGTTTTCAAACTTAAATTTTCAGTAGAATATCTGTTCCATTCTTCTATACTGTGGCTTGTATAGTTAATGACTTTTACAGTTGAGAGATAACTTTACATAGATATATAATAATTTTGTTGTATACACCATTTTAAGGAGAAATTTCACTATTAGATCATAACATTTTTGAGCCATTTACAAAGATTTAAAGATATGTCATTGGATTAAAATTTATAATGTATTTCTTAAATAAATGTCTAAAACTGAAATTTATAAGTACTTTGGCATGTGTATGATTAAGTTTGTAAGAATCTGGTATGTGGATTTTCAGAATGTTTGGGACATTTTTATTCCATAATGTTAGGAATTTTTCCTAATGTGAGCTCTCTGCTGATGCAAAATCCCAATCAAGCCATATTAAAACAGGCCAAATGAAGAAATATCCAGGTTTAATGGGAGTTCTGCACTCTTGGGTGGCTCTGAGGGGGAACCAGGAGGCTGTGAACAGGACCATCAGGGGAAAGGAAAAGGGACCATGTGTTCCTCTTTTGGGAGTTCATTTAAATACCCTGTGGGAGTGGTCTTGATCCCCCCAGAGAGGGATCAGGACCTGACATCCTGGGATTTGGAGTCCAGATCAATATAACTTTCAGGCCTGGGGTCTGTGCTCCCAACTTATCACATAACAACAAGTTTAGTTGACTGTTTCCTTTTAAGTATTAGGAGACTGAGATTTCATAACCTCGGCACATCAGGCTAGGATCATATTATTGCCCTTTAATTTTATCTTCCTACTTTCTCTGATAGCTAAGAATTTCAAGCATTTCTTTAACTGTCCTTTAGTCATTTTAGATTCATTTGGTGAGAATTCTCTGTTTATGGGTGTACCCCATTTTTTAAATTGTTTTTATTGAGCTCTACATTTTTCTATGCTCTTTACCTACCTCTCCCCTCCCCTTCGCCTCTCCCAAAACCCCCATGCTCCCAATTTACTCAGGAGATCTTGTCTTTCTACTTCCCATGTAGATTAAATCTATGTATGTCTCCCTCTTAGGGTCCTCATTGTTGTCTAGGTTCTCTGGTATTGTGATTTCTGGGATGTTTTTCATTGCTTTATGTTTAAAAACCACTTATGAGTGAGTACATGTGATATAGGTGTTTCTGTGTCTGAGTTACCTCACTCAAAATGATGTTTTCTAGCTCCATCTATTTGCCTGCAAAATTCAAGATGTTATTTTTTCTGCTGTGTAGTACTCCATTGTGTAAATTTACCACATTTTCTTTATCCATTCTTCGGTCGAAGAGCATTTAGATCTTTTTCCAGTTTCTGGTTATAATAAACAATGCTGCTATGAACATAGTTGACCACATGTCCTGGTGGCATGATTGAGCATATTTTGGATATATACCCAAAAGTGGTATTACTGTGTCTTGAGGAAGGTTGTTTCCTAATTTTCTAAGAAATTACCACACTGACATACAAATTGGCTGTACCAGCTTGCATTCCCACCAGCAATGCAGGAGTGTTCCCTTTACCCTACAACTTCTCCAGCATAAGTTGTCATCAGTATTTTTGATCTTGGCCATTCTTACAGGTGTTAAGATGGAACCTCAGAGTTGTTTTGCTTTGCATTTCTCTGATAACTAAGGATGTTGGGCATTTCCTTAAGGGTCTTTCAATCATTTTAGATTCTTCTGTTGAGAATTCTCTGTTTAGGTCTGTACTCCATTTTTTATGGGATTGTTTGTTCTTTTGATAACCAATTTCTTGAGTTCTTTGTATATTTTGGAGATCAGACCTCTCTGTCTGATGTGGGCTCAGTGAAGATCTTTTTCCCATTCTGTAGGCTGTTGTTTCATCTTGTTGACTGTGCTCTTTGCTTTACAGAAGTGTTGAAGTTTCAAGGCATCCCATTTATTAATTGTTTCTCAATGTCTGTGCTGCTGGGGTGGTTTCCTGTCCCAATGCACTCAAGTGTACTTCTATAAGCTTCAGTATGGCTGGCTTTATGTTGAGGTCTTTGATCCATTTCGACCTGAGTTTTGTGCATGGTGATAGACGTACTTGATTTTTTATTGTATTATTTGTTCTTTTGATGACCAGTTTTTTGAGTTATTTGTATATTTTGGAGATCAGTCCTCTGTTTGATGTGAGGTTGGCGAAGATCTTTTCCCATTATTAAGGCTACTGTTTTGTCTTGTTGACCATGTCATTTGCTTTACAAAAGCTTTTCAGTTTCAGTAGGTCCCATTTATTAATTGTTTCTCTCCGTCTTTGCCACTGGGGTTATAATTGAGAAGTGGTCTCCAGTGCCAATGCATTCAAGTGTACTTCCCACTTTCTCTTCTGTGAGGTTCAGTGTTGTTGGCTTTATGTTGAGCTCTTTGATCCATTTGGACTTGTGTTTTGTTCATGGTGATAGATATGAATCCATTTTCATTCTTCTACATGTTGATATCTAGTTATGCCAGCACCATTTGTTAAATATGCTTTATTTTTTCCACATTATATTTTTTGCTTCTTCATCAAAAATCAGGTATTTGTAGGTGTGGAAATTAATATCTGATCTTTGATTCAGTTCCATCAGTCCTCCTGCCTGTTTTTATGCCAATACTAGGCTGCTTTCAGTACTATAGCTCTGAATTAGAGTTTGAAGTCAGGGAGTGTGATGTCTCCAGAAGTTTCATTATTGTACAGGTTTGTCTTGACTATCCTGAATTTTTTGCTTTTCCATATAAAGTTGAGTACTGTTATTTCAAGGTCTGGAGGAATTTTGCTTGGCATTTCATGGAATCTGTGGATTGCTTTTGGTAATATTGCCATTTTTATTATGTTAATTTTACTTACCCGAGAGCATGGAAGATCTTTCCTTATTCTGGTGTCTTTAATTTCTTTCTTCAAAGATTTAAAGTTTTTGTCATACAGGTCTTCCACTTGTTTGCTTAGAGTTACTCTGCGATATTTTATGCTATTTGTGGCTATTGTGAACGGTGATATTTCTCTGATTTCTTTCTCAGCCCATTTCTTTCTCATCTGCGTAAAGGAGGATTCCTGATTCTTTTTTTTGAGTTTATCTTGTATCCTGCTACATGACTAGAGATCCCACACTACGAGTTGTAGACATCCCTTGGTAGAATTTTTGGGGCCACTTAAGTAAACTATCATATTATCAGCAAACAGTAAGAGTTTGACTTCTTTTTTTCCAATTTGTATCCCCTTGATCTTTTTTTGTTTTCTTATTTCTCTAGCTATAACCTCAAGAGCTATATTGCATAGATATGGAGAGAGTAGACAACCTTGTCTTGTTCCTGATTTCAGTAGGATCACTGTGAGTTTCTCTCCATTTAGTTTGATATTGGCTGTTTACTTGCTGTATATTGTCTTTATTATGTTTAGGTATGTTCCTTATAACTCTGCTCTCTCCAAGACCTTTATCATTAAGGGATGTTGTATTTTATCAAAGGTTTTTTTCAGCATCTAATGAGATGATCATATGCCTTTTATTTTTCAATTTGCTTATATGGTGAATTATATTGACAGATTTCCGTATGTTGAACCACCCCTACATCTCTAGGATGAAGCTAACTTGATTATGGAGGATGATTTTTCTGATGTGTTCTTGGATTCAATTTGCCAGTATCTTATTGAGCATTTTTGTATCAATATTCATGAGTGAGATTTGTCTGTAATTTTCTTTCTTTGTAATGCTTTTATGTGATTTGGGTGTCAGGTTAATGGTAGCCTAATAAAAAGAATTTGACAATGTTTCTTCTGTTTCTATTGTGTGGAATAAGTTGAGGAGTATTGGTATTATTTCTTCCTTGAAAATCTTGTAGAATTCTGTACTGAAACAATCTGGTCCTGAGCTCTTTTTGGTTGGGAGAATTTTGATGATTGCTTCTATTTCTTTAGCATTTATAGATCTACTTAATTTGCTTATCTAGTCTTGATTTAAATTTACTAAGTGATATTTATCTAGAAAGTGGTCCAATTTTTTTAAAGTTTCCCAGTTTTGTGGAATACAGTTTTTTGAAATATGACCAAATGTTTCTCTGGTTTTTCTCTGTGTCTGTTTTATGGCCCCCTTTTCATTTCTGATTTTGTTACTTTGGATATTTTCTCTCTGCCTTTTGGTCAGTTAGGATGCACATTTGTCTATTTTGTTGATTTTTCTCAAAGAACCAACTCCTTGTCTAATTGATTCCTTGTATTGTTTTCTTTGTTTCTATTTTGTTGTTTCAGCTCTCAATTTGATTACTTCCTGCCACCAGTTCTCCTGGGTGAGTTTTCTTCTTTTTCCGCTAGAGTTGTCAAATGTTCTGTTCACTAGTGTGGGATTTCTTTAGCTTTTTTATGTAGGCAGTTAGTGCTATGAACTTTCCTCTTAACACTGCTTTCATTGTGTCGCATTAATTTGGGTATGTTGTGTGGTCATTTTCATTGAATTTTATGAATTCATTCATTTTTTCCTTTGTTTCTTCTTTGACCCATTGATGCTTCAGGTGAGCATTGTTTAATTTCCATGTTTGTGAGGTTCTGGAGTTAGGGTTACTGTCAAATTTTAATTTTAAGTCATGGTGCTTAAGATACATAGGATTATTCCAATATTTTTGTAGCTGTTGAGGTTTGTTTGTTACCTAATATTTGGCCAATGTTTGATAAGGCTCCATGAGGTGCTAAGAAGAAAGTATGTTCTTTTATGTTTGGGTGGAAAGTTCTATAGATGTCTTTTAAGTTTATTTCAATCATAACATCTGTTAGTTCCCTTATTCTTCTGTTAATTTTCTGTCTGACAGACCTGTCAATGGTGAAAGTAGGGTTTTGAACTCTCCCACTATTAGTGTGTGGGGTTTAATGTACAATTTATAATTTAGTAGTGTTTCTAATGGTTCCCTTGTAGTCAGGGCATAGATGTTCAGTATTGAGATTTCCTCTTGTTGGATTTTTCCAGTGAATAATATGAAATGTCCTTCTTTGTCTCCTTTGATTGATTTTAGTTTGAAGTCTATTTTGTTAGATATAAGGATAGCTACACCTGCTTGCTTCATAGATCCAACTGATTGGAATTTTTTTCCATCTCTTTACTCTTAGGTGATGTCTATCTTTGTGTTTGAGGTGTGTTTCTTATATGCAGTAGAAGGATGGATTTTGTTTTCATATCCAATATGTTAGCCTGTGCCTTTTTATGAGCGAGTTAAGTTTATTTGTAGTAAAGGATATTAATGACCAGTGATTGCTATCTCCTGTTATCTTTGTTTTCATTCTTTGTGATGTTATTTGGTGTGCTTTCTCTTCTTTTGGATTTGTTGCTGTGAGATCATCTAATTTCTGTGGGTTCTTTTTTATGTGAACCAGCTTCCTTGGGTTGGAGTTTCCTTCTAGTTCTTTATGTAAAGCTGAGTTTGTGGCTAGGTATTGGTTCTGTCTTGGAATATCTTGTTTTTACCTTCTATGATGATTGAAAGTTTTGCTGGGTATAGTAGTCTGGCATCCATGGTCTCTTAATGTCTGCATAATGCTTTATCAGGACCTTCTGGCTTTCATTGTTTCCATTGAGAAGTCAGGTGTAATTCTGATAGGTCTGCCATTATATGTTATTTGGCATTTTTTCATTGGAAGTTCTTAATATTCTTTCTTTATTTTGTATGTTATTGTTTTCATTATTATGTAGCACGGGGACTTTTTTTTAATCCAGTATATTTGATGTTCTGTAAACTCTATAGGCATATCCTTCCTTAGGTTGGGAAAGTTCTCTTCTGTGATTTTTTAAAATATATTTTCTATGCTTTTGAGTTGGACTTCTCCTTCTTTTGCACCTATTATTCTTAGCTTTGACCTTTAAATGATGTTCCATATTCCTGGATATTTTGTGTTAAGCTTTTGTTAGATTTAATATTTCCTTTGACTGATGAGTCTATTTCGTCTATTGAATCTTCAGCACCTGAGATTCTCTCTTCCATATTTTGTATTCTGCTATTTATACTTGCATTTGTGGTTCCTAATCATTTTTTTATGATTTCTGTTTCTATAATTCCCTTGGCTTGTGTTTTCTTTATTGTCTATATTTCAGTTTTCAAGTCTTGAATAGTTTCTTTCATGTTTGATTGGTTTTCTTGGTTTTCTTTATGGCATTTGTTGATATCTTCCAATTTTGTGTGTGTTATCTTCCATTTCTTTGAGAAAATTTCTTACTTCCTCTTTATGTGCCTCAAACATTCTCCTAAAGTTATTTTTTAGGTCATTTTCTTCTGCTATCTTTGGTTGTTCAAGTCTTGCTGTTGTAGGGCCACTAGTTTTTACTGCTGTTGTGTTGCTCTTTGTGGTGTTGTGTGCATTCTTATCTTGTCTACCCAACTGTTCCTCTGATTGGTATAGTTTTAAGACTGTCTGGAGACTCTGGTATCAGTCTTCCAAGTGTCAGTGGATCCACGGCTCAGACGGTTGCTCCTCGTGGTGCAGTCATGGCCATGGTTATAGTCACCCTGTAGGTCACTCTATTTTCTCAGAGATCACTTGGTACTCTCCAGGTTGGCTCTACCTTGGCCCTGCAGAGTTCTCTAACTTGGGCCTGCTAGCTTGGCAGTTGCTCCCTTTTACCTGCTCCTGTGGAGTTTGCTGCCTCAGGCCTGCTCCAGCAAAGATTGCTGGCTCATTCCTGTTTTCATAGATGTCCCTGGCCTGGGCCTGCTCCCACAGAGGTCCCTGACTTTGTCCTGGTCCCACAAAGGCAACTGTCTCTGATCTACTTCTTCAGAGGTCCCAGACTCATGTCTGGACCCACAGAGGTCCTGGATCAGGTCTCAAAAATTCACCTCTTATACACGAGTACTATATTTATATCACATTATCATCTCCCTCCTTTCATCTTCTCCCATTTCCTCCCCTCTCAAATTCATGAGCTCTTCTTTTTTTACTATAATTGTTCACACACATATATGCATACCCATACACACACACACACACACACACACACACATCCTACTCACTAGACTTACGGCTGCTTGAATGTACATATATTTAGGCCTGGTCACTATAAATTGAATAACTTATTGGGTAGAATCATTCCAAGAGAAGATTGATTTTTTCATCTGTCAGCAAACATTAATTACATATAGCTCTTAGTGTAGATGATGAAAATTTATCCATGTGCATTGGCATGTCTACTTCTATTGCACTAAACAACTTGTTTTCTGAGATTTTGTGAGTGCAGTTTCCCTGTCATATATAAAAAGACACTATCTCATTGCAGACATCCTGGTTCTCACAATCTTTCTGTTTCTGTTTCTTCTTCTATAATGTACTTGGTTTGTACATGTTTTTCATATTGAAGCAGTTATATTCACATTAAATGGTTTTCTTGAGTGACTTATGTAGTCTATGGCTTTAAAATTCCATTAATTTTTAACTTATCAAGTTAATTGACATGAATGTCTATAATATTCCAATTGGTCTTTTAAAATAGGTAAAAACAAATATGATTTAATTCCCACCATTGCTGATATTAGTAATTTGTTCCGTCTTTACTCTTCTCTGCTAAATTTGTTTAAATGCTATTAACTTGAGGATTTTTTTACAGTATCAATATGTAAAGTTTATTTTATATACAAATATGCTTGCATATTACAAAATTTTTTTTTTTAGGCATGAGGTTACTAACACATTTTAAATTCTTGTCACTGGACTCTGTAGCAACTATGTAGATAAATTTTCCAAGATTTTTACCCAATCCCAGAAACCCTATTGGGTAAATTAACCCAAGAGAGTCAATTATTTTTAGGTTTAAAGAAACTACAAGTAAAAAAAATGTTCAGAGTTCTGACTTTCTGTAGAACTGTGAATACAATTGGACAAAAAGTTTAACACCCTTTTTTAGATGAAATTATGAGTGGTTTAAATCTTGCTATGTTAGGAACAAATTTGAGCAAGGTATTGTGTGTCTTTAAACCTGTTATTTGTTTTCCTTGGTTCAGTAATGTGAATAATTTTGATTATTTCAAATCTTCAAGTACAAGTGACTAATGGGTATTTTTAATATATTTTTTATATTGTAAACCCTTAAGTTACTGAGAACTCACTCAACTTTTTCTTACTTTTTTCCCTTTTAGAAACATGTTCAAAGTCAGATATAGAAATTGAGAATGGATTTCTTTCTGAATATGCTAGCACATATGATCTAAACAGAAAAACACAGTATAGGTGTAAACAGGGATTTGTAACATCGAATGGAGAGACATCAGGAACAATTACCTGCCTCCAAAATGGATGGTCAGCTCAACCCTCATGCATCAGTGAGTACTCCATTGTATTGACGTCATACTGGTGATGTATCAGGGTTTAACTTTATTCTTCTTTGAGGTGGCTGATCTTTCTTCATGATGAGTTTCAAACTTCAAGGAAAAGATTTCACTATTTGTTTTTACTTTTGGACTCATTCTTATATTGTAGAGTATCAGCTTATTTTCCTTTCAATGGTTTAAAATACCCTATAGTTTTAAATATAGTAAAGGATTTTTGACCAGCTGCCTTTTAAAAGGTCTGCCTTACATATCAAATCCATTGCTCCTAGATATAAATGTAAAGTTTTATGTAAAGATATATCCATGTTTTAAATCTCAGAATGTGTGATAACCTTATAATGTATATCTGACACTATCAGCTAAGGCCTATTTCAGAAAGTCTCCCTCTTAGAAATTCTTCCCAGTGTGCCATTCTCTGCCTATTGCTTGTTGTTCAAAATTTGAATACTCAGCTGTTTCTTCATCTATGCTTTTGCTATATACTCATGGAATCTAACCCTCTGAAACTGTAAGTCCAATTAAACATTGTCTTTTATAAATTTCCTTGTATTGCACAGTGATAGAAAAGTAACTGAGACCCTTGTGAATACTTATTTCTTGTTATCTCTAATTTTAGTCAAAGATAACTTTTAATTTCTTTATTACTAATTCACTACTTAATATTATAAGGGTTATCTGAATTAAAAATACAGACATGTACAGTATTATTATTTCCAATATTGTTTGAGATTCATATATGCATATAGTGAGTTGATCAAATTCACCCTCCTTCACACCAACCAATTCCCTGTACTACAAATGTTCTTATTCCCCCAAACTTCATGTGAACTCTCTTTAAAACCCACTGATTCCACTTAGTATTGCTTTTATGTACATGGGTATGGGACATTCTACTGGAGCAAACAGGTTGCAATGTTACCTCAGCCAGAGGTATAATTTTATGTCTCTGCATCTCGTACTGTGCTGGGAATTTTGTGGTGTGGATCATGTGTAGGTCTTCTGAGTGCAGTCACAATTGATATGATTTCTGTGTACAAGGCAGTGTTTTTATAGGACCAAAATTATTTCGGCAGAGAATGGCACACTGAGCATGGTGTTAGATGGTTTTTTGAAATGTGACACACCTTCTCCAGTGAGGCCACAGAGTTCTGTCAACTGGAGTCAAATATGCCAGTATATGATGCTATAGAGATGGATACTTTGTATTGCTATGGATCTTGGTTTATTGATACAAATTTAAGGTCAGTTTTGTAATATGTATATTTCTGTTCTTGGTTAAAGTATTCTGTTTGTATAGCTCATTTGAAAATATAATGCCTAATCAAGAAACATAGGTTAATAAAGAGTCATCTATAAAAGTCAAAAAAAAAGAAATTCTTCCCAAATATCTTGATATTGGAAAGAAAGAAATGTTTCCAGGTAGGACCAATTTTGATATGTTAGGACCTACAGTTAATGAAAGTTTTCTAAGAATGATTAGTTCTGCTTGTCTTACTTATGAGAAAGCTAGCCAGTGCTATTTTTCAAGAACTATTCAACATAACTTAAATGATAATGTGATTTAAGATACTTGCTGCTTTCTTAATTTCTATTTTTTATGCACTGTACTTTTACAGGGCTTATTTAAAGAAAAAAAAACAATTAAAATTGTTCCCATGTAATATTCATGTATATTAAATTGTAATTAGCAAGACTTTTTGGATTTTCTTACTGTAAAATAATAACAAAAACTTTGGTATGATACAGTAAATACCTGTTTCAAATTTAACTAATCTACTTTTATGAATTTTATGTTACTATAAACTACGAAATATAGGACTTTAATTCACAAAATGTTACTGCACTTCCCTAAAACTAAATACATCTACACTTGTCCATTTATTTGCAGTATATGATAAATATAGGGAAAAATGAGCTGAGAAATGATTTTTAAAATAACGCTTTATGAAACTTAACTGAGAGATGGATGCTAATAGGGATGTACTTTTCATTCAATAACTGTTTCAGGAAAATTATTTCTTGTTGGTCTTCTAAATTAATATTTAATTGCTTTTATACATTAACCTGGGACTAATTTTGCTCTCCTGGCAACTTCTCAGTTTGCCCATTGACACTGACAAATGAAATCTTTCATTTTATTTTGCATTAGAGTCTTGTGATAGGCCTCTATTTGAGAATGCTGTGATTAAAAACAATAGCACATGGTTTAAACTCAATGACAAATTAGACTATGAATGCCATGTTGGATATGAGAACAGATATAAAGATACCAAAGGCTCCATAATATGTAATTATGATGGATGGTCTGATAGACCCTCATGTTACGGTAAGTACTATTTCCTCTGAATTTTTTTTTTACAAAAAAAAATTTATGTATTACTTTAAAAAGGGAACTTTCTAGAATCTTTCTTTTGATTTAATGTAAACGGAGAGAAAGGACATTTTTCAGGACTAAATATGATCATATTTGATTTTATTATTTCACTACAGTCATTTATTTATCCTTTATGTACACAGTGAGTGCATGTGCATATCTATGGAGGTGTGCACACCACGTTACACATGAAGATGTAAGAGAACTTGTGAGTCAGCTTTTTTCATCATGTGAATCCTAGGGAGTGAACTCCTGTCACCATGTTTGGAGGCAAGCTCTCTCACTGAATGAGTGATCTCAGTCTCCTGATAATCTGTATTTAAATTAATGTATTCATCAGATGTAGGTAGCATATTCTTGTGATTCTTATGACCCTGGAACAAGAGATTTTAAGTTTGAGGACATGTTGGGTTATGTGTTGAGTCCCTGTTTCCATATACAAACAAATAAAATAAATTAATTATGTCTTTTTATGATGTGTATATCAAGTATCTCTGATTAAAGTATAATTGTTTAATTATCATAAAGGCATACTCTTAGTTATTTAAACTAGGTCTCCATTGATGTGGGAGGGTCTTCTGTCTATGTCTTATTTTCATTGGTTAATAAAGAAACTGCCTTGGCCTTTTGATAGAACAGCAGCTTAGATAGGTGGAGTAGAAAGAACAGAATTCTGAGAGGAACAAAGTAGAGTCAGGCAGATGCCATGAAGCTCTGGCCAGAGATGAACGTAGGTTAGAATCTTTCCCGGTAAGCCAGCACCTCATGGTCCTATGCAGATTATTAGAAATGGGTTAACCAAGATGTGAGAATTAGCCAATAAAAAGCTAGAACTAATGGGCCAGGCAGTGTTTAAATGAATACAGTTTTCATGTAATTATTTTGAATAAAGCTAGACTACCGGGAGCTGGGCGGTAGGAAGTGGCCCGCTGCTCCTTTTACACTCCATTATAAAAATTATGATTTGAGGTATGAAACAATATCATGCAAATTTAAAGAGTGGAAAGTAAAGAGATGGATGATTTGGAAGAGAAAAAAATTGAAAGTGAAAGGAAAAGAAATTGGTTCAGGACAAAGGACCACCTCTGGATAGAAAGGAGACAGACAGAGCACATAGGAAAATGGTGGTTTATAAAAATACAAGGGTACCCCATGTTAGGATTGTAGGGTCTGAGAATACACTGAAAGAAAAATCCAGACTCAAATAGTACGCAAGAACAAAGAGCATTTGTGGATATTTCAACATGCATGTGGGGTCCTTCACCTATACAAAATGGTGATGATCCTGAATGGAGTGTGGTGGCTCCTTTTAAACACAGATAGAGGAATTTAAGTGATGGTTTAATCATCTCAAACATAATTGGTTTGGTTAAGCAAGCAGCAGTTAAATTAGTGTATTTTGAAATGATTGAGATTATATCTTTGGAAATACTTGGGTAAGTTTCAAGAGAGTTGCAGGAACAGTTTTTGAGACATTATGGTGCTGACTCAGGCCTGTGATCTCTTCCTTATCCCTAAATATGTTGAAAAATGGCTCTTTTTTGGAGAGACAATTTGCCCCTCTCAAAGAACTAAAAATCAAATTAAGTTGTACAAGTGGGAAAGTTTAAACCCTTCAGGATTAGGTGTTCAATTTGATTTGGGCTTGTTAATTATGTAAATGCAAAAATACTCAATAAGATACTGGCAAACCAAATCCAAGAACATGTCAGAACCATTATCTACTATGATCAAGTCAGCTTCATTCCAGAGATGCAGGCATGGTTCAACATATGAAAATCTGTCAGAGTAATCCACCATATAAACAAACTGAAAAATATAAAATGCCTGATTATTTCATTAGATGCCAAAAAAGCTTTCAACAAAATACAACATCCCTTCATGATAAAAGTCTTGCAGAGAGCAGGGATACAAGAAACATACCCAAACATAATGAAGGTTATATATACAGCAAGCCAAGAGCTAACATCAAACTAAATGGAGAGAAATTCCCAGCAATCCCACCAAAATCAGGAACAAGACAAGGTTGTCCACTCTCTCCATATCTATTCAATATAGTTCTTGAGCTAGAGCAATAATACACCAGAAGGAGATCAAGGGAATACAAATTGGAAAAGAAGAAGTCAAACTCTCACTATTAGCTGATAATATGACAGTTTACATAAGTGACTCCAAAAATTCTACCAAGGAACTTCTACAACTCATAAACATGTTCAGTCATGTAGCAGGACACAAGATTAACTAAAAAAAATCAGTAGCCCTCCTGTACACAGATGATAAATGGGCTAAGAAAAAAATCAGAGAAACATCACCCTTCACAATAGCCACAAGTAGCATAAAATATCTTGGAGTAACTCTAACTAAACAAGTGGAAGACTAGTAATACAAGAAATTTAAATCTTTGAAGAAATAAATTGAAGACACCAAAAGTGGAAAGATATCCCATGCTCTTGGATAGGTAGAGTTAACATAGTAAAAATGGCAATCTTACTGAAAGCAATCTACAGATTCAATGCAATGCCCAGCAAAATTCTTCACAGAACTTGTAAGAATGGTACTCAACTTCATATGAAAAAGTAAAAAATCAAGGATAGTGAAAACAACCCTGTACAATAAAAGAACTTCTGGAGGCATCACAATCCCTGACTTCAAAATCTACTACAAAGCTGCAGTAATGAAAACAACCTGGTATTGGCATAAAAACAGACAGGAAGACTAATGAACTGAATTGAAAACCTGGATATAAATTCACACACTTTTGAAAATATGATTTTTGACAAAGAATCAAAACATATCAAGTGGAAAAAAGAAAGCATTTTTAGCAAATGGTTCTGGCATAACTAGATATCAACATGTAGAAGAATGAAAATAGATCCATATCTATTAGCATGCACAAAGACCTCAACATAAAGCCAGCAACACTGAATCTTATATAAGAGAAAGTGGGAAGTACACTAGAATGCATTGGGACAGGAGACCACTTCGTAAATATAACCTCAGTAGCACAGATACTGAAAGAAACAATTAATAAATGGGACTTCCTGAAACTGAAAAGCTTCTGTAAAGCAAAGGACACGGTCAACAAGACAAAACAACAGCCTACAGAATGGGAAAAAAGATCTTCACTAACGCCACTTCAGACAGAGGTCTTGTATCCAAATATACAAAGAACTCAAGAAATTGAAAATTCAAAAGAACAAATAATCCAATAAAAAAATGGAGTTCAGACCTAATCAGAGAACTCTCAACAGAGGAATCTAAAATGGCTGAAAGACACTCAAGAAAATGTTCAACATCCTTAGTTTTCAGAGAAATGCAAGTCAAAACAACTCTGTGATTCCATTTTACAACTGTAAAAATGGCCAAGTTCAAAAACACTGATGACAACTTATGCTGGAGAGTTTGTAGGGTAAAGGGAACACTTCTGCATTGATGATGGGAATGCAAATTGTTACAGCCCCTTCGTATGTCAGTATGGTGATTTCTTAGAAAATTAGGAAACAACCTTCCTCAAGACACAGTAATACCATTTCTGGGTATATATCCAAAGGATTCTCAATGGGGCCACAAGAACATGTGCTCAACTCTGTTCATAGCAGCATTGTTTTTCATAGTCAGAACAAAACAACCTAAATGTCTCTCAACTGAAGAATGTATAAGGAAAATGTGGTACATTTACACAATGGAGTACTACACAAGAGAAAAAAATGACATCTTGAATTTTTCAGGCAAATGGATGGAGCTAGAAAACATCATTTTGAGTAAGGTAACCCAGACACAGAAAGACCTATATCACATGTACTCATTCATAAATGGTTTTTAAACATAAAGCAATAAAAACAAGCCAGAAATCACAATCCCAGAGAACCTAGACAACAATGAGGACTCTAAGAGAGAGACATACATAGATCTAATCTACATGGGAAGCAGAAAAAGACAAGATCTCCTGAGTAAATTGGGAGCATGGGGACCTTGGAAGAGACAGGAAGGAGAGCAGAGAAAAATGTAGAGCTTGATAAAAATCAATTAAAAATAGCTTTATTTGTAAACATATATAATACCAAGAAAGTATAATAAAACATATGTTTTTTATACTAAAAACATATACTAAAAATATTAACTGTGATGGAGAATGTTACATATTCTTAATTTGAGTCAGAATTATTAAGGGTTAAAAATGATAATTGAAATTACAACAAAATTAGTTTGTTGCAAATATTTAAATTCTCAACTAATAATATGATTTTGTACATGTTTCTTATGTCCTTTTTTATTTTAAAATATACTAATTTTATTGTCCTAACTTCAAATATATTAGAAATTATTTTGCTTGTTCTACTTTTCAAGAATATTAATATAAAATATTTTTTAAAATGTCACAGAATATACTGTATAGCATTAATTTCAAATATGAAAGAATGATTCTGTAAATTCAGAATAGGATAATTGTGAACTAAACATCAATAATTTTCAGCAGCAATTCAGATCCAGTAAAAATAAATTAATTTTATTATTTAGTTTTGTAACAAATATATTATATCACCATATATTTCTCAGACATCCATGTAACTTTAGGGACAATATAAAATGTAATATGCAGCATTATTCATAAGAAGAGGGTTACTGATGCTACCCTGAGTTTGTACATGAGAGAGATAAAACTACTTCTTGATTAAATACATACTCTAATTATTTTACTTTTCAAGAAAGAGAATGCATCATTCCATTTCTTGACCAATACTTGCTCGTCAATCCCAAGAAGGAGAAATATAAAATTGGAGATTTGTTGAACTTTTCTTGCCAACGAGGACACAGAGTTGGACCAGATTCAGTTCAATGTTACCACTTTGGATGGTCCCCTAGTTTCCCAACATGTAAAGGTCAGTATCTGTTTTACATTTGGTGAATGAAAATCAGAGGTTTAGTATTCAACTCCTAATATCTACCAGTCTTATATTGTATCTACAATCTTAAGCATATGCACTGACAATCATGATAAAGCTGTCTGTTGTGTGGCTAATATATAAACACTTACTGATAAGGATAATCACTAACTTAAAATGTATTATCAATGTGTATAAACATGTAGACATGATGGCTTAGAGTACAAAAAATATCTCTCATTTTGTCTGTTGTTCTGATAATTTTCCAACAAAAGCATTTTCTCACAATGCATAGAGAATGTCTAAATTATATGAAACCAGAGTTAGATTAATTCAACAGCATTTATTTAAAAATTAAAATACATTAATCAGATACTTTCTGATTAATCATTGCCAATATTTTTTATGAATGGATAACTGTACGTTAAAAAATATTGAGAGTGTGAAAATTACTATAATTAACAAAACTTAATTGATACCTGTTTTCATGCAATTTCAAGGCGTCAGGTTTATCAAACATTGTACCACCTTCAATATGCTTTCAATGCTATTTGAGCAGACATGTTACAACTGTGAAATGTGAATTTAGTGTATATAATACTGATTTAATAAAATGTTATAGAAAGTGATATGATGTATAAATTCTTGTAAGATTTTTCTTTAACTAGATTTTTTGACTGCAAGATGGACATTTTCATTTATATGTGCACAATATTCTACAGTAGGTCAAGTGAGATCATGTGATCAACCTCCTGAACTCTTCAATGGGGAATTCAATGGAACAAAGAAAGAACAATACAACCATGGTGAAGTGGTGGAATACAATTGCAAGTCTAGATTTCTACTGAAGGGACCCAATAAAATCCAGTGCATTGATGGGAATTGGACAACTTTGCCAACATGTGTTGGTAATAAAAATGCTACTACTTAGACACCGTTTTTTTTCTCATGTGATACCTTAATCACAAACATTTGTGAAACATCTATCTACAGAGGAGGAGAGAACATGTTCAGACATTCCTCAACTTGAGCATGGCTTTGTCCAGTTTTCTGTCCCTCCCTACTACCATGGAGATTCAGTGGAGTTCACCTGCAAGGAATCATTTACGATGATTGGACATGGGTCAGTTTCATGCATTAGTGGAAGGTGGACCCAGCTTCCTCAGTGTGTTGGTAAGGTTATATGCCTCAAATTGATACTTCGTAAAATGTAATATTTTTGCAGTAATAGTTCCACATATATTTTTAGTTAGAAACCTTCTTAGAACAATCTAGTCCTAAATAATATGTATCCAAACTTTTGTTGTTTATAATTTAATGTGCATCTACAGTTGAATGGAAATTATTAATATAATATGCAAATTGTTGTTTAACTTCAGTTAAAACTAGTTGTTAGGTATAAGTTTTCATCTGAATAAAATGTGAATAATAATATGTTAGAAAATATGACATTACAAAATAGCATTGATGTTATCATATGGCACTCTCCTTCCATATCATGTAAAACTAAGAAATCAAGTGTGTAAAGCAATCATTTCCTACTCTCCCATAGCAAACTTTCCTCTCCCAGAACTTTTATTATGTTTCTAGCTGTTCTACAGTTTGCAAACTGAAGTCAGTGTGATTAGGGTTGGGCCGTCGGTCCTCTCATTGGCCATAGAACTGAGCTATACCTAAGAGATTGGGGTTAGGTGGGCAACATTATCTCATGGGTGACTTCACTCTGTAATAACTACCATCACTGTTCTTTTGGTCACTGAATCTTTAATGAGTAGCTAACAGCATCTTGATGATTACATTCGCTTTTCTCAGAAACTGAGGTTTTTACTCAGAGTCTTCTTGTTTTATTACTTCAGAATATCCTTAATACCCAATATTTATTTTTCATTATAATTTTAAGTGTTGGTTAATGCTAGAGAAAAATGAAGGTCCTTAGGAAAGGGCACTTATAACTGTGTTGTTTAGTGATATATTCTCCATACACAGAAGATTGACAAACTCAAAAACTCAAATTTGAAAAACACAGTTTTTCTAATCTCTACCTTCATTACTTTAAAACCCTATTAACATGACTATTTTAAAAAATATTTAACAAATAAATTAATATGGAGTAAAAGTGGATATTTTTTACATATCCAAAATGAAAACAATTCTCCATTTTGTTACAGAATTCTATTTTTTTTTCAGATTTCTGAGGTTTTGTTCTGATAGTCTCCCTTTAGTGACCTTCATATGACCCTTCTCAGTTATCATAAGCTGTGCTGCAGCGCAAACACTTTTATTCTGCCACTATGCATTTTCTTCTCCATGTCTATACCTTTATCTTTACAAAGAAGATACTCTTATGAAAGAAATCAATCAGAGTCACCATTCCACCACAACTATTGGTATTCCTTCACTTACCTTTACAGCTTTTTTTGTCTTCCTGTGAATCATTCTTAAAGAAGGGATGATTTCTAGGGTGTCTTGAGGTTTTGAAGCACTCTAGTCAATATTTAAGTATTGTTTTAAAGGAAGTTTATAGAACTTTGGCTAATAACTTACTTTTATTCACTCTATCTGCACACATTGCAATCTTCATTTCAAATTATTAATAACAAATGTTATTCTGGACCTATACTGAAATTTTATCAAATTCAATAAGGACTTTCATCTTCAGTTAGTAATTATAGTGCATGACATATTAAAAGGTGTATATATCACCCTTTCTTAAGTCCTAACACAACCAAACAGTTTTATTCTTATGACATGGTATTGCTATATTATAGGATGATCTAGCATAGGAAATGACTTATTGCCTTTTATGAAGGGAATATAAAGGAGAGAGATGGTGACTACAAGCATCTAATATACAAATCTGGCTCTCAAATAATTGTTTTATGTACAATATATCTTAGATATTCTTTTTAAATTATAGATCTATCAAAAAAGAAAATTCAAACTAGCAAACCTCTTATAATCTATCCACTCATGTTTTTATTTTAATATATTTAACATTATGGGCTAAAATTAGGATAAGGGGAAATCATCAATGTGAACATTTCATAGCTTTCAAGTAGGGGACCAAAGCTGGACACATCATAATCATTTTCTATGCAGACAATGATTTCCACTGCTGTTGCAATTGCCTAGTACCTGTTTCCCTTCACAAAACACTGTCTCTGAGATATACAGGACTTGACATGAGGTCTAGTTCTAGCACCATAGTAACCTGTATAGTAACCTTGGCAATTTAGTTGGCAGAATTTATGAGTATATATAATAGTTCCATATGTACATTGAATATTCTGTAGCTATTTTAATATAGCAGTTATCTCACTACTTGTAATTGTTTTTAATTTTTCCTGTAATTATTTTCACAAAGCAAAAGATAAACTAGAGAAGTGTAAAGCACCATACTCAATTGAAGCAAGTCCTTCCAATAAGAATGAATTTAATCATAATGTTATCATAAGATATAAATGCAAAGGAAACCAGGAGTATAAACAGTCAATCTGTATCAATGGAAGATGGGATCCTGAACCAACCTGTACAAGTAAGTTCTTGTTTGCACTGTCTTCTAGTGGTCATTCTAGTCTTTCCTTACCTGTAATAATAGTAGCTTTAAGTTCTTAAAACATAGTAATTGTTCTTCAGAATTTCCTATGTGAATCCTCAATTTTTATAATTTTCAACTCTCTCTCTTCCACTCAAAAATATACTGTGTCCCCTGTACTTCCTGTCCAATTCATGACCTCTTATCCACATATAAACACATATGTATATATACACATATACATGGATATATATACCCAATGTATATACACAAAGAACTTGTATATATAAATTCAGCCTGATGGGTTCATTTATTGTTTTTTTCATATGGATATGCGATTATGACTAAGAATTTGAAATTAGATAACCTACTTTTTAGGTCACACATCCCTGGAGAAAATTGATTCTCCTATTCTAGATAGACCTTAATTGCCTGTAGATCTTCACCTAAGGCAATACTTCTCAATCATCCTAATGCTATTACCCTTTAATGTAGTTGCTCATGTTGACCCCTAACCATAAAGTATTTTTCATGGATACCCCATAACTCTAATCTTGATGCTGTTATGAATCATAATGTAAATATCTGTGTTTTCAGAATGTCTTAAGTAACCCTGAAAAAGGGTCATTAGACCCCTAAGGGATTGCGCCCCACAGGTTGAGAACCTATGATGTAGGGGAATGGCCTTGTAAGATTTCTTCGCTATCCACATTGACATGCCAACTGGTATTGCCATCATCCAGGTCTTGTTTAAGTGTCCATCCTTTTGAGATTTTATGGTTTCATCTACTACATCATAACGGAAGATATTATAACAGATATCTTGGAAAAATACTTTTCAGTATATAAAATGATTTAAAAATTACTATCACCTTTTTAAGTGACCTGTAGTTTAAAAAATACAGGCAAACTTAATTAACATGAATTTACCTCCTTGTAGTAATGGTCCCTTACTCTCAGAGTTCCATTACATATAATTATTTTATCACAATAAATGTGATGTGCCCTTCCTATGCCTATACTGAATCATCATGCACTTCTGTATGGTTACGTGTACTATCAATCTAATAATTTATTTATACTAATAACAATAAATATGACATATGATACCTCCAATTCGAAATAAATAAGCGAGAGTTGATTGTACTATTTTTGCTTCCCTATTTGTATTTATCAATATTATTTTGGATGCCTGTCTCACTCAATATCTTACTTAAAGTCTAAAATTCACTGAAAGTGTTCCCATGCCATTTGAAAATCAAAAGTATTACACACATTGTAATGGATGGCATATGCCATTCTGTAATTGCCTCTATTTTTTTCATAATTGATTTCATTTTGATTATAGTATGAAGTAAGGAGCTAATTGCTTTTCTTTCCTGTACAGCCAGCTAATTGTTTAAAGAATGTGGAAAAATATATTTATTACACAAACACTCATTTCGTTCAAGTCCTTCCATCCACTATAAATAAGCAGAGATCAAAAAAGAGATTATTAATAATCACTAATAAAGCACACTGTCGTGTTCTGAATCTCCAAGATGAATCTGAAATGTCTTGATTTTGTAGTGACTTAGACGAATCTTTTCAAAAGGGTGTTAATGCCCGTGCTAACTGCTCATTATCCTAGATGCATGCCAGCAGTTTTCACATCTCTAAACCAGTTCACAATAAATAGGATGTCCAGAAAGTTGAAATTTTGAATAACATGCTCTGAAACATTTGTGAGCATACCCTATACTCTCATTGACCAAGAGTCAATGCAAAATTCTTTATCAAAGTGTAATGATTAATACTTATTGTTTACTTGACAAAAGTGACTTAGGAAAAACAGCTCTGAGCATGACTGAGAGAACGTTTCTAGTTTGGATAAACTCAGGTGGGAAGTTTCACCATAAATGTAGGTGGCATCATTTTATGGTCAGTGGTCTTGGAATGAATGAAAAGGAAAACAAGCCAAACATCTGCACTAATTCTGTCCCTGTCCTGACAATAGATGCAGTATGAGTAGCTGCTCCACACTTGGACTGCCATAACTGCACTACATGATGAGCTAAGCCAAACCCTTCCTTTCCAAAGTTGCTTTTGTCAGGCATTTTGTCACAGCTATGAGAAAATTCACTAGTATACTAACTAAATGTAAGTATCACTTTCATCAGTACACTCTCTAAGGACCTTTAATTTAATCCAACATATTAGATCATAGATATTCAAATTTCTATGTAACCTTAATTTGAAATATTTAATCTTAAAATTCATTTAAAATATCATAAAGGCTAGAATAAAATGAAATAAGTTTTATAAAAGTACTGCAAAACTGATTTAAAAAAGAGTGAATGACAATGACAACCATTCAAAGGAGGGCAAGGATAGCTAGAAAATTGCTATACCAGGTGAAAAATAAAATATATGTAATTATTATGTGGTCATAATTAATTTGTTATTTAATTAAAATTATTGCTTCAATAATTTTACTTTCTTTGTCAAAAACTCCAATTTTGAATATTTTTTAGGAGTAGAGAAAAAATTCTGCCCTCCTCCACCACAGATTCCAAATGCCCAAGTGATGGAAACCACAGTGAAATATTGGGATGAAGAAAAAGTATCTGTTCTTTGTCAAGATAATTACGTACTACAGAACACAGAAGAGATGGTGTGCAAAGACGGAAGGTGGCAATCATCACCACTCTGCATTGGTCAGTAGCTATGACTTATTTTATAACATTCTTTCTTTAAGTACTGAAGAGAACTAAAGTGAAGGGGAAGGATATTGAAAAACTAGGGCTTAACATTAAAACTGTGGTGACATAATCCAAATAGTTTGTTTTTATCTTCCAATGTAAAAATTTTGTTTATGCTTCATTATTTTATTTCTGTTCTTCGAATAGTGAAAATTCCATGTTCTCAGCCCCCTGAAATAGACCATGGATCTATTAAATTACCCAGATTGTCAGAAGAAAGGAGAGACACAGCAGAGTCCAGAAGTTATGAACACGGTACTACACTCAGCTATGTTTGTGATGATGGATTTAGGATGGCTGAGGAGCATGGGGTAACCTGCCACATGGGGAAGTGGAGTGCTCCACCTCGTTGTATTGGTGAGAACCCATGTGAGTTGTCAGTGTTTCATTTGTTATCCTCAGTGTCTCCCACCCCCACAGTAAATGCTATGTTTACCGAGATTCTTATTTTTTTTTTAAATTCATTTTGTCACTGATGATTTGTCAGACAGGTTTCTGTCAAGTTCTTGCTCAGTATTGAAGCAGTTTAGCAGATGCAAGGAAACAGAAGATGTACTTACGATACACTATCCACCTCTTCTGTTCTGGCACATCTTCCTTGTTCACATTTCCCTCTAGAACTACTACACATAGAGCTGACACATACAAGTGAGTTTCTGACTTACTGCAATGTGGAATCATTTCACTCTGTTCTTCTCACTGTACAATTTTCAAGACTTCTTTGTGGACCTCCACCTTCAATCCTTCATGGTATTGTGTCTTGTGAACTAGACAGTTGTAAACATGAAGAAGAGCTGACATACAGTTGTTCTTAAGGCTTTGGAATTGTTGAACAACATTTATTAAATGTGTAGGAGGAAAGTGGTCCCAGCCACCAGCTTGCAAAAGTATAGTTTTGTTTTCATACTTTGTGTAATAGATTATGTAATTCAAGATATATATGGCACAAATAAGAAAGTAAACTGTAATTCTAGCATATCAGATTTTGTTGTATGCTGGGAAACAAACACAGTACTATTAAAACATAGTTTGATCTTTGAGCCCAGTTATTCGTTTTCACTTCATGTAGTCTGAGCTATCAGCATCCTCCAACTTCTAGAACATTCTATTCAAAAGGGTCATCACTACAGTGATGATTTTAACAGCAATGCTGCTACAACTACATATGCTCTAACATTTTGAAATCATAACTATAATTAATTTACATTTGATGAACATACAAAGTAGAAATTTATCATAGTTTCATATGGGAGAAAAAAATTGACACCAAAATGAAAATAAAGAATTATCACTATCAGTGTTCTATATTCAATGTCATTCCTACTTCATTTGTTTTCATAAATATGCAATTTATGAACTCCTAAATCAAATAGGAAATCTGCAGTATTTACCATCTCTATGAACTTAACTATTCCTTCATATATTCTATATCCTACACTTCCTGGAAACAAAACCCGCTATATTATTTTTCTTTCATGCACTGATTGTGACCATTTATTCAGGTTTAAAAAATGCTGTACCCACAGAGAGGAAAACTGTTCATATAGGTCATGTGAACAAGTAACATTCAAATGTGCACCTTCTTATCATATGAATGAGTTCAAAATTGTGACGTGTGTTAACCACACGTGGATTGGAGAGCTGATATGCAAAGTTAGTTTGACAGTTTCAAAATATATTTATTATAGATGTAAAGGACTGATAAAAAAGTATAGCAAAATTTAAAAGTAGGCAAGAGTTAGGTTTTAAGAGCAAGATGAATTTGGTTTATTTTTATTTTTTTATTTATTTTTTTTTATTTTTATGGTTTATTTTTAAAATAAAAACATGATAGTAAAAACCAAATGGCTAATATAGAGATGGTCTCCAGAGTGTGGTTCCATGACCAGAATCATCGATATCTTTGGACTAGGTTTATGAATGTAATTTAACACTGAGGAGCTCATCCTAGAGATATTATATAGAAAAACCTCTAGATGGAAGATCTTGAGTTCACTCTAATATCCTTCTCTGATTCCTGGCAAAATCAGTTTGAAAACCCATGTTGTAGGCTATTAACATTTGGAAATACATAGTTAAGAATCACCTTTCAAGCCAGATGGTGGTGGCTCATGCCTTTAATCCCAGCACTTGGGAGGCAGAGGCAGGCAGAAATCTGTGAGTTCGATGCCAACCTGGTCTATAAAAGCTAGTACCATGACAGGCTCCAAAGATACAGACAAACCCTGTCTTGAAAAAACAAAAGAAAAAAAGAAAGAAAAAAAGAAAGAAAAAAAGAAAGAAAGAAAGAAAGAAAGAAAGAAAGAAAGAAAAGGTTATTTTGTTTGATCATCATTTTCTTATACTTAAGTTAGTCTTGAAATAAGCTTTCTCCTTTATGTTGGAAACCAATTTTTCTCACAATATATCCTGATTATGTCTTTTGCTCCATCTATTCCTCCCACTTCCTCCCACCTACTATCTCATCTGCACAAATCTTCTTTCTATATTTCATTAGAAAAGAAACAGCCTTCTAAAGAATAATAATTAAGTGAAACAATCACACTAAAGTGGGATAAAAAATATCTGAGGGAAAAGAGCAGAAGAAAAGACAAGAAACTGATAATAGACTCAGAGCCCCACTCGTTTACACACTCAGGAATCCCATAAAACACTAAACTGGAAAACCTAATATGTATGCAAAGGTCCTGAAGGGTAAAAGAAAGAAGGAAACTCCAAATAAAATAAAATAAAACCAAAACAAAAATTTTAAAAATGAAGTTAAAAAAAGAAAAGCCCTAATTGGACATTAAAGAGACAAAGAATGTCCAGAGAAGTCTTTGAGTTTGTTTTATGCAATAAACATTAAGAGTAGTTTGTTTCTCATGTGATAATTCCTTGCAGAACTCTAAATTTTCATCTACAACTGGTTATCAATTGGAGACAGCTTCTGGGTTAGAGATGTTGGTGTGTTTCACCTTCTCCTTTTAGCTCTAAAATTCCATCTACTGCAGAACCATAAAGGCTCTTGAATGCTGCCTCAGTCTCATGGATGCATCGATGTTGTTTGTTTATCAATACTAATATTCTAGTGGATTAGAGAAGATGAAATGTTTGTTTGTTCTTTATCTCTTCTGGTTCTTACACTCTTTCCACCTCCTCTTCTGAATGGTTCCTTGAGCCATGGAGGGATTTGATGGAATTATTCCAGGATAAACCTGGAGTGTTCCAAGGTTTCTACATAATGTTTGTCCTTGGGTCTATGTATTTGTTCCTACCTTCTGAAACATAAAGTTTCTCTGATGACAGCTGAGTAAGGCACTGATCTATGATTATAGAAGCATGTCATGTGGAGCTATCCTTTTATCGCTATGGATTTTGTATAGTGATATATTATTTGTTTTTTAATAAATAGAGCTTGCCTGAATATCATGGTGCAAAGTCAGCCACACTACTCAGTCACACTAGTCAGCCATACACGCCAGGCAGTGGTGACAGGTTAGACTTTTAAGGCAAACAGCCACACTACTTAACCATAGAGGCTGGACAATGATAGTGCATGTTTTTAATCCCAGCACTAGAGAGGAATATGATGAGGTGGGAGAAGAGAGAACTCGTTCTCTTTTCAATCTTAAGGATTTTGTAGAAGTAAGAGCTCTCTAGAGGTTGGCTGTGTTAATTTTCTGGTCTTCAACTTGAATCCTAATATCTGTCTCCAGGTTTTTATTATTAAGATGAATTAGAATTTGTGCTACAGTTTTCTTTTTTTTATAAGAGTATTATTTGGTTTCACAGTAGTATTGGGTCCCTGGCTATCTAGTATCAGGTTCTTGGTCACCCAAGTCATGTTAGATATGGGTTTCATCTAATGGAAGAGTCCATAATTCATATTAGATGTTGCCTGGTCAATCTATTATTGACCAAGATATCTCCATTTTATTAACATATGTGAAAAGCAGAGTATCATTGTAGATCAAGGTTTGTGGCTGGTTGGTGTTTATGTTTCTAATTTTTTAGCATAAAAAATGCCTTCCTGTACCACTGATGCCTGTAGGACTGAATGTGTTATATGTAGGTATCAGCTTGACTGTGCTATGTTCAGTGAGTTGTGAAGGTGTTGTATTTCACAGTTGTTGCCTTGTCTCCAGTTGAAGTAAAATAACCTAGTCTTGCCAACAGCCTAGGTATTTTGGAAGTTCTCATGTGAACTCTTTGGGCACTAATTTAACTCATTGTAACCAAATCATGATACCAGAAGTTTCATTTGATCACAAGAGTTGTCCATTTTGGCTCTATATCCCCATGGTTTTGGTTATTTCATTTAGATTGTCTTTATATATGTATGTATTTTAGGAAGCTTCTACTGTTTTTTTTTTTGTTTTTGTTTTTTTTCCATAATAACCCTTGAATGATTCATAGTTTTAGCTGTCCTTCCCTGTATTCGGTTCCTTCTCTTCCATTCTCCATCCATAACTATATACACTATTTCCCCATCCTATGGAGACTATTCTCTCCCCAGGTCTTTTACTCTATACCTAACTTAACCTCTATGTTCTATGGACCGTAGCTTAGCTATCATTGGCTTAACAGTTAGTATCCATGTAAGCAAATACACAACGTATGTCTTTCTGGATCGGGATTCCCTCACTCAGAATGATCTCTTTTCTTGTTTTATATATTTACCTGTGAATTTAGTGAGTTCATGTGTGTGTGTGTGTGTGTGTTTATGTGTGCATGTTTTTTTTAAAGGTAAATGTGCCACATTACCTTTATCTATTTATCTGTTAAGAAATACATTTTAAATCTTATGTGTTGATTGGATACTCAAGATGAACAAATAGCTAATGGTACTCTCTTTTTCTCTTTAGATAAATCCTGTGGAGAACCACCACATGTGGAAAATGCTGTTATAGTAACAAGGCACATTGATAAATATTTGTCCGGTGAAAGAATACGATATGAATGTAATAAACCTTTTGAAATATGGGGGAAGTGGAAGTAATATGTCAAAATGGGATTTGGACAGAACCACCAAAATGCACAGGTAAGTTTTCATATTCCCCTATTTCCCAATGTTTGATTATTTGACAATGTAATTTAGTACATTAGTGAAGACAAAGTGATTTTTTTTTGAGACGGGGTTTCTCTGTGTAACAGCATGAACTGTCCTGGAACTAACTCTTAAAGACCAGGATGGCCTCAAAGGCACCTAGATCCACCAACCTCTGCCTCCCGTGTGCTGGGATTAAAGGAATGCACCACCACCATCCGGCCAAGTGAAGCAATTCTTATGAGAAGCACTTTTCTAACTTTTCCTTTTTCTTTTAAAACTGTAAATAGATTCTTCCCTCATACAATACATCCCTACTGAAATTTCCCCTTCCTCCACTCCTCCCAACTCCTTTCCCCCACATAACCACTCTCCTCCAGATCCACTCCTTCAACATTTCCTTTCAGAATGGAACAGACCTTTAAGAGACAACAACCAAACAGGACAAAACAAGATACAATAAAACAAGTCAAACCACCTCATATTGAGGCTGTACAAGGTAACTCAATAGGTATAAAAGAATATTAGGAGCAGGCAAAAGCTTTAGAGATACACCCACAACCACTGTGGGAGGCCTAGAAAAGCATCATGCTAAAAGCCATAACATATATCAGAGCACGTACTGTAGACCTATGCAGGACCCATGTTTGCTGCTTCAGTTTCTGTGAAACCTGATGAGAATATTCAATGGGACATGTTCTCCTGGGATCCTTCATCCCTTCTGACTCCTACAGTCTTTCCTCCCCATCTTCTGTGTGGTTCCCTAATCTCCAAGTGAGGTATCCAATAGCCACCTCCTCCAATTTAGACTCCCTATGAGGTCTGACTGTGGGTCTCTGCACCCACTCCCATCTGCTCTTGGAGGAAGCCTCTCTGATAATAACTGAACAAGGAACTGATCCTATTTCTCTGGGCAATTTTTGGTTCCTGGCAATTCAGGTATGTGGGGTAAGTGCTCTCTAGAGATATCTTAGCCATTAAATGATAAGCTAATAAACAAAACTGTAAGAAAATGAAATGATATTGACAAAGTTTTAATCGTCTTGGTGACTTTAATGAGAAATTAAGGTGGAAAATTTTCAACAAAGATTCTATCACATTTTAGGAATATTTCCACTAAGGAAAAATTCATCACTTTAAATCTTAAATCACTCAGTTATCTATTGACTATTAAATGCATAAAATACATTTATATGAGGCTTGATAAAAATTTTCAAAATATTTACTTTGAAATGCAAATGGAAAGTTTAATAGAATATCTACATATTGTAAAATATAATTTCTTTGTTGTTTGATTTCCCCATTTCTTTTCTTTAATGTTTTATTGATTCTTTGTGGATTTCACATCATGTATCCCACTCATCTTCCTTTCTCCTTGCATCTGCCCTCTGTCCTGACGTCCTCCCCACCAAAACAACTTTTAAAAGTAAAACCCCAAAAAACTAAATAAAACAAACAAAAACCAAAACAAAACAAATATCAAATATCAGCATTGAAACTATAGTGTGATCCAATGAGTCACATAGTATACCCTTGGTCCATACTCCTTTAATTGTAAGTGTTTCTTGCAATGAGTCATTGGTCTGATTCTAGGTCTCTGGATTCTGCTACACTGTTGATACTGGGCCCTCACTGGGATGCCTCTTTGATATTCTAGTTTTGCATATGTCATGGAGATCTTATAGCTTTGGATCTGCAGTTTTAACCCCTTCACACAGCACAGAAATTCATAGGTGAGGTGGATGTTGGGATGGGTTACCTGTAGTCCTCCTCTGGTTCTAGGTGGTAGCTGGGTTGGTCAGCCTGCTAGCTTTCCCTCATCATCACCACCAGAACAAAGTCTCCAGCATTGCCCTGAGTAGCTCACCCAAAGAAGCCTTCAAAGAATGGAACCAGTGTTCCTGCTTTCACACCCTAGGGTCTGGCTCACATGCACTCAAACCAGCAGGGCCAGTTCTACTGCTTTGCCCAGGGAGAAGCAGGACCCATTCTCTGAATTGTTGGTCCTATGAGGGGTAGGACCAGCTCTTCTGTTATCATATGCCTGCTCTAGTTCTCCCACCTCTCTGGTGTAGTTGGCAAGGGAAGTGGCGGGGGGGGGGGTATTTCCTTACCCTTGCAACTCCATGGCATATGAGCAAGGGTCGGGGCAGATATCCTCTCACTCCCACGTGCCCAGCTCACCTGTGCCTCCACCAACAGGGTCATGTCTAGTGTGCTGACAAGGTGAGGTACTGTGCCCATTCTCCCATGTGCTGCCCTAGTGAGAGCCAGGATCAGTTCTACCACTCATGTGACCCCAAGACCAATTTTTTCCACCTTTAGTAGGTGGTGAGGGGCCAGGGGAAAGGGGCAAATTGGGTACCTCTCCCTTGCCCATGCCAATGTGTGTCATATCATTGTGCTAGCTCTCCTTCTCTTGCATCTTCAGGGCCAGCTCACCCACACCCCTTGTACCTGGGACAGCTCTATTGTGCTGCCTTGGGGATGTGCAGGGCATTATATCTCAGGTGCTGCAGTTGTAAGTAAGAAGACCAGTTCTACATAGTAATGCAGCCAGTGAGGACCAGGCAACTCTGCAACCCTATCCTCACTGCTTTTGGTGGTAACAGGAGCCAAAGACATCCCAAAAACGCAGAGGTTCACCATGGCCACAGAGTGAGTCATGGCCCTTGACTGCAGTTCAGGCCCAGACATCACCATGGCCCCATGGGGAACAGGGCATCTATCTCAGCCTGTTCTCACCACCCTTGACCCTTTAGATTTGCCTCTATCACAAGCACAAGAATCATTCTGCCTGCTCTCTCCAATTTCACCATTCCTTTCTCACTCACTGTAAAGGAGCCTGAATGCCCAGCACGAGAGGCACCAGGTAGGCTCCTGGATGAGTTCCTCTCATCCCAGGTCCAGAAACATATGGCAAAGCTGTGCTTGTTCTCTATAGCTCAACAGACCTAAAAATGCAAAGCAGTGCCTTCATTCCTTCCTCCCATCCTTCCTCCCTTCCTTCCTTCTTTTCTTCCTTCTTTCCTTCCTCATTTCCTTTCCTTCCTTCCTTCCTTCCTCCATCCCTTCCTTTCTTCCTTCTTTCTTCTTTCCTTCTTCCCTCCCTCCCCTCCCTCTCTCCCTCCATCCCTCCCTGTCTCTCTTCCCTTTTTTCTCTCTCTATCTCTCTTCCTTCCTTCATTTCTTTAAAAAGACTTTTATATACATATAATACATACAACATAATCCTGGATTATACATCATAATCCTGATTCCACTCATCCCCCAGTCCCTTCATATCCATCTCCTGCCCTGGCAACCTCCTCCCAAAATAAAATAACATAAAATTTAAAAGAAAGAAAAACATTTCAACATGGAAGCTATAGCATGGCATAATGAGTCACTCAGTACACAATTTAATACACATATTTTTACTTTCAAGTGTTGACTGAAATGAGTCATTAGGTTGAGACCTTTGGCTTCTGCTAATCTTTTGATACTGGGCCTTCACTGGGACTCTTTTTAGATATTCTGTTGTTGCTCTGTGTCGTGGATATCCTGAAGGTTTGGATCCACAGAAGTTGCCTCTTCATGTGCTCCAGCAGATCATAGATGGGTCAACTCTTAGACCTGGGTCTGAGGCTGGATGGTAACTATGTTGGTCAGCCCACCAACTCTCCCTCATCCTCATCACCAGGGAGAACTTTCCGGCACTTCCCTGGCTAGCTCACCCAGTAGAGCAGGCATCAAGGGGCAGGGCCTGTTCTTTTCTCATTCACTCCAGCTGGTTCAATTATATCTGCACCATCAGGACCAGGCCTATTGGGCTGTCCAGGCAAGGTTCAGGGTCACAATCTCCCACTTGCTGCAGTTGGTGAGGGACAGGGTCAGCTTTGTCAATCTCATGAACCCAAGGTCAATTCTTCTTCCTGGTGCAGATGTCAAGGGGTGAGGGAACGGAAGGCATATTTCCCTCACCCATGCCATTACATGGCAAAATGAGAGGCCATTTCTCTACTCTCATGTACTAGGGACCAGCTCACATGTGTCCCCACCAACAAAGTCAGCTCTATTGTGCTACTCAGTCGAGGTGTAGGGATAACTCTACTGATGGAGGTGGGTCTTGTATCTTATCTGTTGCTTTCATTGGTTAACTAATAAAGAAACTGCCTTGGCACTCATAGGACAGAAAATTAGGTAGGCGGAGTAGACAGAACAGAATTCTGGGAGAAAGAAGCTGAGTCAGGAGTCGCCACGATTCTCTCACTCCAGACAGACGCAGGTTAAGATCTTCTCTGGTAAGCCACCTCGTGGGCTACACAGATTATTAGAAATGGGTTAGATTAATATGTAAGAGCTAGCCAATAAGAGGCTGGAACTAATGGGCCAAGCCGTGTTTAAAAGAATACAGTTTCCATGTAATTATTTCGGGCATTAGCCCGCTGCTCTTATTACAACACTCTACAACTGTTGAGAAGCAGGGCCAGCTTTCCCACTCTCATCACCACAGAAGCTAGCTCTTCTACCTGCCACGTGATGAGGGGCAAGGAGCAATGGGATTTCATTATTTCTTACATGTTGAATTCAAAAAATGGGAATTCCTTATGAGTACATGTCGACACTTAGTTTTATAAGAACAGAAATTCCCCAGATTATCTCAAGTAATCACTTACTATTGAATATGATCTATATATTTTGATGCATAAATTTACATCATATCTATAGAGAAACTTTGCCTAGTCCACCACTCAAGGCTATGCATTCAGATCATTTGCCTGTGAAACAAGCTAGTATGGCTGCTGTATGTTATTTTGTTAATTTGTGTTTGTGTTCTTTGATTATCCATCTTATTTCTCCTTTTACCCCTTGCTTTGGAGGAATAGTTCTCAAAAATTTTATTTTGACATGCATCTTTTCTTGGTTTTGAGTATACAGTTTGAGCATACTATCTCTGATAATTTCCTAACAACTTATAATTGAGGTCACCCTAGGTATTTGTGTGCTTGCCTGTGATGATATTTTCATGCTGTATCAAATAAAGCTTTCCTGAAGATCAGAGTGCAAAGCTAACAGCACTAATTAGCCATAGAGACCAGGCAGTGGTGGCATGCAACTTTAATCCTGCACTTGGGAGACAGAGGGAGAGACATCTATACAAGTTCAAGTACACCCTGGGCTACAGGAGACTGAACTAGTCTAAAAAAGAAACAGAGTTCACACCTTTGATCCCAGGATTAGGGAGGCGGAGACAGGAGTGATATGGCTGGGCAGAGAGAGGACTATAAGGCCAGAGGAGAAGTGCACGTAGGGCATTCATTCTGAAGATTCTTAAGGAAAGGATCGCCACTTTGGTCCGAGAATTCAGTAGAGGTAAGAACTAGTGTCTGGCTCCTTTTCTTCTCTGATCTTTTAGCATTACCATGATATCTGACTCCAGGTTTTTATTGTTAAGACCAACTAGAATTTGTGCTACATCTTGTCATCCCTTACTGATGCAGACATTTTATATTCCAAAGAAAAACTAGAGGATGTACTTACCTTTGAAATCTATCTATGGTTCCCACTTTCCAAATTTTGCTTAAAGACTCCTTTAAGATTTTTTGTTACATGTTTTGAGCACCATTCTCAAATGCCAGGTTTTATCTCAAAGATAAACATAGTTTTATGAGCAGAAAGATCATCTAGTATTTTACCAGTTACTTTCTCCAAAGTTTTAATTAAAATATTTATTTCTGTGATGAATTCTGGTACTTATTTTTATGAGGAATTCTCTGTTGGAGAAAAATCCTCTATACTCTCTTTAATTTGTTGTCTTCATTAATGTCAAATATATTAATACACAAAGCTAGCTCCACCAGAGATAGAATTCAAGGCTGACACTCATTTCCTTTCACCTCCTATGGCCTCCATGGTGGTAAAAGGAGAGTTAAATTTTTTTGGATCTTGATCCAGTGTGGATGGTGATTTCATAAAGTTGTTATGTTTCAAGATGTTTTCTTTAAGCAGTTTCAATACATGTATCTTCATTGATTTCATGGGACTTGTAAGTTTGAGTTTAATCATCTCTAAAATATGTACATGCTGCTTTATAGCCAACAGGTTTTTTTTTCATTTTCCTCCAAACTGAAATATTTTGTTTGGATCTTGAACATTTCTTTTTTGTCTAAACAATGTTGGAGTTTAATTCAGTTTCATGATGCTCCCATTGTGATCTCATTCAACAGTACAATCTATTAGTACTTAATTTCAGTCTTCTCCTGTGACCTCAGCAGCACAATCAGAAGTACAGAAGAGAAACAAATATCACATAGCATTGTGCAATTAATTGAGGCCTGAATCTCGTAACTAGACTCTCAATTTCTTATTTTCCGTACTAAAAATAATATATACATGAATTCCTGTTATAACTAGCAAAAGTATAACAAAGAGAAGAGTATACTTACTTTATCTCTACAAGGAATCAGGAGAGCCTCATTTTCCTTCTGTAACTTTAAAAGCTTTAAATTCTTGTCTATAAATATGCTCCTAAAATGATAATGAAGATTAGGAATATATAGAGCAATGAATGAATACTCCAGTATTTTAAAACCAAGAAACCCTGCCTGACTTCACTAGCGTCTGTATGCTTAGCAGCTGTTAAGACATATACCAACACTGGAATTCTTCAGAACAGACATGCTTGCTCCAGTTCAGTAAATATTTTAGGTAAGAAGGAAGGAAAAACTTGTAACACTGAGTCTATATGATTGAAATTTCCTCAAGGAATCATTTCTGTAGCCATAAATCACTAAAGTCTTGTTTAAACTGTGCTTTCATTAGTTCTGTTTAAGCCTGTACTTTGATTTGATCTGTAAATCATTCAATTGTTGTCATTCTTAGATTCAACAGGGAAATGTGGGCCTCCTCCACCTATTGACAATGGGGACATCACCTCCTTCCCTTTACGAATATATGAACCATCATCGTCAGTTGAATATCAGTGCCAGTCCTTGTACCAACTGCAGGGCAACAAGAAAATAACATGTAGAAATGGAGAGTGGTCTGAGCCACCAAAATGTTTACGTAAGTACCTCTTTCTCATAGATCATAGGAGATTCAGTTTCTTGATATGTATGTTTTTCTGTTAATAAAAAACATTCACAGATTAAAAGCAATCTGTTGCTTAGTGTTTCACTACCAAATATCAGCATATGAGGAAAACTAATGGATTCTTTTTATATAAAAATAGCTGACAAATATAATTATGCAACTTATTCTTTATTATTGTGTTTTCACTCACATGTATTGATTCCATAAAACTTGGTGGCAGCATAATATTTCCATACCAATTGCCTCAGTTGATGTTCAGTTGTTTTGAAAAGACCCCATGACCCTAGCAAATCTTGTAAAAGAAAGCATTTAAGCAGGGATTGCTTACAGTTTCAGAGGTTAGTTCATTATCATGATGTGGGGGGAGCGTGGCAGCACATAAGCAGACTCTGTGTTGGGGAAATAGCTGAGAGTTCTATATCTGACTCTAAAGTCAGCAGGATGCTATAGACCACCCAGAGACACATTTCTAACTAGGCTACACCTTCTCCACAAAGCCACAGCCCAGTCCTACTCAAGCAGTACCACTCCTTGATAACTAAGGAACATATAAGTAAGTGGAGGCTGCTGTAGTTAGGGTTTCTATTGCTGTGATGAAACAACATTATCAAAAACAAGTTGGGTAATAAAGAGTTTATTTGTCTTTTCCTTCTGTATTTCTACTTATTATCAAAGGAAGTGAGCAGAGGAACTCAAACAGAACAAGATTCTGAAGGCAGGAGCTGATGTAGAGGCTATGGAGGAATGCTGCTTACTGGCTTACTTATTACGGCTTGCTAAGCCTGCCTTTTTATAGACTCTAGGACTGCCAGGACTGCCATGGACTGGTCCCTCCCACACTGATCACTAACTGAGAAAAAGCCTTACAGCTGGATGTTATGGAGCCATTTCCTCAACTGAAATTCCTTCCTCTCTGATGACTCCAGCTTGTGTCAAGTATCTATTTGACACAGAAAACTATTCAATACAGGGGCCACTCCTCTACATATACCACACCTGTATAAACCTTACAATTATTAAGTCCATGTCCCTCATAGAAGCTCCCCTTCCCTATGATAAATGATCTAACTTCTACTAATCACTGACAGGCAGTCTAGAGGAATTTTAGTTTTTCTTTCATTGTGTGAGAAAGAACATGAAGGACTCGTATTTTTATGTTTGGCTCACTTCACTTAAATCCTTAAATGCCTTCTTTCTAACTAAAATAATAAAAATTACCTATAATGTCTAAATCATATTTGACATACAAATATAAGTTCATTAACTGATGGGGACCCAGACAGTTATCCCATCATAGTTGACATAGCAATGTGCAATAAACATATAAATACAAGTTGAGTAGGTTGGTTACTTTTCTTCTGGGTTCATATCAAAAGAGGGATACCACAACAGCATATGGAATCTCATATTATTGTCTGTAGTAACTACTCAAACTCATATTCCCATTAGTAGATTTCAAGTTTCTTTTGTTCCATTTGTATTTTTGAGATAGGAAACAACTATAAACCCCTGACAACAAATAATTCAACATTTTTCTCCAATTCTATAGGCTATCACTGCTTTATTATATTGATTGTGTTCTCTGCTATATACAAGCATTTCATTGTGATAACCTCTATTCATCAAGGTTTGTTTTTTGTCTTGTGATTTTGGATCCCATCTAAATATTAAGTGTCCAAACCCAATGAGGAGTTTTTCTGTTGTTTTCCTTGTAGTTTACCATCTTGTTCTTACATTTATGTCTTTAATCAACTTTGGGTTGATTTTTGCCTAGAAGGAGAGATAGGATTCAAATTTTAATTCTCTCCATATGGATATTGATTATTCTTGTATCATTTATTGAATATGCTATCAGTTTTCCAACATATGTTGGAAACTCTGTTCAATTTTTCAAATCTCTTTTCTCATTCACTTGATTGTTGATCCCAGTGTCATATTGTTCTGGCTACTGAGGGGTTCCTGGTGTATATTGAAATAAGGTATTATGATATCTCCTGGATTTTTCTTTTCTTTCAAGTTTTAGTTGTCTACACATTTTATTGTACATCCATTGAAGTTTTGGGGTCCCCCATCCATTTGTATGAAAATGGTATTGGTGTTTCAATGGGGTTTCATGGAGTATAATAATTGGCAATTGAATTATGTACATTTTAATATTAATACTGATATTGATTTTTCTAAAAATTTAACATACAAGACTTTTCCATTTTTGTCTTTTATGTTTTTTTTCACCAGTTAACCAATAGTTATGGTTAAAGTCTTGCACTTCAGTTGTTAAGTTCATTGCTAGATTAAGTTTTTGATGTTAAGGATAATGAAATTCCTTTCATTGTTAATTTGCAGAAAAAAATGGTCTATAGAAAGAAACTGATTTTCATATAATAACAATGAATATTGACAATTTTGTATACTGAACAATGAATGAATTATCTAATCAGTTTTGTTTTCAATTTTCATATTTTGGTTAAGTCTTTAAGATTTACCTTGTATAGAAATATATAATGCTCAAGTAAGAATGATTTGACTTTTAATTCAATAATTGTATATTTTATCTTCCTTATTATAATAATTCAAATTCTGATACTGTAGCAAAAATGATTAGAGAGAATGAATGGATGTCTTTTTATTGCTGATAACATAGTAAATTTTATTAATTAAAAATAGTTTTTTAATACAATATTTCCTTCTTATAGTTTCCTCTCCCTCTACTCCTAGTTCTTTTCCATAACACTTCCCCTCAATATCTACTCCCTTTCTGTTTGTTTGTTAGAAAAGAATAAGCTTCTAAGAGATCAAAACCAAACATGACAAATTGAAACATAAGATGAAGTGAACATTTTCATGGATGTTGGACATGGCAACCCAACAGGAAATGGAATCCCAAGAGCAGGCAAAAGAGTCAGAGATCTGCTCATTCTCATACTCAGAAGTATCATAAAAATACTAAGCTAATAGCTATAACATATGTGCATAGGACCTGGTTTAGAGCCGTATAGGCGCTGTGTTTGCTGCTTTAGTCTTTGTGAGCTCACATAAGCCTTGCTTAGTTGATTCTCAGGATCTTGTTTTCCTGTTGTCCTCCATCCCCTCTGATTCTTACAATCTTTCCAACTCCTTTTCTGTGCAGTTACTTCAGCTCTCAGATGAAGGATTTGATGGAGACCTTCAGTTTAATCTCTCTCTCTCTCTCTCCCTTTCTCTTTCCATATTGTACAGCTATGGGTGTCTGCATCTGTTCCTATCTGGTACTGGAGGAAGCCACTCCAACAATGCATAGAGTCAATTTTCCAGTGTACCTACCTTTTTTGGCATTTGAGGATTCTGTTGTAGTCTCTTTTATATGCTTAAACTGTTCAGTCATTTTTAACCTTGTAGGTATATCAAGTTTTCTCATATGCTTTCCTTGTTTATATTGAAATGATCTCTTAACTTGCCATTCATCCTATTAACGTAAGGCAGTACATTACTAATATATATGGGTTGTATTATCTTTACTTTCCTAGGAGGCAATAAAGTTGATTCTGGTGGACCTTTTCTAAGAATTCCTACAGAACTATTATTTATTTATTTAAAAAATATCTTTTCTCATTTCACATACTAATCCCATTTCCTACTACTTCCTCTCTTCCACACCCTGTAGGTTTCCCCCTACTCCCATTCCACTCCTCAGAGAGGGTAAAGCATCCCATAAGAAGTCACCTATTTCTAGCACATTGCTTTGAGGCAGGAACAAGTCCCTCCCCACTATATCTAGGCCGAGCAAGGTATTCCTCCAAAGAGAATGGGTTCCAAAAAGCCATACAACCAGCGGTGTCCCCACAGTCTTCCCCAGCCATACAACTGTCACCCACATTCAGAGGGCCTAGTTTGATCCTATACTGGTTTCTCCACTGTGAGGTAAGAATTGGTGGGCTCCTATTGGCACAGGTTGTCTGTCTTTGTGGGTATCCCCATCTTGGTCTTGGCACTTCTGTTCTTATTGTTGCTCTTCCCTCTCTTCAATTGGACTTTGGGAGATCAGCTCACTGCCCTGATGTGGATCTCTATATCTGTTTTCATCACTTGCTGGGTAAAGGTTCTATGACAACGTTTAAGATCGTCATCAGTCTGACTATAAGGCAAGACCAGTTCTGGCACCCTACCTACAATTGCTTAGGGCCTTAGCTGGGGTCATCCTTGTGAATTCCTGGGAATTCCTTTAGTGCCAGATTTATTGATAGTTTTGGCTATCCTTTTTATTTATTTTTTTGCATTGTCATAAAAGTATTTAGTATTGTTCTGTCAAGGTCTGTGAAGAATTTTGTGGGAATTTTGCTGGGGATTGCACTGAATATGTAAATTGATTTTGGTAGGATTTTCATATTTATTATAATGATCATACCTATCCAAGAGAATAGGAGATCTTACCATTTTCTGATACCTTCTTAAGTTTCTTTTTTCAAAGACTTAAAGTTCTTGTTGGACAGGTCTCTCATTTCTTTGGTTAGTGTTAAACCAAGACATTTTATGCTATTTGTGACTATTTTGAATGATGATGTTTTTCTTGATCTCCTTTTGTTGTTTAATTGCTCTAAATAAGACTTTTAGTATTATGTTGAACAGATATGAAGAGATTAGACATCACTGTCTTTCTCCTGATTTTAGTGAAATTACTTTGAGTTGCTTCTAATTTGATATTGTCTGTCAACTTGCTATATAATTTTTATTATGTTTAGAAATGTTCCTTAAATACCTTATCTTTTGAAGACATTTATCATGAAGTGGTGCTTTTTGAGCATCTAATGAGATGATCATATGGGTTTTTAAAAATTTCCTTTAATCTGTATGGTGGATTGCATTGTTAGATTTTCATATATCAAAACCTACCTGCACTTCTAGGATGAAGCCAAATTGGTCATGGTGGAACATTTTTTTATGTGTTCTTGGATTCAGTTTTCCAGAATTTTATTGAGTATGTTTGCATCAATGATCATGATGAAGATTGTTCTGCAATTCTCTTTCTTGGTTGAGTCTTTGTGTGGTTTCAGTATCAGGGTAACTTTAGCCTCATAAAAAGAATTTGGCAATGTTCCTTCTGTTTCTACTATGTGGAAAACTTTGAGGAATATAGAAATTAGCTCTTCTTTGAAGTTCTGGTAAAATTATGCACTGAAACCATCCAACCCTGGGTGTTTGCTGTTGTTGGGAGGTTTTTGATGACTCCTTCTATTTTCTTACAAGTTATACGTCTGTTTAAATTGTTCAGATGGTCTTGATTTAATTTTGGTATGTGGTACCCATATATAAAATTGTTTCTTTTACAGTTTCCAATTTAGTGGAGGACAGGTTTTTTTTTTTTTAATATGACCTAGTGATTTTCTGATCCTCAGTGTCTGTTGTTGTGTGACTCTTTTCATTTCCAATTTTGTTAACTTGGATATTCTATTTCTGCCATTTGATACATTTGGATAAGGGCTTGTTTATCTTGTGGATATTCTCAAAGAACCAGGTCTTTGTTAAATTGATTCTTTTTATTGTTTTATTTGTTTCTATTTTATTAATTTCAGTTCTCAATTTGAATATTCTCTGCCATCTACTTATGGGTAAGTCTGCTTCTTTTTCTTTTTATTCTAGAGCTTTCAGATGTGCTGTTAAGTCTCTAGTATGAGATTTCTCCACTTTCTCTATGTAGGCACTTAGTGCTATGCACTTTCCTCTTAGCACTACTTTTGAAGAGTCATGTAGGTATGGGTATGTTGTGCATTCACTTTAGTTGAATTCTAGAAAGTCTTTAATTTCTTTCTTTACTTCCTCCTTGACCCAGGGGTGAATCAGTTGAGCATTGTTCGGTTTCCATGAGTGTGTAGGTTTTCTGCGATTAGTGTTGTCATTGAATTTTAACTTAAGTCTTGTGATCTGATAAAATACAGGGAGTTATTTTAATTTTTTGGTATCTGTTGCTGTTTGCTTTGTTACCAAGTATGTGGTCAATTTTTGAGATGGTTCCATGAGATACTGAGAAGAATGTATATTCTTTTGTGTTTGGGTGGCATGTTCTATAGATGTCTGTTAAGTCCATTTGAGTCATGACATCTGTTAGTTCTCTTTCTTATCTGTTAAATTTCTGTCTGGTTGACCTTTCCATTGTGGAGAATGGGGTGTTGAAGTCTCCTTTTATTAGTGTGTGGAGTTTGATGTGTGAGTTAAGCTTTAGTAATGTTGCACATATCTGTGTGCTCTTGCATTTGGGGTATAGATTTTTTAGGATAGTGACCTCATTTTGATATATCTTTCCACTTATCCATCTCTTCTGATTGATTTTTGTTTGAACTCTATTTAGTTAGATATTAGGATAGCTACACCCGCTTGTTCCGTGGGTCCATTTTATTGGAAAATCTTTTCCCAACACCTAACACTGAGGTAACGTCTGTCTTTGAGGTGTGTTTCTCATCTGCAGAAGAAGGATGTATCTTGTTTTCTTATTCATCCTGTCAGTCTCTGTCTTTTTGTAGGTGAATTGAGTCCATTGATATTAAGAGATATTAATGGCCAGTAATAGTTAATTCTTGTTATTTTTCAGAGATATTGTTTGAGTATTTCTCTTCTTTGGGGTTTTTTGGTGTGAGGCTATCTGTTGCCTGTGTTTTTGTGGATTCAACTAGCTTCTGTGAATTGGAGTTTTCCTTGTAGTGCTTTCTATAAGATTGGGCTTGTGGATAGGTATTTTTTAAATTTAGTTTTGTCATGAACTACCTTGTTGTCTCCATCAATGGTGATTGAAAGTTTTTCTGGGCATAATAGTCTGTGTTTTCATTCATGGTCTTTTAGTGTCTACAGGACACCTGTCCAGGACCTTCAGGTTTTCATGATTTACACTGAGAATTCAGGTATGATTCTGACAGGTCTGCCTTTATATTTTACTTGGCCTTTTTCCTTTGTGGCTCTTAGTATTTTTCTTTGTCCTGTATGTTTAGTATTTTGATTATTACATGGACAGGTAACATTTTTTGTTCAATCTATTTGGTGTTCATGAGCTTTTTGTACCTTCATAGGCATCGTTAGGTTGGGAAAGTTTCCTTCTATGATTTTTTTTCCAGTTTTCTTTAATTAATTAATTTATTTTTTTATTAAAGATTTCTGTCTCTTCCCCACCTCCGCCTCCCCTTTCCCTCCCCCTCCCCCAATCAAGTCCCCCTCCCTCGTAAGCCCAAAGAGCAGTCAGGGTTGCCTGCCCTGTGGGAAGTCCAAAGGTCTAGTAAGGTGATCATCCATATGATTTTGTTGAATATGTTTTCTGTGCCTTTGAGCTGGAGTTCCTCTCCTTCTTCTATCCCTATTATTTTTAGGTCTTTTTGCCCTTCATTTCTTCATATTTCTTGTAGTTTTTTTGACACATCTGTCTGAACATATTTTCATGCACTACATCAATGGACACTTTTCTACTGGAGATGTATCTTGTGCTGCAGTGTAGGAGTTAATTTATTAAAGTACCTATGGATTATTTATAATTAATACCTTTGAGCACAACAAGAACCACCATTTCATTATAATTTCTGTGAATTATAATGAAGCTGGGACACTCATTAGCTCAGATGAGGTGGTAGAGACAGCACAGGGTGCAGGGTGATTGTTGTCAAATTCCTACATTGTGTATGGTGGCTCACAGAAGATGATGCAGGTTTTCTCAGAAACTTTCATGGGCAAATTTGCTACTCTCAAGGGCTGGAAACCTCAGAAGAGAGTGATCAATATGATTTTCTTCTGACTAGACAGTGGCATGGGATCAGATGCTGCACTGGAGGGTGGTTCAGAGAATTTGGTAACCACTTTGTAACACTTAGTCCAAGCCTTTTATTTTATTAATTTTTTTAATTAAAAAATTCCGCCTCCTCCCTGCCTCCCTTTTCCCTTCTCCTCCCAACTCCCCATACCCCACTCCCCTCCCCCTCCCTCTCCAGTCCAAAGAGCAGTCAGGGTTCCCTACCCTGTGGGAAGTCCAAGGTACCCCCCCTCCATCCAGGTCTAGGAAGGTGAGCATCCAAACAGGCTAGGCTCCCACAAAGCCAGTACGTGCAGTAGGATCAAAACCCAGTGCCATTGTCCTTGGCTTCTCAGCAGCCCTCATTATCCACCATATTCAGAGAGTCCAGTTTTATCCCATGCTTTTTCAGTCCCAGTCCAGCTGGCCTTGGTGAACTCCCAATAGATCAGCCCCACCATCTCAGTGGGTGGGTGCCCCTCTCGCTCGCAATCTTGACTTCCTTGCTCATGTTCTCCCTCCTTCTGTTCCTCATTTGGACCTTGGGAGCTCAGTCCATTGCTCCAATGTGGGTCTCTGTCTCTATCCCCATCCATCGCCAGATGAAGGTTCTATGGTGATATGCAAGATATTCATTAGTATGGCTATAGGATCGGGCTATTTCAGGCTCTCTCTCCTCAGCTGCCCGAGGACCTAGTTGGGGACATCTCTCTGGACCCCTGAGAACCCCTCTAGAGTCAAGGCTCTTGCCAACCCTAAAATGGCTCTCTTAATTAAGATATATAAGTCCAAGCCTTTATAGTAGTGTGTGATTAGATGCACTATAGGGCAGGATAGTAGCACTAAACAATTGGTTGGAGACAGCATAAACTTGAATATTAACTCCTTTTGCTTTCTAGAAATGTAAGGAAGGCCAGGGTCCCAGGTGATGGTTGTAGGACCTGCTTTACAAGCAGGTCAGTCACTTATCCAGTGTGGTAATTTGGTAGGTATAATTTTAAAACTATGAAAATCAAATTTATAATACAATAATAACTACTCATACTTATAGCTTTGTGATTGAATGATGAATATTATGATAGTAATTATGATTTGGTTTAGTAGGAGCAGTATTTTTCAGTATATTCATCTCACTGAATGTTAGGTCTGAATATCATGTACAGGTCAAAGTTCAAATTTTTTATTTGCCCAATACCTAAAGAAATACAAAAACATTGAATGTCCTGAATTCTTTCATTGACATTAGGAATCCTTTTTGTTGAAATCTAATTATCTCATTAAAAACATTGTTTTGACACCATTTTCTATCCAATATGAACTAAATTTATATGATAGTTTAATACAGGTTTTTAAAAACTTTGAGGAATTGGACTTGAAAACTGAGTACATATAAGTGTATGTATTAATAAACTTTTGGTAATTTTTCTTTCAGACCCATGTGTAATTTCAGAAGAGATCATGAAAAGACATAACATAACTCACAGATGGATAAGAGTCCAGAAGCTCTATTCCGAATCAGGAGACTATGTTGAATTTTCATGTATACGTGGATATAAAAAGGCAAATGAATCACCTCCATTTCGTACAGTGTGCATTGATGGTCACATCAATTATCCAAGTTGCACAAAAAAGTTCTTGGTTTAGTGGATGAATGGACCTTTGTTTAGAAATAATCATGCATATTACTAATACAGTTTCAATTTATGTTTGAAGTATTGTTTAACTCATTTCTTCTTATAAGTGTAAATTTGTATTGATATATAGTGATTAATTTGGAGCCTGAGAAATAACTGCCACAAATGCAAAACAGTTCTTTAAAAGCTCCTATGTGCCTTAAAAACCAGAATGTGGTGTATTCTAGCAAAATAATTAATAGAAAAAATAGATGCAAGTACTTCAGTGTCTATTTCTACCCATAACTTTTCATAATCTCTCCAATCTTCTCAACACATTCTGATCAAAGCTTCTGATTGATGGTGAAAAGAAAACATATTGTTTCATCTTTAAATTAGTATATATGTAATAATCAAACTGTCACATTTAACATTACTTATGAATATAAGTAATTGTTACATACTACTTTTGTATTAATAAACAAATCAAAGAAACATCTTGTGTATGAATTTTTGAACATGTTAATCTGACACATTGATATATTCAAGCAATTATACCTAGGAATTAAAATTTAACTGGGTATAGCATTCTGTTAGTGATATAAACCTATAAAAATTCTGTATAACTATTAAAAGGGCAATAAGCACATACATGCTTTATGCCCAAATTAATGAAGGGAAATAACAATAAATATGGTTAAATTTATCAAAATATCCCCTATATTTATCTTTAGAGGCTATAATGTTAAGAATTTCTACTTAATATATTAAAGACAGTTTCTAGCCAGGTAGTGGTGGTGCATTCCTTTAATCCCAGCTTTGAGAGGCAGAGACAGGTGGATCTCTGAATTTGAGGCCAGCCTGGTCTACAAGAGCTAGTTCCAGGACATCTAGGGCTGTTACAGAAAGAAACCCTGTCTCAAAAAGCCAAAAGAAAGAAAAGACAGTTTCTATATTATGGTGATTGTACATATTAAGTTTATGATAGTGAAAAGGTAATAATTATTCAGCAAATACTGGTTCAATATATGAAAATCAATTAATGTAACCCACCATATATATAAGAAAAAAACTCATAATCATCTCATTATGCTGAAAAAAGTATTTGAGTAAATGCAACACTCCTTCATGATAAAGGTCTTGGAGATATCATGGATAGAAAAAACATAAACAGAAGAAAAGCAATATACAACAAATTGACAGCCAACATCCAATTAAATGGAGAGACACCCAAAATGATTCTACCAAAATTGGCAACAAGATAAGGTTGACCACTCACTCCATATCTATTCATCATAGTTCTTGAAGTTCTGGATAGAACATTAAGACAACAAAAAGAGATCAAGGGAATTCAAATTGGAAAGGAAGAAGTCAGACTTTCACTATTTGCAGATATGATAGTATACATGAGTGACCCGAAAAACTCTACTAGGGAACTCCTACAGTTGATAAATACCTTCAGTAATTGAGCAGGATACACAACTCAAAAAAATCAGTAGCCCTGCTATACACAAATAATAAACAAGTTGAGAAAGAAATCAGAGATACATCACCCTTCAAAATAGCTACAAATAACATAAAATACCTTGGGGTAACAGTAACCAAAGAAATTAAAGACTTGCATGTTAAGAACTTTAAGTCTTTAAAAAAAGAAATTGAAGATGATATCAAAAATGGAAAGATCTCCCATTTTCATGGATAGGTAGGATCAACATAAAAAAGACAATCCTATTGAGATCTCTGTGGATTCAGGTATGAGTCTGGGACCACAGAGGGAGTAGGCATGAGCTAGGACCTCTGGGGGTTTGGGCATTGGTCTGGGATGTCAAAGTGAACAGGCAAGAACCAGAAACATCTGTGGGTCTGAGCATATGTCTGGGAACTCTGAGGGAGTAAGCCTAGGCCAGGTTCTCTGCTGATCTGGGAGCACCCAAGCTTGGGACTCCTAGCGAGTAGACCACTGTCAGAGACCTTGGCAGGACCATCTCCAACCCAGGGACCTCTGCAGGAGTGGATCCAGACCAGGATTTACAGAAACAGGTCAAAGCTAGTAACCTAGGCCAAATTAGGTCTGAGCCAACAAACTCCACCTTGGGCTAGAGCAGGCCAGAGGCAACAAATTCCACAGGAGTGGGACTGAACCAGCTACCTACCTATGCTAGAGTGGGCCAGAGAAAACAAGCTCCACTGGAGCAGGAGTGGATCCAGTCCAGAGACATTGGTGGACCAGTACTCAGCCAGCAACAAGGGCCATAGTAGACCTGAGACAGCAAACACCACCGTAAAAGGTACAGGGAAGGAACCACTGAGCAAGTGAGCCAGAGCTAGAGACCACTGAAAGTTTGGACTTAAATCTGGGACCTTCAAGGAAGTAGACCTAAGCCAGGTCAGGAACAACCATTTGAGTGTTGGATTCACTGGCACCTAGAAGACTAATCAACAGAATCACAGACAGCACCAACCATACCTATTAGAGGAAAAGATGAGTAGGAAAGGTAAGAACACATGTAACACTACAAAGATCAACACGACATCAGTAAAACCTAAAGACACTACAACAGCAAGATTTGAACAACCAAATATTGATGAAGAAGAAAAAAGAACCTAAAAAATAACTTCAGGAGAATGTTTTAAACTCTTAAAATTTCTCTTAAAGAGAAATTCCCTCAAAGAAATGGAGGAAAAGACAAAAAATTGGAAGACATCAACAAATTCTTTAAAGAAAATGAAGAAAAAGTAACCAAACATATGAAAGAAACTATTCAAGACTTGAAAACTGAAATAGAGACAATAAAGAAAACACAGGCTGAGGGAATTTTAGAAACAGAAATCATGAAAAAATGATAAGGAAATACAAATACAAGCATGAAGAACAGAATACAAAAGATGGAAGAGAGAATCTCAAGCTCTGAAGATACAATAAAGAAAGTAGACTTGTCAGTCAAGGAAAACATTAAATCTAACAAAAACTAAACCAAAAAATATCCAGGAATATAGGACACCATGAAAAGACCAAATCTAAGAATAATAGGTATAGAAGAAGAAAAAAAAGTTCAACTCAAAAGCACAGAAAATATATTTAACAAAATCATAGAGGAAAACTTTCCCAAACTAAAGGAAGATATGCTTATGAAGATATAAGAAGCTTACAGAACACCAAATAGACTGGATAAAAAAATAGTCCCCTCACCACATAGTAATCAAAACACTAAACATACAGAGTAAAGAAAAAATATTAAGAGCTGCAAAGGAAAAACATCAAATAACATATAAAGACAAACCTATCAGAATTACACCTAACTTTTCATAGGAGACAAGGAAAGTCAGCTGGTCATGGTCAAGCATTATGCAGACATTAAGAAACCATGGATGCCAGCCCAGATTACTATATCTAGCAAAACTTTCAATTACCATAGAAGAACAAAACAAAATATACCCTGACAAAACCAGATTTAACCAATACCTAGCCACATTCCCAGCACTACACAATATACTAGAAGGAAAACTCCAACCCAAGGAAGTTTACTACATCAACAAAAACACAGAAATTTGATGGTTTCATAGCAGCAAATCCTAAAGAAGGCAAAAATGAACAAATTAGCATTACCAACAATGAAAACTAAATCACTTATATCCCTTAATATAGATGGACTCAACTCACCTATAAAAAGGCACAAGTTGACATACTGTGTATGAAAACAGAATCCATTCTTCCTCTGCATACAAGAAACACATCTCAAACTCAAAGACAGACATTGTCTCAAAGTGAAGGGTTAAAAAATATTCCAATCAAATGAATCTAAAGAAACAAGCAGGTGTAGCTATCCTAATTTCTAACAAAATAGACCTCAAACTAAAACCAATCAAAAGAGACAAAAAGGACATTTCATATTAGTCAAAGGGAAAAAAATCCATCAACAGGAAATCTCAATAGTGAACGTCTATGGTCCAAATACTAAGGGCTGTTTTCTAGGACATTGATCTTTAAGTTTTTCCCCTTAAATAAATAACCCTTTTATTAATCATAATTCCAAACTGGTCTGGGATTGTTCTGTAACTTAAACCTTCATCTGACACCCAACGTTTGGTTTTAAAACCTCCCAGTTCAGCTGCTTGCCATCCATTCACCTCTCATAGTTATTGATTTAAAGAATTGTTTCTACACTATACCTTTACAAGAAAAGAATAGAGAAATGTTTGCCATCACAGTACCTACTTATAATAATTCTCAGCCTACTAGAAGATATCAATGGACTATCCTCCCACAGGGAATGTTCAGTAGCCCTACACTGTTCCAAATCTTTGTTAGCCAGTCATTGGAAATAATTCATAAGCAATTTCCTAAGTCTATGATCTACCATTTCATGGATGGCATTTTGTTATTTGATTCAAATAAAGATACTTTAGAAAAAAATGTTTGAAGAGGTGAAGAAAGTCTTGCCTAAATGGGGATTACAAATTGCTCCTGAGAAGATTCAAAGAGGAGATTCTGTTAATTACCTAGGTTACAGAATAGGTTCACAGAAAATTGGAACACAAAAGGCACAAATTTGGAGAGACGAGTTGCGGACTCTTAATGACTTTCAAAGATTATTAGGAGACCTTCCCAGTCTATGACCACCTGTTGGGATAACACCTCATCTAATAATTCATTTAAACAAAACCTTACATAGTGATAAAGACTTGAATAGTACCAGAAAATTAACAGCTGAAACAGTAAAGGAATTGACAATTGTTGAGGAGATATGTGGATAGGGTGAATCCAAATCTTAAATGTATTCTAGTCATATTGCCTTCCAAAATTTCTCCTACAGGAATTTTAATGCAGAGGGATGATATTATCTTAGAATAGATCTTTTTACCACATAAACCAAGTAAAAAACTAAAAACCTATGTGGACAACATCTCTGAATTAATTATAAAAGGTAAGTTGAGACTTCATTAATTAGCAGGTATAGACCCAGCAGAGATTATAGTGCCTTTTACTGTTGATGAAATAAAAAAAGGTTATGGGAAGACAATGAACCCTGGAAAAGAGCTTGTGCTAATTTTTTGGAAGAAATTAATAGCAATTATCCCAATAACAATAGAATTAACCTTATAAAGAGAACTTCATGCATTCTTCCCTGAATATTATGTGATGCACCAATAACTGGAGCCCATGCATTTTATACTGATGCAAATAAATCAGGGAAAGCAGGTTACAAGTCAGATGAATTAAGTAAGGTGGAATAAAGCTATTCTTATGGTACTAAGGGATTTTAAAGAAGCTCTCAATATAGTTACTGATTTGCAATATGCAGAAAGAGTTATCTTGCATATTAAAATTGCTGAACTTATACCAGATGATACAGAATTGGCTTCATTATTCATCCAGGTGCAAGACATAATCAGGAATAGGCTTTGTTCTATATACATAACTGCTGTGGGAGTGCCAGCCCACTATGTTGCAGGATCACCTTCCGTTCCTTCAGCCAATAGCCGCCAAGATACCAGCCCACAGGGCGTGGTCTATTTCTCTTTAAAAACAGCAGTTTTTCTGCTCTCTTGGTTCTGGCTCTTGCTACAGTGATTAGACTCCTTTCCTGGCTGTCGGTGTTCTGTAAGTTTCCCCTAAAATAAATACCCCTTTGAATTCAAACTGGTGTGGGATTGTTTCACGCATTATCTGGCGCCCAGCATTTGGTTATGGAACCACCCCGCACCCCGCACCCCCCACCCCCTCACCCCGGCTTGGCTGCCAGCTGTAAAAACTCCATGCTTCCCTGGATCCACGAGCCCACACAGGCTGAGCGGTTTTAAGCTCAGCACTTGAGCAGGGATAGTCAGAGAGCAAGCCATTGCCATATCAAGGAGAAGCGCTATTTGAAATATCCGCCAGCCGTTCTCAGTCTGCCTTTCTCGCAGACGCTGTGTCACTACCCTCTATATTGGGTCTGAGCACAGCGGCGCCCAGGGTGAGCAGTGCTGTTTATCAGCTGCTGGATTTTGGTACATATACACAGATCAAATTGCCCAAATAACATCCCTCTTCTCTCATTGTTCAGATGGTAACCAGCAGTGTAAATGTGGAGAGATCCAGGGAATCTGCTCCTTTCCCTGACTTTGAACAAGTCCTAAGTACAACCTCCCTTAAAGCACCATATGATCCCTATTTCTTAAGGCTTTAGAGGTCTCTTTGTCAAGAGTAGTCACTTGTGATAGCACTTCTTCTCTAAATCTAAATTTTAATTTTCTATGGACAAGCCAGTTGCCACTCACCTACTTCTTTTATTACTTCCAGAACTACTGTTGCTTCATCTACTTTACTTTTAGGTCTTATGGGTATTTTTATTAACTTCTTGCCAATTTACTATAAACAGGAAGAAATTGATTACATTTAATTCAATGACAGCTTTCCAAATTCATTTTTTTAATTTAAATGTAGAAGATATTATAATATATATATGTCCCTGCTCCTCAATAAAAGACTATAAGATTTGTAAAATTAAAAAGTCATATGAACAAGATTGACAACTACATGTAAAACAATAACACATACACACATACACAATTATGCTCAAATTCATTACTGTATCAGATCTGATTGGAGCACTTTCATGCCCAACTATTTAGGAAATCTCAAGTTGTAATTATATAAAATAAGGAAGATCTGGATTAAAATTAAGTAACATGTGAAAAAAGAGGAGTGAAGACATTTTAATTTTTTACTTTAGTTTATGTGTCTCTCTCTGTATATATTTGTGTATCTGTGTGTCCTACATGTGGGAAGGGGCACGTGTGTGGAAATATACACAGAAGCCAGAAGACGATAGCGACAGGCCTCCTGTATCTAGACCTATATGCAGCTGCAAGTCACTTGAAAGTCACTGGGAACTGAAGTCTGGTTCTTTGTAATAGGAGTACATGTAGTTAACCACTGGATCATCTCTGTAGCCCTGACTTTTTAACATTAGTAAATGAACTATTTGAGATCTTTTCTGACCATGGATTTGGGTGATGTCCAAAGATTAGTTAAGGGCCGCTTTGGCAAACTCCATAAACTCAGGTTAATCAACAGAAATCTAATGCCCCACAGATCCAAATGCTAGAGTGGGCTCAAGGTGGTGACAATTTGGCTCCTTCCAGAGCTGTGAAGGGAGATCCTATGCTAAGTGCATGTCTTTGGCTCTTCTGTCCACTTTCATGTTCATTTGAAACCCTTCACGTATGCACCTTCCTTAAATTTTTCTTCTTGTATAGGACACCATTGCTCACATTATTACACTAAAAATTGTCAATACCTTGTCTCAAGATAAATTCAAATATTGAACTTAAGAGTAAGGTCTTCAACATATGAATTTCGTGGAAATAGAATCACTTCATAGAAACCATTTCTAATGAAGGATGAATTTTTTTTTTAATTTACAAACATATGAGCAAGAAGTTCAAGTAAAGTACAGGGACCATGTCATGTAACCAATCATATTACCATTTACTAATCCAAGTTCATACAAAACAAAGTGCAGTTAAATTATCTCTTTGAAAACTGAAATAACAATCCAGCAATTTATTTAAGCTAGTTTGATTTCAAGAAGTCTGGACTTAAGAAACACATCAAAAAATTCTGTTCAGTCAAAAGTTACTAAACTGTTACCTACATATCTTTTTAAACAGTGCATATTTCCAGTCCCCACTCCAGATAACTGGAAATGAATTTTCAAAGCAGTCTATATTTTAAATCAAAATTTTCAGTTGATTCCAATATAATCTGCTTGACCCACCTACTTTTATTTGGGGTTGGGGAGAGTTAGGCCATCTTAACAAAACTCTATCTTGGAGAACATATTTAGCTAGAGGATTACTAAAATGTAAAGGATTAATAAAACACTTTTGTTGAAACACAATGGAAAATGTTTTTAATGTTAAAATAACCATTGCTAATAAATAGTTCCTTAGCTTCAGTGAAAATTTAAGGTTTCAATGTTTCATTTCAGCATTTTTTATTTTCTGTTTTTGGCTTTTTGGTTTTAGTTTGCTTGTTCGTTTGATTTTTTTTTTATTTCTTCGTTTCCACTCAAGCTAAGCAAAAACCTTGCATAGTGGAAACCAAAATGTACTGAGGGGGTTTCAGGAAACTTACAGATGATGTCTTGTCCACTTCATAGTGGCTGATCAAAAAGAAGCAGGTCTCTTCATAGTCCATGCTAAACACAGACAGGAAACAGAGCAACCACACAGAAATGCTACTGGAGTGGCTGTGTCATTACCTGATCCACATCTGCATGCCTGTCATTATGCTTAAAGGACAACTGGATATCTTGCTTAAAATGACTATATTTGTGAGGGGAACAACAGCTGGCATAAGTCATAGAACTCCAGAATTTAGTGCAGAAAAAGAAGTTGAATTTGCTTTTATTTTTTTTTATTAATATGCTTTGCACAAATTAGGAACACTACATATCGTTATCTTCTGGCTAACCCAACTCAGAACTACTTAGTTAGAGAAAGGGAACAGATATGCTTAGTGGTATTAAGTAAAATTTCACTGTATGTTTATGATTCAAGGAGACTGCTCAACATTTTGCTCAAAATTCTTTATTTCTCATGTTAATGTTCTACAATTTTCAGAATTAGTAACTAAAATATGTTTTAGTACTTCAAAAGTAGGGAATTTAAAAGCTAAGAATTGTTATTTTTCAAATGCTTAATGATTTAACTTTCTGGTACACTGTGATAAATTAGATTCTTCAAAAAATGTTTTCATTGGAGAAGAGAAACCAAAAGCCCAGGAAACTAATCCAAATAAAACAATTCTGAAGAAAACATTGAGGCATGATTGCTAAATAACACTGGTATTGGACAACATTCTCTAAGCGTCATTTTCTGTAAAGCAGTGAAGTCATGCAATTGACCTTTGAAACTTGTTTGGAGACTCCTACTCCTTGTTCCTTGCATGGGGAATTATGCTGAAGAATGTATTCGTTATCATTAAGTCCCAAATATTATATAAAATTAGCATTAGAAATGTACATACAGTGATAGTCTGTCACCCTAAGAGATGTCTTTCTCAGCCCACCTCTTAGAACAGTGCTAGGTGGTCAACAGTCCACTGTCACCCCTTTTTTTGCCATTTATCTATTTACAATTTACATGGAGGGTTTTCTGTAAAGTGACCCTTTTTGTAGAAAATCATTTTAATACGAGTACTGCCACATAAAATCTATCAGAGATAACTACAGCTAAAACAAACAGCTTGGATTAAATTCCCAGAATAAAATGCTTCCACTACATGCATACATATCAATACACAGTGGAAAAGCTATGTGAAGAACTTAATTGATAGTAATCTGAGAAGATTGATTTATATAGATAAAAGAATATAGAGCTTTAGAGGATGCAAATGTGGCAACTTCTAATAATTATATAGATATCAATTAAGAAAGTGTTAAAGCTCAAATTCACACAACAGTTTGGTAATATCTGACTGTTTATAGAACTGTCACCTCTAGTATTTATTGGAGATAAACTCTAAGACAAATCATATACTCTTAAGCTTTCTAGCTTCCCAATATTTACCATTCATTCTATTGTGCAAGTGTTTCTTAAATTAAATCATTACATAAAATAAACTTCAGCTAAATTTATTTTCCTCTTGATAAATTAATGTCAGAATTCACAAATACTGCGTACCTAAGTATCACTCGGGATGTTAGGTGAGTCCTGCAAAGAAAAGGTCTTAGGTTATCAACTGTGATGAGGAAACCAGCATAATTAAAACAGGAGATGAAAGCATCCAAGGAAAAACATGAAGACATAATTGAATCTTCAAGAGCAGCAGAAGGCTCCAGGAAAGCCCTGCCTGCTTGAGATTTCTTCTGGTTTTGACACTAAGAAAATTGTTCTGTGCTAGATATCATCCCCTGATGACCTAAGTCCTCCCAATCCATTCCCTCACTCTGCTTCTGTGTTAGAAGACAAATCTCCCATAACAAATATTTAGACCATAGCACCTTTTAAGCCTGTTGACAGGCATATAGATAATATGAGGGAAACTCCACAGGATATCTCAGAATCCTGCTTTCCCCAGCTCTGAGGACTCTTCAGACTTGAACCCCAGCAAAATAAATGTTGTTGCTGAATGCCTGCTGCAACCTCCTTAAGATCCAAACCATGACTCATGCTTGGCTATCTCACCTATATTTAGTCCAAATATTTTATTTTTGAAATGAAAGCCAAATTGCAAAATTTGGAGACATTAACTGGAAGTCTGAACACCACCTATCTATCTCGGATAGCTGTCATTCTATCATGGCAGCTTCTCATCACATGGTGTATGCATGCTATCCTAGACATCTGACCTAAAACAAAAGGACGAAACAGGAGCCTGTATTTCTAGCATTATTATTTTATAATTAGCAAAACTGAGCTAAATTATATATTTAAATATATGTAAAATGTATCTTGCAAAAATTATGAGAGAAAATTATCAGAGGACTGAAAATTGAAAACTGAGATAGAATGTGGTGACGATGTCTACTTTGCTCACAGGAGACCCTAATCTTTAATGGCTGAGCCTTGAAAGTAAATCACTTTCTAGGACCACATTGGAATCTGTAGTACCCTCAGAACTTGCACATCCATCTCGGTAGGACAAGAAAATCACCACATAATAATCCTGTTCAAGATAAAATTGGCAACGGTATAAGTAGAGCCATGCTCTACTTTATCCTAAGAAGGTACACAGAATACTTAAGAAAGCAGTCTTCTTTAATGATGATCAAGTTGAAGTGAATTCTTGATAATAAACATGTTTATATTTAAATTCAGCCAAGTTAAATAGGATTGCACTATAAAAAACATAAAGTTATAAAATCCAAGAAATCAGCCTGAGCTATTTCAATTGCATCAGTAAGTAGCACAAAGGTAGGCAATCACAGAGTATGTGCCACACACTTCTTTAGTTTAGTTAGCACTGTACAGTGAGTGTAAAATACATACTGAATGGGAGATAAAGGTTTAAGGGTCAATTCATACCTCAAAGTGTTGATATTAGTCCCCCTCCCTCGTTAGCCCAAAGAGCAGTCAGGGTTCCCTGCCCTGTGGGAAGTCCAAGGACCACCCACCTCCATCCAGGTCTAGTAAGGTGATCATCCAAACTGCCTAGGTTCCCACAAAGCCAGTTCGTGCAGTAGGATCAAAAACCCATTGCCATTGTTCTTGAGTTCTCAGTAGTCCTCATTGTCTGCTATGTTCAGCGAGACCAGTTTTACATATTAGAGTACTACTCAGCAGTAAACAAGGACTTCTTGAAGTTTGCAGGCAAATGGATGGAAATAGAAAACAGTATCCTGAGTGAGGTAAGCCAGACCCAAAAAGAGGAACATGGGATGTACTCACTCATATTTGGTTTCTAGCCATAAATAAAGGACATAGAGCTTGTATATATTTTTAACACACTATAAACCATTTAGAGATTTTCTTCATCTTTGAATCTCTCTTTACCGTATCTCTCTCTCTTTTTCTGATAACATGAGTTTTTAATTTGCTAAGCAATATGGAGAGGATTAAAACTGTGGCTTTAACGGCTGGATCCAGCCCATTCCTTAGCTTTCTGAGATTACAGCCGCATAGTGGAAATACTGGCCAGAGAAACATTTATTGCCACAACTCTATGGTGTTTCAAAGTCCCTGCCAGCAAGTAAGCTGCAGCAATGTGCTCACAAACCACATTCAAATGCTCTGTAGTCAGACCTTCTGCCTGAAAAAGTAAGAATTTGCACTGGTAGGACAGCCCAGAAAGCTGGCATTTTAAAATGGCACTGACTTTTTACTGCTATGGCTGAAAACCAAAAAGCATGTGGTCAGCTTTTCATCAACACCATTTAAGTGTTTTGTGGCAGGACCTATTAAAAGAGCTGCAAGATTTTGCAGCTAAAACTGAGTCAGGAAGCCTCTCTTAAATGAGAGTGCTTGCCTCTAGCAAGCAGAGCCCTCCTGAGAAAATGCTGCTATCAATAAGCCATGCTTAACTCTATCCTTTTCTGTCTAGAATTACTTCCCAAGCTCTATCAAGCTTTATGTGAATGCAGTCGTTCACTCGTTGGGCACCATTTGTTGTTGGGGTTTCTGTCCTGCCTGGTTCCCGCAGTTGTTAAGTCCCAGACATAGAAGAAGCAAGATGTGACTGCCTCGCTGAAAAGGTACCAAGCCATGTGGCTAACACATACTAGAATAATGGGCTAATATAAGTTGTAAGAGTTAATAAGAAACTTGAGCTCATGGGCCAATCAGTTTATAGTTAATTTAGACCTCTGTGTGATTTCTTTGGGACTTAACGACTGCAGGAACCAGGCAGGAAGGAAACCCTGACAACAACAACATAAAGCCAACCACACTGAATCTCATAGAAGAGAAAGTGGGAAGTACACTTGAATGCATTGGTACAGGAGACCACTTCCTAAATATAACCCCAGCGGCACAGACACTGAGAGAAACAATTAATAAATGGGACCTTCTGAAACTGACAATCTTCTGTAAAGCAAAGGACACAGTCAACAAGACAAAATGGCAACCTACAAAATGGGAAAAGATCATGACCAACCCCACATCAGACAGAAGGCTCATATCCAAAATATACTAAGAAGTCAAGAAATTGTTCATCGAAAGAACAATTAATCCAATAAAAAATGGAGTACAGACATAAACAAAGAACTCTCAACAGAGGAATATAAAATGGCTGAAAGACAAAGAATTACTCAACATCCTTAGCCATCATAGAAATGCAGATCAAAACAACTCTGAGATTCCTTTTTAAACCGATAAAAATGGCCAAGATCAAACACACTGATAACAACTTATGCTGGAGAAGTTGTGGGGTAAAGGGAACACTCCTGCATTGCTTGTGGGAATGCAAATTGGTACAGACCCTTTGAATATCAGTATGGCAATTCTCAGAAAATCAGAAAACAACCTTCCTCCAGACCCAGAAATACCTTAATTTTTGGGTAAATACCCAAAGGATGTTCAACTGTATCACAAGGACATGTGCTCAACTATGTTCATAGCAGTATTGTTTGTCATAGCCAGAACCTGGAAACAACCTAAATGCCCCTCAACTGAAAAATGGATAAGAAAAATGTTGTACATTTATACAATGGAGTACTACACACCAGAAAAATAATAACATCTTGAAATTTTCGGGCAATTGGATAGATCTAGAAAACATCATATTGAGTGAAGAAACCCAGACCCAGAAAAACAAATATCATATGTACTCACTCATAAGTGTCTTTCCAACATAAAGCAATGAAAACCAGCCTACAATTCATAATCCCAGAGAATGTAGACGATGAGGTTCCTAAAAGAGACATAAATGGATCTACTCCACATGGGAAGTAGAAAAATACAAGATTTCCTGAGTAGATTGGGAGCATAAGGACCATGGGAGAGAGTAGAAGGAGAAGGAAGAGGAAGGGAGTGAAGCAGAGAAAAATGTATAGCTCAATAAAAGCAATATTTTTAAAAAGATGCAAAAACAATAAATGATAAAATTGTGTTTAGGTCAAAATATTTCAAATTGCATGATCATTTAAAGACCTGGAAAATGCATTCAAAATGGAAATTGTCTTAAAACTAACTAATATACAAGGACTTTGCTTTGCTGGAAAACTTCCCTATGAGGTTTCTCTAAAATATATCTACAGCAAGAATTTTAGTACTTAAAATCTCTATATTGTTATTAGAGTTAATTATTATGAGATCATATTTGATTATATTTACTTAATATAAATAATATTAATAAAGAAATTAAAGTTGATGGAAAAGGTTAAGATCATAATATAGGATAAAAGTATTAAATAAAATACTATGTAGGTTAGATATCACTTATAAATTATATGTATATTCAAAATTGTACAAGTTTTTATTTATACAAATTCATTTAGGAAAAACAAAACAAATAAGTATTTATTCTTTGAACTGAACTAATTGCACTGCAAAAAAATTATCTGATTCTTCTTTGTCTTAATTGTGCTTAGTCATACTCCAGGAAACGAATACACAAAAGGGAACTTGCAAGCACTGAAAGATGGCTTGACAAGTAAGTGTGTTGGAATCGTTTAACATAGGACCTGAATTGGGCTCCCAGCAGCCAGACATAGCAGTTCACAAGTCTACAACACCCCCTTCAGGGATCTGACACAATATTATAGTTTCTGCAGCCACCCATACACAGAAATATACAGGCACACTAAACCCACATACGCACAGACACACAAATACACAAACACAAATATTAAATTAAAAACTTACAAAAGGGATCTTCCGTATTCTTACATTCCTATTAGTAGTACTTCTTATAATGATACTTTTCAAGATGACTTCTTCATTGTTTTATTGTATTTCATGTTAAAACTGACTGCTTCATAGAATTATCATTTATGTTTTACCTAAGAGAGAAAACAATCCTTTAAGTCAAATGGAATCTTTCTTTCCATTAATAACAAGTCTCATCTTTCTTTTAGCACACCTTCTTATGTAGATCCATATCTCACTCTCTTTGAATCTTCTTTGTTGTCCTGTTTCTGTGAGTTTGTGGCCTATAGGCTGTTTATTCTTTGCTTTATGTCTAAAAGCTACTCAAGCATGAATACATATTATATTTGTCTTTGTGAGTCTGGGTTACCTCACTCAATATGTTTTTTTTTCTAGATTTCAGAAGGAATAAAAGTTCATTAATGTATACATGGGCATCTGCAGAAAACTATTAACAATAATCAAATCATATAGTTTTATATTCTTTGACTATTCTAACAATACTGAGAAGAGATGGACCTTGAAGAAGAATTGAGGTCCCACCTCATGAAATGTAATGCTGTTATTATTGTGGGTAGATTTTTGCTGTTGGCAACATAGTTTACCCTATTGTATGAAATATTTCTTTTTCTGAACAACCTTATGTTATGCTCCCAGCATTTTGCAATGGAATGAAAAGAGAGTGGGCAGTTTTGAGCACCTTTGTGATGGATTTCCCAGATTTAGAACTGTAATACAACAAATTTCTGTTCTGCTCATTCATTAAGACTATTCAGGTTACAAGTATTCTGTCACAAACCAAACTAATACAGTAGTGTCTCTCAAATTGGAACCTACAGTATAAAACAAACTTCTACAGAAAGTAAATGTACGTAAAAGAATTCAATAAAAAAACTCTTAATGATACCAGATGTCCACAAATCAGAATTACTAAAATCACATTAGATATACCACCACTACTTAATTATAAAATAAAAAGTCAAAAATTATGGGAAATGAATGTATTGTGCATGTTGAAGAGTAATAATAAATTGGCAACATGAAACTCAGTACACAACTACAATCAATGATTTGAAAAAAAGATGTTCCAATTCATATATCAGTATTAAAATGTGGAAACTTTAGGGAGTAGAAAATCATGAGGGTTATGTCCTCAGACATGAGGGTAGTCAATCTTATAAAAGCACTGAAGCTAAGCACATCAATCTACTTATTCTACATTCTGCCATGTGATGATGTACCAAGAAGACACTGTCTTAGAATTAGAGAGAAGGCTCTCACCAGAACTTAATGTGTAACATCTCATTTGAATCTGTTAGAAACAAAATCTACATAACTTTTGAATTGTTCATTCATCTGTATTTTTATGGAAACAGACTAACAAAAGATATCAAAACTGAGAACAGATTTTTGGCTTAGTGAATGCCTATACATGATGGCTCAGCTTTGGGAATGGAAAATGGATAGAGGCTGGAAAACTGGGAATAGGAAGACAAGGACTGCATCACATTGAATGTGTCACTAAGGACAATTCTCTCAGGGTTCAGGAAATCAGGATTGTAGTAGAAGATCACAGAAGGAGTCAGAAGAATGTTGGCTGAACAATATATGTTGAAGTTGATCCTGACTAGTTGGAAGTAAGAAATGAATGTTTTATTAGAAAACAGAAGACAAGCTGTACTTGTAACACAACAGCCAATCTTGGCTGCATGGACTTAAGTCCATGACTTTAGGAAAGCCAGACTTTCAGAGTGGTAAACTAGAATTATTGGGAGCACAAATCTATAAGTCAAGGATTTTGGGTGTTTCCTTGAATCTCCTGGTTATATGTTAAAATCACAGAAAAGGAAACTGTTTTATTGATAAAATTATAGGGATTCCTCTCTTCAGATAAAATAAATGGAAGGAGTATGACTTACCTTGGAAGAGCCTCATCCCAGTCAAATTGTGAAGAATAAAAATGGTTCTCCTGAGAAAATGCCAAGGGTGGGAAATAAGTATGAAAAAGAAAGCCAGATGCTCTTTATCTGCACAATATAAGAAGGAGCCCGAAGTCACTCTAGAGATCTTTGAAACCATCATGACTACCACAAGCCAAAAATAACAGGGCCTGAAATTTTAAAGATGTTTTAATTGAGCAAACCAAGGCCACCACAGAATTCTAGGTTTGTGTCCAGAGTCGCCTTAGCTCTCTGTGCTCTAGAGTCACATTGTGTCACAAACCTCTAGAGTCACTTCATGTGGGGCCAAGGACAACACTACATAAGAATGTGGGTTTGACAAGATTCTGGCAGAGGACACAGGAAATAAACTTTGGCAGTTATCTCATTGGAAAAAGCCAACAGCTGTTCAGAGTACATAGTTCTGGAAGAACTACTTCATCTAGTTATCAAAGAACTTCATTCTGTCTCACAGAAATGCCTTAGGATTGGGGTTGACACAGCAAGGCCCCAGTGAGATAAGGTCTAGTAAAGATTTGAGTGTGATCAGCGAGACCGGTTTTAACCAGGCTTTTTCAGACCCAGGCCAGCTGGCCTTGGTGAGTTCCCGATAGAACATCCCCATTGTCTCAGTGTGTGGGTGTATCCCTCGCGGTCCTGAGTTCCTTGCTCGTGCTCTCTCTCCTTCTGCTCCTGCTTTGGACCTTGAGATTTCAGTCCGGTGCTCCAATGTGGGTCTCTGTCTCCTTTCATCGCCTGATGAAGGTTAATATTCAGGAGGATGCCTATATGTTTTTCTTTGGGTTCTCCTTCTTATTTAGCTTCTCTAAGAACCCGAATTATAGGCTCAATGTCCTTTATTTATGGCTAGAAACCAAATATGAGTGAGTACATCCCATGTTCCTCTTTTTGGGTCTGGCTTACCTCACTCAGGGGGACTTGATTGGAGGAGGGGGAGGGAAAGGGGAGGCTGCAGTGGGGAAGAGACAGAAATCTTTAATAAATAAATAAATTAATTAAAAAAAAGATTTGAGTGTGAGACTTTCTCATACAACACAACTGAACAGTAACAATCATGAACACCTAGGAGGGTTAATGCTCCCACAATCATACTGTGATGTTTCCTGTGCAGTCTGTGCCCAGAAAAGTCAACTGGATGAGACTTCCCAAGGCCTTAAGAAGTAATCTTGCTTAAGAAGTAAACTTGCTCTGTGTGTCTAGAACTTTTGACTTGGAGTTATAGGAAACCATCATCAAACCCAAGGATTTCATGTTGTTTGACTTAACAGGTGGTTGTGGGGCACACCTTTAATCCCAGCTCTTGGGAGGCAGAGGCAGACAGATCTTTTTAAGTTCAAGGCCAGGCTGGTCTACAAGAGCTAGTTCCAGGACAGACCCCAAAGCTACAGAGAAACCCCTTCTCAAAAAAAAAAAAAAAAGACTTTTAAGTTTTGAACTTACTGAACTTACTTGCCAATATATTGAGTTAAGACTTTTAGAACTACTATTGTAATGGAATGTGTTTGATTGCTTTCTTAAGTGTTTTTATTTGAGGAAAAAAATATAAATTGGAATGTGCCCTCTCAAAAATTTAGGTTGATACCTAAAAGTCTAATATAATAGTAATAAGTATCAGGATTTCTAGACATGAGCACAGACATTGTGAATAGGAATAGGGACTTTATAAGATAGTAGAAAGAATTAGTCTTCCTCCCAACTCACCATATGAGGACATAGCAACAAGTCTTAGAAGAGTAGAGAACCCTCTCCTCAGACATTGATCTGTGTCTCCATGACATGAAATACTCAAGCCCTGAGAACGAAGAAGTAAAATATTACAAATTCCCCACTCATAAGTACATGTATAATAGCACAGACACAGTAGTGATGGAGGTGGGTCTTGTATCTTATCTGTTGCTTTCATTGGTTAACTAATAAAGAAACTGCCTAGGCCCATTTGATAGGCCAACCCTTAGATGGGTGGAGTAAACAGAATAGGATTGGGGGAGAAAGAAGCTGAGTCAAGGAGTCGCCATGATGCTCCCACTCCAGCCAGAGGCAGATTAAGCTCCTCCCTGGTAAGCGCACCTCATGGTGCTGCATAGATTATTAGAAATGGGTTAAGAGGCTAAAACTAATGGGCCAGGCAGTCTTTAAATGAATACAGTTTCTGTGTAATTATTTCGGGTACAAAGCTAGCCATGTGGGCGGCCGGGTGCTGGGGACGCAGCCCAGCCGCCCCTGATTACTACAGAGTATGATTAGAGGTACTATTCATAAAGGAAAGAGAGAGAATTGGTGGGGAGGGAGAAGAGAGAGAAGGAGGAGCAGATAAAGCAAGAAGAGAAATCAAGTACTGATAGAAGTTATAAGCATAAACTGAAAAAAGAAGAATGTATTCAAATAAAGTATGTATTGAAATCATTCATATTTTAATAATAATTCATACGGTTGTAGAAAAGGCTTGCTGGATAGGAAAATTAGTCAGTTATTGTAACAGTAAAGAGTTTTAAAGGCCAACACAATTGTAGCACTGGAAACAGGAAGCAGTTTTTATTACAGTAGGTACAAATTTAATACTGAATTTAAGCAATACTTGCTTTACATGGAACTCTGATTCTTACAACATGCTTTATAAGGACTTAAGAATTATTAGATGATGAAAATATATTTTAATATAGATAATTATCAATTCATTCACAGATACAGTGCAGTCATTATTAACCGAAGAACTCCAATACTCTCATCACATTTGATGATTGTGGTTATTGTGTATCTGCATGCAGAAGTGGCGTTAGGAGAGACATGCATAGATTTCCTAAAACTGAGACTATCAAATACCATACATTCATAATAAAAATATTCAATTTGCCTTTAATTAAAGTGCTAGAACTTTTCAATCAATTAAGTACAGGTTAGAATCTTTAATTATGTTCATAGTTTATTGTAGCTAAAGGATTTTACAAAGCAGGGCTTTTTGTTAATAGTATCTATAGTTGAATATTTTTAATCATCTTAACCTTGCACTGTCTGCAAATCAAGCAATATTGTTGTATGACTGAATAGCTACTGCTCATTACAACTTACTTAATTACATCAAAAATTTTATTATTATCTACTACTTGCATAAGCATTTAAAATAATTTACAATTTAAAATATAAAACTTATGAATATCAACCTTTTCTAGTTAATGCTTTGCTTATTATACATAAAAATAGATTCATCTATAGTTATTTAGTAGATTAAAATTAATATGTACACTTCACAAGGCTGCACTATGAAATTTTTAAATAAACATTTTATATGAAACTAGTAGGCATCAAAGTTCTAATCTGTGTTTCATAATTAAAAAACAATTACCAGAATGATAATAAGGCTCTCCAGGTATAAGCTGGATGGCCTGGAATCTCATGAGAATCAGACACAGAGGCATATCCATAATTCCAAATTTGCCTGGGAGTTGCTTTCTGGGAAATGGGAGGTACAGACTGCAGTTTTCTAAAAGCTAAGGGCCTACAAGCATAGTATATGCAGCAGTGAACAAGAAGAGTCTATGTTTCAAGCACGGTAGAAAACAAGGCTGACACTGAGAATGGTCTCTGCTCTCACACTCATAAGCAGATTCACAATACACATCATAAAGACACTAAAACAATGGTTATTTTATTGTGAAATTGTGTTATTTTAACTCATATAAATAAATTTTCTGATGATTTCTTTAATAAAAATTATTATTAAGAATAAATCACTGGTCCACAACCTCTGGATAGTGACCTGTTTGAAGGTTAAGTGACCCTTTCATAAAGGTTATCTAAACCATCAGGAAACAAAATTTTTATATTAGAACTCATAACAGTAGCAAAATTGCATTTATGAAGTAGCAACAATGATTGGGGTCACTACAACACGAGGAACTGAATTAAAGGTTGAAAAATACTGACATGATCAATCTTGTATTGAATCTTGCAGGTGAAAATATAAGAAAAGGAAAAAGTTCCCCTAACGTACAGAATTGAGAGTCCCCAAAATCTACAGAAAGGGGCAACAACACTGTTAGTAACAACAATGCTATTCAAACCTTTATTTATGAGCTCTGTGATAATATGGATAAATTCTTTAATTTATTTCAACTTTATACTCACCAGAAAAAGAAATGCAATGATATTAACTAAATTATTATCTATTATGAGAATTAAATGCACAAATGATCAGTGAAATACCTAGCACATAATAATGTTTAATTAATTGCTTTATAATTTTGTTAATGGTTTCCAATTCCTATACGAAATAGAAACATAGAAATGAGGTTACTGTAATCATTACATTTATATGCAGAATACCTAACTATAATTTATAGTTAATTATCATATATAGTTATATAACTATAACAGAGTTCCTGATTTTATATTTCATTTACTGCAGTGCCTGTGTGTGTGTGTGTGTGTGCATATGTGTGTGTGTGTGTGTATGTCTGTGTACCTTTGGAGATCGAAGACAACTTAGTGAAATGGATTCGCTCCTTCTACCATGTGGGTCCAAAGGAAAGAACTCAGGTTCTCAAAATCAGGGAACAAGCATCATTAGTCACTAAGGCATTTTAAAGACTCCATATACATTCATTTTTTTCTATTTATAAAAATAAAATGACCACAAGTAAACTAGTGCTGACAAATATTCCATTGGGCAAACGTATCACATTTTCTTCCAAGCTTTGTTTGAGTAAATTTGAAGGCAACTAGATGGAAAAAGAAAAAAAAAAAAACCACTGAGTGAGATAATAAGACCCAGAAAGACCAACATGGTATGAACTCACACGTAGATGGATATTACCTATAAAGTATAGGATAATCGTGCTAAAATTCACAGCCCCAAAGAGGCTAGGTAACAAGGAAGGCCCAAAGGGAAATGCATGAACTTCCCTTGGAAGAGTAAACAGAAGAGATCTCCTAGGTAGACTGGGAGCAGGGCAGGATGGGACCTTGAAGAATCAGGTTGGGAGTGAGTGACAGAGAAAATACTTTAAAGGGAACTTTTTGGTTCATGTAGGTACCTTATACAAGGGAAACTCCCACAAATCTACAAGGATGATCCCAGCTAAAACTCCTAGCAATAGTGGATACATAGCCTTAACTGGCTTTTTCTTGTGATCAGATCAGTGACTATCCCAGTGGTGAACAGGGAACCTTCATGTAGTAACTGATGGAAACAGAAACATAGACCCACACCAAACATTAGGCATAGCTCAGAGAATCCTACTGAAGAGAGGGAAGGTGGATTGAGGACCCAGAAGAGTCATGGACATCACAAGGAAATCCACAAAACAACTGACATGACTCATAGGAACTCACTGAGTCTGAACCCAAAGCCGGGCAGCATGCAAGGGACTGAACTAAGCCCCACACATATATGTGATATCCGTGTAACTTGGTCTATTTATGGGACTCCCAACAGTGCGAGTTAATCCCATGGCAGTCTATCACTAATGCTTTGGCTGGTTCTTGGGTACGTTTTCCTCATACTATACTTCCTTGTAAAGCTTTAATAAAAAGGAAAGTGCTTAGTATTACTGTAACTTGATTATCCATGGTTTGTTGATACTCATGGTAGGCCTGCTCCTTTCTGCACAGAAACAGGGAAGGAGTAGATGGGGGGAGGGACGGTGGAAAGGGACAGGTTGAGAATACAAGGAGAGTATGGAGATGAAATTGTGGCCAGGATGTAAAATAAATTAATTAATTTAAAAAAAATTAAGAAGTGTTCTACATTCTTTGCTTTCTATGTAATAAGAGAAAAATTTACAATGGAGAAAAAGTCAGATATCACAGAAGAAGATACAGCAATGGAAACAATGTATTTTCTTCTTTCACATCAGTGGGCCAAAAGAACTGCTCAGAGTGAACATCATTAATGTGCTACAATCCAATTAGTAGACTGACAACTTACATCCACTGCTAAAAATTATTTTTTGTGTTGTGTGTGTGTTTATGTGCTTTGTGTATTTTTCTCTGTTCAAGGAAATAAGAAATTATAAATCAATTTTTAACATAGCCTGACTAGCCAAAGGGGATATTCAATTTCAACATCTGGAATTAGAATTTATATTAAACTTTCACCACAAAAACAAAAAACATAACATAAAATGATTAAGAATATCAAAGAGAAAATTTTATAAGGACCTTAGAGATTGTAATTAGAGATAAATGGAAATAATGCACACAAGCAAATTACAGTTAATTTGAGTTAGGTTTCTTAAAGTTGAATTTACCCAAAACACACACAAATATATAGTTTCAGATTGCCAAATAGTACATGATGTAGTGTTTATAATATATCCTTGTTAGACACAACTGGAAGTATTTTTGTATACCATTATAATTTTTTAAAATATTTCTTTTTAAAAATCAGTAATAAGATTTTATAATTTCACATATACAGGGTTGTGGGAAGTGGTGCATGTGAGTCTTTTCTAACACTGGAAGTTCTGTATTTTTCTAAAATTAGTAACAGAGTTTGGATCTAAGATGAGTTTCCTCCTAGTGCATTGTTAAAAGTCGGCAAGCCTGGTGATGCTGGTGTAGAGAATCAGTCATACACCTTAATAATGACAGAGTAGATAACAATGCAATAAAGATTTAGACAAATAAATAAATAAATATAACCATCCATGGGTTAATAACCTTGTCTAATCCTTCCTCAGTGCTTCAATTCCCCTCAGCTGTGGAAGCAGCAACAAGAATAAACAAAGTTTCTATGTGAAAACAGAGTTGGGTACTTTGCAAGGCAGGCCCATAATCATTAACTTTTGACAAGTCTAAGTATACCTGACCTTTGGATGGCTTCACTGCCATCATTTACAGAAACTGACAATGAATTCCTGGGAAATCAGCAAAGGGGCTGGGAGATTCATTATATTCTGGGCACAAATTTCAACATCAGGTTAACGACTTGTTTGGTCCTGTGTTCCACATTACAATGGAAAGGCCAATTTGACCACAGGCATTCAAAAGATTCAGGGCTCCATATACATTCAAATACATATGACAATACTTGAAATAAGCACAGATTTTCATCCAAAGACTTTTCACATCATTTATATGAGTTAATATTTTGTGGAATTAATTAGATCTCCTTTTTTCATTTTATGAATACCCAGATCAAAAAATCCCACCAAATATGAACTCAAATAATTTGGGTGTTGTTAACTGCACAACAAAAGTCTTCAGTTTGTGCTGTATAAATATTTTAGAATTACTTACTCCAAAGTTACTTGCATACTTTATACCTTTGTCCACGGTTGGTACTAAATGACTCTGGATTAATCATTCCTTGAGCATAATTTAAGCCAGCAAAATGGCTCAGCAGGCTAAAATGTGTGCCAACAGCCCTATGACCTCACTTTGACCCCTGCGAATCACGGGGAGCCAGTTTCTACAAGCTTATGCCCTTGTGTGTTGCTGCACTCCCACACACATACACATAAAATAAATGCTAAATGTTATTCATACTATGAATAAAGGAATTTAATAGTGGAACTCTAAGGCCCTGGGTACATAGTTTTGCATCTGTTTTATTGTTTAAAAGGATCAAAACAAGCATATTAAAATGTCATGTTTTGCATACTGTGTTTCTGTTTTTTACATCAATTCTACTGTAACTAAATAATTCCTCGATGTTGGCCAAAGCTACTCTCTCCTTCACAGATCCACAAGAATGCATAGTTCTTAGTCATCATTCTGTACTCTTTACCAATGTTGGTCACATTTTGCAAAGCACAGAGCATAAACACCAGTCCATTATATACACTGTACAGTATTTCAGCACACAGTAGAACACCTGTGTGGTCCTACTCACATGGGAGCCTGACAAACAGAACATGCTTTTACAGGGACTGTGAGCATAGAAAATGTGAATCAGTAAATTTAGTTTCTACGAGGAAAGACGGTCTCAGAATTGCAACTCATAAAAACTTTGTAATCCAGTTGCTTTGTAAACTGGAATACTGTTCAATCTCATTAAGAGTGATTTTGGTTAAAAATACAAAACAAGAGCAAATACAAACCGTCACACAGAATAACTATCACACACCTATGCAAACATTTTATACGTAGTAACTGTAAGAAAACTAAATTTTATTGTGCTGTAAATACTTACAGTAGAAAAAAATGACTTATTGACAACTTCCAAACATAGAACCTAATATGAAAATAGCACTCATTTCTTACATAATATTTAGGTAATTATCCTTTCATTTAGTGTTTCATCTGTTTTGCTTAGATTAAATTTTCACCAGTTTCGTATGGTTTTATTGTTTTGAAGAAAAGTGATTGACAGGTATTGAACCAGGGCATTGTGCACTATGTTCAAGCATATTCTTTTGTACTGCAAACAACACTGCCTCCAATAGCTTCATATATCTTTTGATAATCTACCTTTATGTTTCACTCATTTAGTTAAAATGTAAGATAGAAATTGCCTGAGGCCACAGACTATGTGTAAACAAAACAAAATATGAAGCTATTTTCCTATATTATGACCTTCAATTAAATGGATTCTATATAGTCTACTGTCTTCCCTGCAAAATATATTCTTAACAAAAATTATATTCAATTGTAATTCATCCTCTTCAGTAAATAATATTTTAAGCAAAATGATAACAATGATTAAACATTCTGTAAAACTTTTCCAGACCAAAATTCTTATGAGGCATTACTATTAACAATACAAAGAGATGGGTTAGATGTTCATGGTGGTGAGGGTGGGTATTATTCTGTATAGCATTCTGCTGTTTGTGTTGTTTTGGCTGTATGGGGCACTGATCATGTGTTTGTGTTCAGCCATAAAGTAGTAAGAAAATGTGTTTTGACTTAATAGGAGATGTTTTCAACTGTGAGTTTTGAAGAGAAGAAAGACAACACTATGGGACAGAACAATGACTGGAGTAGATTAAATTAACTAAAAGTAAAGAGATAAATACTTATAGTCCATGATAATGAGAAGGCATAAGCAAGAGTCAAGCAAACCTCTGAGGCTTCAACACACTTGCTGCCAAGGAAAACAAATCTTTGAACAAGTTCTGTCATAAAGCACAAAGTAAGCACCTTGAGAGAGAGAGAGAGAGATCCGTGTCATATTTCTTTTCCTGTTTAACTACAAACATATTGCAGGAAAGATTTCTACCAGTCAAAATATAAAAGTAGGCTACAAGTAAGTTCAAGCAGCTTTTTAGTGGAATCCGGTGACCACTACTCTCTAGGCCATAGTATCCAGAGACACAGCCTATGCCCCAGCCCACCAATCAGAGCCCAAGGAACCTGGCAGAAGCCTCCTCAGAGTCAAAACCACCCCACATCTGAGACCACCTAGGCCTTGGCCTCGCCTACAGTTGCACATGTGAGAGTAGGGTTCCATGCTGGAGAGATCTACCCTCTAGCACCCGGAGGCACACCCCTTGCTGAATCCCCAGCCAATGAAGCCCCAGAGCAGGCTTCCCACACTGCTAACTGTTCCTCATGGCATCTGTAACCACTAGAGCTTTGGCCTGAATGCACCTGGAGAGGTGAGTGTCTGGGTCCCTGGAGCCACATCCCACACTCTAACTGGCAGCAGCCTACCCATACCCCCAACCAGCCCCCATGGCCTCTGTGATCACCAGAGTCTTGGTGCTGCCTACACCTGGAGGTGCTTCAGAGCCATATCAGCGTCCACCAGTAGCATGGACATTCCTGAATCTGGAGGAAGCAACAAGTTCCACCTGCATCAACTGGAGGAAGGGAACCCGCTGAAGTGCAGATTCCAGCTGCACCCAGAAGAGGAAGTGATGGGCAGATGGCTAAAACATAAAGAGTAATATGACACCACCAGAAACTAGTGGTTCTACATCAGCAAGACACAAATATCCCAATGCAGACAAAGCAAAACAGTGACCTTAAAAATATTTTTATGAGGATAATAGAGGCCCTTAAAAAGGAAATACAAAATTTCTTTAAATAAACAGAGGAAAAGGCAAACAAAAATTTGGAAGAAATCAACAAATCCTTTTAAAAAGGCAAAGAAAGCCAAAGAAAAAAAAAATCAAACAGTTGAAAGAAATGGTCCAAGATATGAGAACTGAAATAGAGGCAATAACCAAAACACAAATCAAAGGAATTGTGGAAATGGAAAATTTAGGTAAATGATCAAGAACTACAGATGCAAGCATAACCAACAGAGTATAAGAGATGGAAGAGAGACTCTCAGGTGTGTTGAAGAAACAATAGAATAAATAGATCCATTGATCAAATAAAATAAAATCTTAAATCCAACAAACTCTTAACCCAAAATATCTATGAAATCTGGAACACCATGAAAAGACCAAACCTAAGAAATAAGAAGGGGAAGTCTGGCTTAAAGACAAATATATATTCAACAAAAATCATAGAAGAAAACTTTCCCAACCTAAAGAAGGCTGTACCTATGAAGGTAAAAGAAGCTTACAGAACACCAAAAAGACTGGACAAAAAAACTCCCCTCACCATATAATAATCAAAGTACTAAACATACAGAATGAAGAAATAATATTAAAAGCTTCAAGGAAAAAGGCCAAGAAACATATAAAGGCAAATCTATCAGAAATATACCTGACTTCTCAATAGAAACATTGAAAGTCAGAAGGTCCTGAATATATGTTCATTAAAAGACCACAAATGCTAGTCAAGATTCCCATACCTAGTGAAGCTTTCAATCATCATAAATGGAGAAAACAAGATATTCCATGGCAAAATCAGATTTAGTCAATACCAATCCACAAATCTAGTCCTATAGAAAGTACAAAAAGGAAAACTCAAACCTAGAGGCTACCTACACCCACAAAACACAGGCAATGGATAATCCCATGGCAGAAAAACCCAAAGAAGGAAAACACACGTACAATACTACCACTATGAACTAAACCAAAATTAACAGGTACTAACAATCACTGAATATTAATATCTCGTAATGCCAATGGTATTAGATGAATTAATTCACCTACAAAAAGACACAAGCTAACAGAATAGATGGAAAGGTGAGGAGGGAAGTGGTAAATGATGTTCTATAGATGTCATAGTCTTTGCACTCATGAACTCAAAAGTGCCATGGGGACCTGCATAGAAACTCCACAATATCGTGCCTGTCAAAATGTCACCAAGGCTAGAGAAGTTGGTCTCCACAATGGAGCTAGAGGAGCTACAGAGAGCTGATGATCCTTAGGGGATAGAGAGTCAGTTTTCTTTATTGGTAGTTTCCTATGCCTCAGTGGATTTCCGTCTGCATATGAGCAGCACTAACAGGATTAGGGAGGGTATTAATTTGTATGTAAACCAAGAAGACATGGATTTAGAAGGAAAAAGTGTGTTTGTTTGGGGGAGGGATTGTTCAGTCCATAGAGGTTCTAGAGGGAGGTAATCGAGGAAGGATATGATCAAAATATCTCACATATATATTTTTTTAAACATGATTTCTCTGTGTAACAGCTCTGACTGTCCTGGAACTCGCTCTGCAGACTAGGATGGCCGCAAACTCACAGAGATCCGCCTGCCTCTGACTTCAAGTGCTAGGGTTAAAGGCTTGTGCCTCCACTGCCCAGCTCACAGACATTTCAAAATTTCAAAAACTAAAAAAAAAATCTACACATTTTTAAAAGTTGCTTAAGTTCTTTGAAGAATGCTTGAATAATATGATTTATCTCTTCTTGTTAAAAAATATATGAATGAAGACTGAGAGAATATATCTTTTTAAATTATACCTTTTAAAAGTTCAGTGAATAACCAGAAAAGTGCAGTAAATAGGCAGGATCCCATTAAATCTACTTTATTTCTGAATTGATGCTCCTTTACACAAATATACATATTTCCAGGCTCTGAGAAGCAAACCTCTCGAAAAAGAAAATCTTTTCCGTGAAACTCTTAACATTTTCCATGAATTATGGCAGTAAAAAGGCTGCAATATATTTGAATGGTACATTGCACTTTACAAGTGCTTTTTAAAAAAATATAAAATCTCTGGATCTTTGTGATTTCTCAGCAATGGTGGTTATGTTTAAATTTATACTTCAGAAATGGAACAGATTGAGAAAAAAGCAAACAATAATGAAAAAGTACTATGGAGAAAACATACCATTTAGGGTATACTTTGCTTGAAGGGAAAGCATTAAACCATGTGCTCTCAATGGACAATATAAAAGATTTATAAGCCTGGCGGTGGTGGTGCACGCCTTTAATCCCAGCACTTGGGAGGCAGAGGCAGACGTATCTCTGTGAGTTCGAGACCAGCCTGGTCTATAAGAGCTAGTTCCAGGACAGGCTCCAAAACCACAGAGAAACCCTGTCTCGAAAAACCAAAAAAAAAAAAAAAGATTTATAAAGGAATAGATTGAAATTGTTTTTTTTTTTTTTTATCTTCACAGATGGTACAATAGCAGGAACCAGCTCATATGAAATTCAAATGAGATATTTAGAACATTCTAAAATAAATTTGCTAACAAATCAAGTATCTAAAAATATATATCAAAACTTTGCATGTAAAGACAAAAATTTCTAATTAATGTAATTCAACTGGATAATGAGAATTATAAAAAAAATTGAGTGACTCCATGAGGCTGAATTATTAAGAAAAACTGAAGTAGTGTTTTATAATATGTGACTAGAAAAATACTGGTAAAAGTTAATGTAACCCAGGTTATAAGATAATTAAATCTAATTTTTTTAATGAATATAGTAAAGAGACAGTGCTGGAGTGAACCTTCCAAATTCTAAAGACATAGTTTACAACAAACTATCAAAGGTTATGGACAAGGAAGAGGATAACTGTTATGTCCAAATCCATGAAGACCCCCAAAAAGCCAACAAGGAGACTGAGTCCCGTATGTAAAAGCAAAGAGCCTTTATTTTATGCAAGTTTTCAAACTCGGTCTCTGCGCATGTCCAACGTATTGGAATAAACGGAGAGCCAAGAGCTCAATTAGAGTTGAGTTTTTATAGTAGGAAAGGTGGATGTAAGGGGGTTTCTGAGGTTCAGGACCCCTGATTGGCTGACATTTGTCTAAGGGTGTCCTGGTGAGTGTGTGCTGGCAGGTGGTCCTATCTACAGCAGTTGGAATGTTAGGCATTTCCTTTGGATGACCTGTTCTTTGGGTGGTGCTTGGGTAATCTCAGTTTGTGGTTCTTCCTGCAACCAGGCATTGCTTCAGGGTAAACTACTGAGACTCAGGCATCTATTAAATTCATCTATGGCTGAGTCCTAATCTGGCAGGTGATAATGGTTGGAAGAAAGAACTTCCTTTGGGTGATTTGTGCATATTAAAATGTTTATCATGGCTGGCTCCTATAGTAACCTGCTGTGAAATATGCTGAAAATTTTCAGTTGGGAAATTATGAGTGAAGCCCTGATAAATGTTTAAGTATAAGGATTCTAAGAAACAGCTCAGGCACTGGAGAGATGGTGTAGTAGGTTTGGGTGATTGACATGCAATCATTAGGACCTGAATTGATCACATACATAAACACACGCGCGCACACACACACACACACACACACACACACACACAGAGCAAAAAATATTAGCTCCAAAGTATAAGTATCTAAATAAATTTAAAAAGTTGCATAACAAAGGAATTAAAAAGGGGAAAATAGGATGAAAATTTAAGAAGAAATTTTAAAAGAGAAAAAAAATGGTGGGGTTTTTTGTTTTTCGTTTGTTTGTTTGTTTTTGGTATAGGAATTCAGCCAGAATCTGGTTGCTGGATGGTAGGAAAATGCTTTGATAATAATAAAAGTGCTCTATAAAAAGTGACATTGAATACAGTTTAAAATAGACAACCATCTGTTTTGGATAGTATAGAGAGGGCTCTGTTTTCAAAAACGGGAAATAAAGAAATTCTTAGATCCATTATAGTCATACAGCACTTCATAAAAATCTGCTGTACTACACGTGAGAGATTTGGGGGTTTCCTGTTAGATTTTGTATTTATTATCTCCTGTTGGATTCCTCAAAGGCATCTGTAGCATAAGAGTCTCTGTGTCCCTTTCTCTTTAGGTTCCTTTCCAGATTTCTGTCTTGTAAATATCACATCCCATTTTTACTTTCTTGGAACACAAACCAAACTTAAAATTCAGTTTTCTTCCTTCTCCTATCCTACATCTAATTCCTCATATTTATTTCACATTTATCTTTAACATTGATGTAAAATATAATCACAGCAACTTTCTTGCTATTTTTCCAAGTCAAGACTTGAGGACCTCCGTCCTGGAATCCCAGAATTTCTGACTCTTCCCTTCTCGTCCTACAGCTCATTCTCCATGGAGTACTCAGAGCACTTTTAATATGACATTTGTGAAAGCATTTTCTTCAAAAATATAAGAAAAAATCTGTTCTGGAGTGTTAGCACCAATGGCATTTCATCCTAAACAAGTGTTTCCCAGAAATATGCGTAGTTCACAATGTGTTCTTTATTTCCTAATTAAAATACGATACCTTTAGACAGCCATTCCCTCAATACCTTATCTAAAAAAGCAGCCTGTTTCCAGGCTTAGTTCAACTTTACATTCTTTTACTTCATTAACTCTTCATTCTGTGTTGCTATTATTTTGTTTATTTTTCTCATTTCACACACAGAAGAAATACAAAAGTATTATAAAAATGAAAAAATTGTAAATACATTCTGGCCTCCACTTTCATTTTGATTTTCATGTTATTCTTTCAAACATGCTTTAGTATTGCTTTTTTTAAAAGCTATCAGTCTCTTTTTTAGTCAAAAAGCTTGGTGTCTATTGGTAGGAATCAGAGGCATAAACTATTTTATATTAATGTTTAAACTTTTCTACTCTTATTGTTTCTTCTTTTACATATTGTTCATGGGATTTTTTTAATTTAATTTAGAAAACAGCTTCTTTTTATACTGTACCTCTTGAAGCCTCACAGAAAAAAATTTTTGGTAAAGATATAATATTTTCTAGGATGCCTTTTTCCATCCTCTAAGCTTTATCAGATAATTTAGTTTCAATATTTAAGGAATCTTAATCAAAGGATAACTAACCCCACAGGTCATTTGTCTTAGCCAGTCTCTTGGATTTAAAGTCTCATGTGCTCCATGGTGGCCTCCTTAAGACTCTTGCTACTTGTAAGAATTTGATGTAGTGCTTCCAGCCTCTACAGCACTGAAGAAATGAATTTAAATTTCTCCACATCTTAATAATGCCATCACCACATTTACATCTACATTATTCCAGTACCTAATTTGTCAATGAGATGAATCCCAAAATCAAACTGAGAACTAATAACTCCTGTTATATGAAAAGCAGTGATAATTAGTCATACCGTTTTCATTTCCATAGCCTGGTTGCCATCAAATTTTAAAAATACATTTTTCTTAAAGTTTTATCCTGTTTGTTTATTTTTATGACCTCTGACTTTTTCATCTGTTCCTTATCTCTATATATAACAAATCCAACTATCTAACATTATTGTTTAATCTCATTTAATAGCTGATTTTCACATTCAGTTATATATTGCAAACTAGACCTGTAACTGAGCCCTGCCCCCAAGTCACTTGCCGTTTGGCTTTAGAATAGGTTCTACTAGCAAGACACTGTGGACAGCAACACTTTTCTAAGAATTTCCAGAGAAGGAGGAGGAGGAGAAAGAGGAGGAGAAGAAAAGAAAGAAGAGACAGGGAGTGTGTGTGTGTGTGTGTGTAGTGGACAGATATTTGAGCAGCATCCTCACTGTGTGTTTCGATGAGTTCTTTTAGGTGGCAGCGGTAGCAATTATGTCCAACTTTAGATTCAAGGATCATTCACAGTCAGTCATCATGTGTATCTTGATCTCTTGAAAAGTAGTAACTGTGATGCTAAGGGTTCATTTTCAGGATCTAGGATGATATGAAAGAGGAACTCTGTTCATGTCTGTGGTGGGAAGACCCACCAATATTTGGTGGCATTATTCCCCAATAGGGATATTTATACTGGATTGTATAAATAAATAAAGGGGAAAACAGCTGAATTTGTTCATCATTATCAATGTCTTGACTGTCATACAATATTACTTGTGTCTTGCTGCTGTTTCCTCCTTTCCATAATGTTCTACAACCACATTCTGCAAGACAAACAAAATTCATTCCTTTTTAGATCTCTTTTAGCAGAGTATTTTATCACAGCAACAGAAAACACAATACCTCTAAATTTGCTATTTATACTTTTATTCCCATAGCCTGAATGAATGTTAAGCTTACTATTCATTTTCATTTCTTGAAAATTTCCAATCATTCTGTGGGCAGTTCTCTCCATGGACACTCATGGTCACCTATATTTACTTGGATAGATACTGAGTGAGATAGTCTGACCTCTTAGAAAATGTGTTTTATGACTTTCTATTATAATTACTGGTTACTTGGCCCACTGAGTTACATAATTCTCTGAATTGTATCTCAGAGAATCCACCCAACTACAAATAGTGTCTCAAAATGTCACATTTTGCACAAACTATCTGCAATTGTATCTCACATTGCCTCTTTATATTTATTCCACTGGGTTTTCATAAAACTGTAACCAATACTCAAAAATAAGTACATATACTTCTACATTTATTATTTGATTGTCATTTGCCATTATACTAATAATCATCTATTATATTAGCAATTGGCAAATATTAAAGAAATCTACTTGACTCTGTCTCTATTTGTAGCCCATAATGAGGTTATTGAGTATATTGAATTCTATAATAGCATCAATTCAATAATACATAATACAATCCAAAGCTATATTCACACTCCTTCATCTGTCCATATTTTCAGACAACTTGATTGCCTCTGTATGTTTTCTGCCATATTTCAATTTATAGTATGGCACAATACTACATATTCAGTAGATTGACTTTTATTTCACTTTCTCACTGGAATTTTGAGAAAGTGTATTTTTCCTTAAAGTTAAAAACTAATGTTAGATTTATAATGTAATGTATATGTTTTCCCATATTTCTAGGTTTACAGCTTTCTTCAACATAGTATGACATTTTCTTATTATTTGCTTATTTTTCCTCTATTCTTTACTTTCCATCATTCTGATGCCTGTAAAACTGATCAGAATCCTCAGAAATATCTGTCAAATTGTTTCGCAGTATATTTTATTCCTCAGAGTACATTTACTCCATTACAGATTTTTCTACACTATTGTCCATGTTCCTAATTTGGTCACTGCCCCTTCTGAACAACTATTGAGCCAGCTGGACTCTGGCTGCAGTACCAGGAAGACCCCACTCACCTAGTTACAATTTTTTAACATATTTTGTTCAATAGGTACAAAGGCTTTAGTCAAATTAATTACTTCTCCCTTTATTTTTGGAAACCTTATCAAATAATTGAATTCAACACAATCCCATGAGCTGGTATAAATCCTCACTCATTTGTGTTTGTATAAGTCTCATGCTCTTCTATCCCTCACCAACAGGATATGATTTCATCATCTCCAGTGCCCGTTTTCTTGTCCTGAGTTAGGAAACAAGGAAAGGTGTAGTGGAAGGAACTGGCAGGCTCAAGGAATTGTTCTCCACAGTCTTCTCTCTACTTTGTTTTCCTTAACTCTTTCTTGGAGAAGATATGGCCTCATGATAGATATTCATTCCCATCATTGCTCCAATTGCTAAATTCACTTTTTGTTGGATTTTTAATCATCCTTTCTGGTATCACCATTTTATATATGACATATAACGTGGAAACATAAGCCTGTATGTGTAACATGTCTCTTTTGTGCCACCATTGTCAGCTTTACTTCTGAATATGTCTTTTTCCATTGGTCATCAAAATGTCTGTTTCTTAACTATTTCTAGATATTATTATTCTTCATAGACATTAAAGTGTTCTTAATACTTCCCGAATCTACACAAGGAGTTTTTTTATTGGATTCTTTTGTCTCTCTGCTGTGTTTCTAAGCATAGATTAAAATGATATAAAATTAAATTTTACCAACATCAGTTTCTTCATGTTCCTTCTATAATATTTATCTGTTACAAGATTTTCCCCAATAATATAACATTCTTAAGGTCATAGCATAATTAGTATTGTACATATAGCAAATGGTTTACAGAAATCTCTACACTTATCAGAAATACTTTATAGAAATAGTAACAAATAATTATTTTAGTACACAATGTAAAACAAAATATGTGGGCAAACATAGGTATCTATGCAGAAGGACACAAATAGTGATCTAAACAGGAGCGTTCTGAAACTATTTTTTAAAGAGTTAATTAAATTATCAATTTATATTTCAATAAATATACTATTTTTCAAACAAAAGATATTTTACTTCTAATTTGTGAATTTATTGTCAGCTCAATATGTATTTATTTATACTTCTGTTTGTTTAATAATAAAGCTGATAAAATTCCCCACCATAATTCACACAGGCTTATACTAACATCCAGTGTTCTCAAAGATAATAATAATAATAATAACCTAATTTATTTTCTTTATTAAAAAATTATTAGATTTCTAAAAAGTACCAATCCAAGTTCCCACTCCTTCCCCTCCTCCCATAACTTCCACATACCCTCCCACCCAACCCCCCTCCAATCCTCAGAAAGGTTAAGACACATTGCTTTTGAGAAGGTCCAAGGCCCTCCCTACTATAACTAGGCAGAGCAAGGTATACATACAAAAAGAATAGGATCCCAAAAAGCCAGTACATGCAGTAGGAATGAATCCTGGTGCCACTGCCAGTGGCCACCGAGTCTGCCCCAGCCATGCAACTGTCAACCACATTCAGAGGGAATAGTTTGGTCTTATGCTTGTTTATTCCCAGTTTGGTTGGAGTTGATGAGCTCCCTTAAGCTCAGGTAGACTGTTTCAGTGGGTGAACCCATCATGGTCCTGACCTCTTTGTTCATAGTCTCATTCCTCACATTCTTCAACTGGTCTTTGAGAGCTCAGTCCAGTGCTCCAATGTGGGTCTTTCTGAGAGAAGAGTAGCATTGTTGTTAAATTCTAACTTTAATACATGGTGATTCAATAAGACACAGGGAGTTACTCCATTTTTTTTTTTTTTGTATCTGTGGAGGTTTGCTTTGTTACCGAGTATGTGATCAATTTTAGAGAAGGTTCCATGAGGGACTGAGAAGAAGGTATATTCTTTTCTGTTTGGATGGAATATTCTATAGATGTCTGTTAAGTCCATTTGCTTCATGATATCTCTTAGTTCTCTTATTTCTCTGTTAATCTTCTGTTCAGTTTACCTGTCCATTGACGAGAGTGGAATATTGAAGTCTCCTACTATTAGTGTACGGGTTTTGATGCGCAATATAAGTTTTAATAATGTTTCTTTTATATATGTGGGTGCTCTTGTATTAGGGGCATAGATGTTCAGGATTGAGACTGCATCTTGATGGATTATTTCTGTTATGAGTATAAAGTGTCCTTCTCAATCTCTTCTGATTGATTTTAGTTTTAAATCAATTTTGTTAGATATTAGGATAGCTACACCTGCTTGTTTCTAAAGTCTATTTGATTGGAAAACCATTTACCAAGCCCTTTACTCTGAGGTAGTGTCTGTCTTTTGAGTTTCAGGTGTGTTTCTTGTATACAGCAGAAACAATGAGAGCTAGCCTAAGAACAAGCCACAGTTCTTTCAATTATGACTATTTATATATTATGTATATATACATATATACATATATAATGTATATATACATTGTGTGTGTGTGCACGCGAGCACGCGCCTGTGTGTGTGTGTGTGTGTGTGTGTGTGTGTGTGTATGTATGGTTTAGAATTTGATATGGAAAATAAGGAAGGGAAACTGATATCTTTTTAAGTGGTTTTTCCTCAAAGGGTGTGTGCCTGAGATGACAGGGGACTGGAACAGATGGGGCCCTAAGAAGTATGACATTTTTGTCAGACCCTGAGAAGCTGGCTTGAGGCACTGCATGAGGGGTCTTTAGACAAAAGCCCCAGCAAACCCATGGAAGCTCTCACAGAGAAGGAGGAAGAGCTTGCAATCGTCTGTTCAAAGGATGTCACACCAGACTGCTGTGGAAAAACTGATCACATTCCCTCTTGGCTTTCTTCTGCTCCAGCCTCTCAAGTCACTTGGCAACAAACGAGAGGAAATGGAGTGGGACAGAGCACCAACATGTGGGTGTCTGAAAGAGGTCAATCCATGTTCCGCTTCCAAGAAAAAATTTAATTATGCATCAGTTGTTCATTTCATCCAATTAACATGGACCAGTTAGAAGTTGTGTGGATTTGGGGAAGTACAGGATGACCAGATTTTCCTACTGACACTGACTCAGACTTCTCCAATAGGCCATTTTAACTAAGTTTACTGATACCAGTTTATTTTTTACTTTACAGGGTAATACTTTTTCTCTTGGTATGTAAATGATTGCTATTCATTTTCCCAGTCCCTGGGACACATTGAGCAAGTTCAGTTCATGCTGTTGTCCTCTGATGTACATCTCAGTTTAACACATGATTTTTTTAAATGATTTTTTTGAATCATTAAAGATGTCTTAAAACTGGGAACTTAAAGTGGATTTGACTGGCTTTGTTTCTAAATTATGTTTCACATTAGGACACAAACTTCCTTCTAAATTTTTGTATTCTTATTGTCTAGAGAATGAAATCCAAGCCCACAGTTATATTACATAAAGATTCACGATTTTAACTCTGGCTACTAGTTTAGCCTGTATTTAGAATGAGCCTAACTCCATTCTAAAATTACCCACAGATTTATCGATATTAAAATTTACAGTTCCCTGGGTCTGCCAAGCTCTTTACACTTCTGAAACATTGTTCCCATTTCTCCCTTTGGATGGTATGCCTTACTCCCACACAAGAATTTGTAAGATGGATCGTACTTATTTATGTACTTACTAGTACTAAAGTAAATAAACAAATGAATAAATGAATTCCCAAGGACATCACCCCTCCATTCCTTTAATGTAATGCTTTATTATATTTAACTGAAATATATTCTTTTAATAATCTAAGTTGAAAACCCTTGAAAAAAGTTTATAAAATTAGAAACTTCCCGGTGTGTAAGTAAACACAAATCACTAAACATGAAATCAAATTTAAACATAAATTTTCTAGGAAAAAGATTCCAAAATTGCTTATTTGTATGTCATTCTAAAGACTTCTATCTATGCCTTAGTTACAACTTATAATCAACAATAACCTGTGACTTCCTAACAGGCTATCTATCGTCCAGATCAATATTCCATCTTAGAAATTCTGACTCAGGTCAAATATTTAATCCACTATTCCATATTGAGGTCTTGAAATCATAAATGTAATATGTCTGCAGGCCAAATTTATATCTTGCTCCTTATTGAGTTCTCTTCCAGTAACATAAATCAAGCAGCAAAGAGAATCCTATTACATCATGCTTTCCCATTACATGACTGTAATGTATCAACAAGACATACAGACTGGCAAACAGAACATGAAATTTTCCTAGTTCACATTTTGATTTCTTTTCTCCTCTCTCATCTAGTCAGACCTCCTAATTAACATCTGTCCATCTATGCCTGTCCCACAGGAATTTACCTAAACAATCTGTAAGTGTATTAAATTACCAAACATGCATTGCCAATGTATCGATCCAGAGTACCTTCATTCCTCTAACTTCAAAACTCTTCAACTCTTCACACACTTTAACAAGAAAAAGTCCTAATAATGTACAAAACACTATCTGTGGTGCTGTGTCCTGAGCTCTCTATCCTTATTTTTTTTAATTTAGTTTGAAATGCAAGCAAGTGTGTGTGTCAGCATATAGGGAGGTATTTGCATTTGAGTATGAGTGCCCAAGGAGAATAGAGGCATTAGATTTTTCTGGCAATGGTGTTACAGAGACTATTGTGGACTACCTGACTTGGGTGATGAGAACTAAACTCATAGCCTTGGGCAGAGCAGCAAGCATTCTTAAGCACTGAGATATCTCTCTAGCCTTCTACCCTTATTTTAAAAATCATTTCAGCTTCCAAGTAATTTTGATCCATTAAAAGTGGTATTACAAGTTTTCAAGTTGTCTTCCTGACCTCATTTTACATACTAAATTACTCTGAGGAGATTTATGGTTCTTTTTTTTGTTTTTGTTTCTCTTTCTTCCATCATCCGGTCATCGGTCACTCTAGGAAGGACATTGTCCAAACATAACGTTTTGTTGCAGCTAGCACTCAAGAGTAGATTGTATGCCACACAATGATTTTACATAAACACAAGTTAAGATGTTTTGATCTGTTCCTCATACAAATGCCACAAAGGATGAAGTTTCTAAATAAAGACTGGGATTACATTATGCTGACCATACTAGGGCTGGTTCTATTTCATGATCAAACTGTACAGAGGAATAATGTGTTTACAGCTAAAAATAAACACATATATCTTCACTTATATTCAGTTTGCTTAAATCTTTGGTCTCAAGTTATCTTCTTAACATAGTGATGCCTTCATAAATTATCTTCCCTAAAATAGGCATTAAAATAAATATAGAAAGAATCTGAGAGTTTCACATTAGGAATTCACAGTGGACATGCATTATAAAAATCCATGGGACAAACCCTGTCTCGAAAAACCAAAAAAAAGAGTCCATGGGACAAAATTAAATTATGATTAAAAAAGAAAGTACGCATTGATGGAATTGCCACTATCCAGCAAGCAGTATTAAAAAACAAGCAAAGTGCCTCTCAAAATCATATCAAACACTTATTTCACTTAATTCAACTTTCATGATAGAAATAAAAGCATTTGTTCCTTCCAAGAGATAACTTGCTACAAATTCTACATGTGTAATGCTAGGTTATTCTTACCTGAAGAATGCAATAAAATGTAAATAAACCTCAATCGAACCATTTCAGTTACCATGGGCATGCCAGTCCTTACATTTTACCAAAACATATAATGGCTAGGACACTGGACAATGGAGGAGAGGGTTCCTAAATTAGCCTTGTCCCATAGTCAGACTGATGCCTATCTTGAATATCACCATCAAATCTTTGTCCGGAGACAGATGGAGACAGAGACAGAGACCCACATCAGAACACAGGACTGAGCTCCCAAAGTCCAGTTGAAGAGCAGAAGGAGAGAGAATCTGAATAAGGAAGTCAGGACCACGAGGGTTTGGTTCACCCACTGAGACAGTGTGCCTGAACTAATGGGACCTCTCCAAATCCAGCTGGACTGGGACTGAACAAGCATGGGATCAAACTGGACCCTCTGAATGTGGCTGACAATTGAGGACCACTGAGAAGCCAATGATAATGGCACTGGGATTTGTCTCTACTGCATATGCTCGCTTTTTGGGATCCTGTTCTTTTTGGATGCATATCTTCCTAAGCCTCGATTGAGGGGGAAGGGCCTTGGACTTCCTACAGGGCAGGGCACCCTACCCTCTCTTAGGACTGGAGAGGGAGGGGGAAAGTGAGTGAGGGAGCAGAAGGAGGGGAGGAAGTGGAAATTTTGAATGGTACTATTTATAAAGTAAAAGTTATTAAATATAAAAGAAAATATATTAGATATGATCACCAAGGAAAGCAAAAATCAACTATAAAAAGTGCTGTAAAAGTTGCAGAAATGTAGCAACCTAGATGTTCTAGAGCCAAGTTTGAACCTTGGAATTATATATAAACATTTTATTGTTTGTTCTTGAGACTGTGTATCAATTACTTTTTTCCATTTCTTTTCCTCCCTCCAAACTGCACATATAATCCTCCCTCCCTCTCCCTCAAATTCATGTCCTCTTTTTTCACGAGTTGTTATTGGAAGTACATAAGTGTTTATATATGTGTGTGTGTGTGTGTGTATTTCTCAATATAACCTTATTAGTCCATATAATGCTACTACTGAATGTATACTTTCAGGGCTGATTGTTTGGCACTAGACAATCAATTACAGTACTCTTTTCTAAGGAGGATCACCTCACACACTGCCAGTTATCCCAGTTGCCTGTAGTTCCTTGTGTAGGGTTGAAAACCTGTGGACTTTTCCACATCTGGTTCGCCATCCTCCTTGTTGAGCTCCTATTTGTGCTGCCTTGTTGTTAAGTGTTTCCTGTATAGTCTCTGATGTTACTAGGAGATGCAGACTCACAGCAAAGTCCCTGATCCTCTGGTTTTTACAGTCTTTCCTATCTCTCTTCTGTAATGTTTCTTGAGCATTAGGTGTGTGAGTTAAACATTTACACTTACGGAATAAATCAAGAAGGTTTAACTTACATAATTAAAAAAATCTGAGAGTTAATCTTCTTTGAATAGATCTCAAAGAGTATAATGAATTTATAACATTAAATATATGATTAACAATATGTAAATTTCAAAAGTCAAAGCATGACAATCCAAAGTATTTAGATATACTTGAGGACATTTAGAGAATACAAGTATTTTTTTTTCAGATAATTTATTCTGGTGATATATTTCTCAGAATTAATACTTTTTTAGAGTAAATGGAACAAGTAATCACAACCTTAACGAAAACTTCTAGGTGTGATAAATTTTTATTTATAGAGGTTTGGAAACCATGTTGCAGTTTGTTTCTGTTTCCTTTGATTTAATGAATACGTATGTATAAAGAGAGTTTTATTTTAAAAGCAATTGATAAAGACTTACTTAGAGGGTATTTACAGCCATAATTAACATGAATGGAAGGATTACATGAAAACCTACCTACACATCTAAATAAGGGAAAAATGTTCATCATCCAAGGATTCTTAATTCATTATGTGGTAATTTCCACATGTACTTTATAATTTTGCTAATTTTGATCTCAGTATCTATAATACATTGAACTTTTTACATTTTTAATACTCAATTCATTCTATTATAGAAAGCCTGATGTTGATGGGTTAAATGTTTGCTTAATATTGTACTTTTAATATTAAATACATAAATGCCAATATAGTTATACAAATACATAAAAGAAATATATGTTTAGTGTCTATTCACATTGATATCTCAGACCTCTGGGTATCAAACAATATTAAATATAGACAGAATTTGTAATGCAATTAAATACCATTTTTTGCAAGGCTATTTTCTACTTTTTAAAATTCCTACTTTGTAGAAAGAGGAACTTTTAAAATTCTCATTTATAGGACATAAGTTATTACCAATTATTTAATTTACTCATTGCAAAAAAGTTACCCAACATTGTACTGGCTAGTTCAAGAGTTCATGAATTTGATTAAATTTATGAGAAAAAAAGAAGATAATTAATAGAAATTTATTCTACTGTCACAAATTTATTTTTATCTTTTCTATTTCCTTTGTAGCATTTTGGATTTTAACATCTCTTTCTCTTTTAGCAAAGCCATTAAAGTTTATGGGGGTCAGAAAGAAATATTACATATTATCAAGCTTAGTCTGCTAAGACTTATAATTTTCTGCTCTCATTTTCTCAATGACAGGAAGTAATTAATTATGAATGTCATCATGATATAATTGCAAAAGAAAGTTATCTTGAATCTCTTTGTATATTTTAAATTACTTCTTCAATCATACCTGGTAGTCGTTTCAGGAAGGTAGAAAAATCATTTTTATATTACCTTTAGTTGGAATTTGAACAAAATATGTTCACTAATTAATATTAATATTTGGATATATTATGTTTCTTCAAATAAGCATGCACAAGTGAAAGAGACATGACATATATATCTAAAGGGCCCACATGCCTACTTGGTTAGGTGTAAGTCTCTTAAGCCTTACATTCAATATTTGTTATACCTCTGAAGATTAAACAATTTTAAAGACAATCCTCACATTTCTATGTTACATTTTAAATAATTGAAAATCTATCCCTCTGTCAATGCAGGATTAGTACTATCTAAGTAATATAAATATATATGATTTCATCACCCATCATCTTCCATATTCTCTTATGAGAATGGAACTTTATCACAGTTGGTATCTAAATCCCAGTTTTCTTGTTTGAATTCTCATTACCTCCCATGAAATTTCTTCTTCCATCACTCTTTAACCTCCCTATATTTTCTGTCTTCAAGAAATGCAGATCATTTCCATCATTAGAGTAACATCTCTGAGTCAATCCTTCTAGCAAGTTCCTGCCCCAAAAAAACCAACATTATAAATTAAATAAATTATATTCTCAATGGTGCTTCAGTAAGATGAATTTCTGAAGGTGAACAGGAGCTCTCTGCCTTTTTCAGAAATCCCAGGCATTTTTCATTTTTCACACACTTTCATGCAATATTGATCCTATTTAGACATTTCTACTATTCTACTATTCTTATGTTGCTATGTGTGACATGAAGCAAAAGTAGTACTTTCTCTTCCCACTTCTTCTCTGTCTTCCAATTGCTGTGTATTCTCTCTAAAACCTACAAGATGATCAATCTACCCTTCAAATTCTAGGCTTCTACTTTGATATTGATTTTTGCATCAGAATTCCTTGACTCTTTTATGATTTTTGTGAAGAAGAATATTGAGTTCTAATGAATCTTCAAGATCTTAATCCTCACTCTGTGGTGTTTTCATATCATGCCTCTCTGTCTACCACCATGTCATAATCTCCAAAACCAGTTCTGTTCTATCTAGAGCCTATTTTGACATTTTTCTTTGTATTATAACTCTAATATTGTTTCCAGTCATTTCAATTCAGAAAACCTTAAAAATGGTATTTTAGCTTTCTTTTCTTCATTGATCAAAACCAGCCAGCTCACCATTTATTTTTTTCCTTCATAATCTTTCAACAGCTACAATAATTTGTTTGACCTAACCTAATTCTCACTAATGATCATTTTATTAGGTTGGGTTTTCTGTTTGCTTGCTTGGTTGATTGAGGTGTCTTTTTATTATTTTCTTTTACTTTTCTCTCTCTCTCTCTCTCTCTCTCTCTCTCTCTCTCTCTCTCTCTCTCTCTCTCTCTCTAACCATAACTTCATGAAACACAGGCTAATTTTAGACTTTCTGTGTAGCTAAACTTGGCCTGATTTCTTCATCCTCCTATTTTTATCTCCAAAGACTGTAATTACAGTGGTGCATAACGATGCCCAGCTTGAATTTCTCTAAACACTGCATCATTTATCACCAAACACATGGATTTTACTGTGAGATCTATTTTGGGGTCTTACTAGAACTTGATATGCAATGGTTTGAAGAAGAGTGGGTTGGAAGCTGGTGAACAGTGTGGGAATGAGGAAGGCACTAGAAGAAGAGGAGGGAGGGAAAATTGTGTTTAGGATATGGAAGGAATGAAGGGAGGAAAAAAAGAAGGAAGGAAAAATGGATGGAAGGAAGGGAAGAAAGAAGAAAGGAAAAAAGGAAGAAAGGAAGGAAGAAAATTAAAACTCTTGAAATAAAATTCTTTGGTATTTTCTAAGTGTGATTTTTTTTTTCTTCCTTACTCAAGCCCCTTTGAACTGTTCTTCCCTCATCTCTGAACTCTCTTCAGAATCCAGTTACTCAGGGAGATCTCTAAGGATTTCCTGATCAATGCTGGTAACTCAGTTTTTGACACTATCACTCCTCAAATGTCTCCTGAAACTCATTGTAATTGAAATTTCATATTTATTTGAAAACATATTTATTTTATGGTTATTTTTCCCCAAATTGCAAGTCCTATAACATCAATTATTATGTCTGTTTTACTAGCTTGTTAACCCAGTACCAGGCTGAGCTTCCAAAGTCCAGTCAAGAGTGGGAGGAGTGAGAATATGAGCATATGAGAATATGAGTCAAGACCATGATGGGGATACCCACAGAAACAATTTACCTGAGCTAATTGGAGTTCACCATCTACAGTATGACAATGAAGGAACCAGCATATGTCCAAACTAGGCCCTCTGAATGTGGCTGACAGTTGTATGGCTGGGGCAGACTGTGGGGTTACAGGTAGTGATACCAGAATTTAACCCTACTGCTTGTACTGGCTTTTTGGAACCCATTCTATTCAGGATAGCTTGTTCAACATAGAGTAGGAAGGGCCTTGGTCCTGCCTCAGGACTAGACTTTATTGACTCCCCATGGGAAGCCTTATCCTCTCTGAGGAGTGGATGGGTGTGGAGTGAGGGGGTAGGTGGAGGGAAAGGGAAGAGGGAAGGGAGTGGTAACTGGGATTGGTGCATAAAATGAGAAAAGAAAAATTTTAAGAAAATAAATATACAAAAGCAAAAATAAACCCATTACCTTACTAAGTGTACACATACAAGAGATTAGCTAGCCCATATGAATGACAGATGGGGTCAGAAAAAAAAAGGCTACAGCTGGAAGTTTGCCATCCTTCCCTGAACATTTATTTTGTATTTTTATTAAAGCTTGAGAAACAAGAAACAAATAAAGTGCCAATTTAGTCCTGACCAGAACATAGAAAGTAGAGTCTAGTGTCCATACTGGAAAAGTTTTTTTGAAACCTAACTTTGCAAAGCATCAGAAATAAAAACACTAGCTCCAAGTCATACAAGCAGTAATTAAGAATGCCAGTGATGAACCTTCTTTTAAAATAAATAAACATTATAGGCTTTAGGTGTGCTGGCTGTGGCAGAGGTGGCCTTAACTCGTGAACGTTCTTCGTCTCTTCCCAAGCATCCCAGAGTAGCCAGACACTCATCTCAATCCTGTCACAGTCTGAAGATATGACTAATCCTCATGTAAGATACTTCTATGAAGTTCCAGTAAAAGTGGTGTTGGTTAAGTTCCAAGAGTTTTTAAAGCCAATTTTTCTTCTTCATGCATGTTATTATATTATATTTATGCTATGATGCAATTGTGTGTGTCTGTTTTGTATTATATAGAGAAATTTTTCAGCTTATTGGGAATATCGCTAGATGCTTTGTTAAGAAAAAAATAAATTTTGAGATTTTGTATTACATTAGTTGGTGCTCCCTGAATCTACACAGTAACTATATGGGAAAGTAAGGAAGGGCTATAATATAATATTCATTTCTGTAGTTTATCAAATATTGAAAAGACATAGCCACTGGGCAGCGGTGGTGCAAGCCTTTAATCCCAGCACTGAGGAGGCAGATGCAGGCAGATCTCTGTGTGTCAGAGGCCAACCTGGTTTACAGAGTGAGTACCAGAACAGCCAGAACTCCACAGAAAGACACTATCTTGGGGGAAAAAAGGAAAAAAAGAAAAAGATACTGCCACAATTCTATTTATTCATTGAAAAATTCTTATTATTATTTAGGAATAATCTTTATAATCTGATCACATCAGATGTTATACTAAGCACCAACTTTAAGTACAAATTCAAAAATTTCAAAGTCAAGAAACATTTATTTGTACCTCAGTTTCCTTTCCAGAAGTTAAAACAAAACTAAAGGGAAAATAGTTTATTTTAGTTCACAATTCCAGGGAAAATTTAGGCACAGCTGTTAGGAATTTGAAGCCACTAATGACAAGCACAGTCAAGGGCAGGGAGAGAAGGAATGCATACACGCTTGTGCACAGCTGACTTTATCTTGTATAGTCTAAGACTAGAATCACATAACTGTTGCCACCCACAAAAGGCAGGTCTCCCTAGTGCCATATGCAAGACATCACAATAATTTCTTACAATCTTTTGTTTTGTTTTCTTCCTAGGTCATTCTTGATTGTGCTGTAAATTAAAATAACTACCACGGTGTACTTCCTCACTTAACTCTGCCACTAACTACTACTCCTATTACTAACAATAACACTGACAATACGACTACTACTACTACTACTGATAATAATAATAATAATCTTGAACATTTTCAAAAGTCAAAACAAGGATTGCATTTAGATAAAATTGAAATGTATGCTTCTACAGCCCTGAGGAAACACAGCTCTTCTTCTAATGTGGCCACTAACAAACAGAGCAATCTGGTGCACTACAAACTTAAAATTCATAATGACACACCACATGCACCAATGTTTGCAGTACCCATGATGTAAAAGATTCACAGTAAAATTATTTTCCTATCTTTTCATTTTTCCATACTGCAATAGTTTCATATCAGTTTGATTCCTGGAAGAGGTGTAAAAATAAAGAATAACAGCTCAAAATATCTGCATTCTTATCAGGTCAAAACGATAATTAAATAAATCTCATTAACGAATTAGCCTCATTATTTTAAAATAGAGCCTGTTCCCAAAAAGGCCACTTCTGTTTTTAATTAACCAAGACTGTATTGCCAATAGAACTGAACAAAACAGTGTACTCTAATTGGACACATGTTAGTTTATTATGGTTTTTAATTGCAGTTTAATCTAGTTTTTCAAATGCATATTCTTTGTAATTAAGACTGAGTATTCTTAGTAATATTGCACAGAAGTTAATTGTAGAAAATTTTGTTCTCTTACTGTTTCCAAATAATATAATTTTATTCTGCCATAATTCACCAATGGCTGTGCACTTCTAAAAAATTAGGCTTAATAACAATGGAATCTTATTTTTTTTTAAATTAAGAGCATCATGGATAAGCCATATAAACTGCTTAGGTCACAGTTAGAAGGATCATGATACCTGATGAAGAAGGTTAAGTAAACATGCTCTGAATTGATTAACAGACGCATGAACATTCTTGTGATTACCAGTTGTAAGAAAGGTCTTCCAATAATTAGTAAAGATGGAATCTAGAATGAGATGTTTCTTTTTAGTTTATTTTTGTAGGATATATTATAACAGTCCTCAACAGTAAAGTTGTTTTGTTTTGTTTTGTTTGGATTTTCGAGACAGGATTTCTCTGTAGCTTTTGGTTCCTGTCCTGGAACTAGCTCTTGTAGACCAAAGTTTTTGATTGTGCAATTATTTACAGTTTTTCTTATTAAAGTGAAGAAGTTTTTTATGGGTTATTTTCTACTCTCGTTTCAGATCTGTTGTTGCAATAACACATAATAAACACCGCAGGATTGGAAGGGCTTATTTTATCTATAGGTTATAGTGTCATAAAAATGACTCTCCTCTGGTGAGTATTCATATAATGACTGACCTAACACTGATTAATGGTCTTGAGGAAGACTTCATTCTGGTAATTTAACCCCTTTAGGTAGTATATACTGATAGGGCTTCCTTCAAAACACTAAAAACAAAGTTATAAAGGCATTGGTTATTCCTAACTTTACCACTAAAGCTACTCTGCCGTTGAGAATATCTCAATGGTATTAGCTACTGATGTATATCCTACAGTCAGTGTATGAATATGTTCTCACGAAGCAGGATTTTCTCTATGAATGCTACCTGCTGACTTGCAATTTAATTAAAAGTAGTGTAAAAAGATCCAGGCATTAAAATTCAGAGCCCTAACTATGTGATGGTACAGTTCAGATCTCTATGATTCTTACATTGTAAGCAACAATCATGTTATTATAAATGGTCTAAAGGCTTGTAGGATTGTGCAAAGCAGCAAGTTTAGCAGGGTTCCTTATTTTATATTCTCCATGTCTTCAGTGGTTTCCAGTTTCTTAATAAGAATCTTCAGGATGTTAACCTTATAACCTACTTATGAAGTTCTTCCTCCATAGGAAGAGCAACACCCATCCTTACACTTCAGGGTGCACTCAGTGTTTATTTCTTCAGGAGTGGTTGGAAATCATTGAATTATTCCCTTATTAACTCAGAAAATGATCCCCCATTGTGACAACTCAGTGTGCTGAACCTTGACAAATGATAGCTTACAACAGCCCTCATATGTAAAAGCTTGAGCAAGTTAAATTGTGGGGTATTGCTGTTTAGGGGAAGTTTTTGAGACAGGTTCTTACCCTATAATCCAGGCTAGCCTCAAACTCTATTTTTAATGATTATCAATACTTACAAAAATATTCTTTGAGTGTTGATATAAACATATAATGTACTGTCATCATTCTCACCCCAGTTACTCTTTTGTTCCCCCTTTACTCTTGCTCAACCTGTTCTACTCCCCCAAAACAATCCCATCCTTCTTTCACATGCTTTGTTTTATTTTCCAAACCCTTGAGTTTAATTGGGGTAACTTGCTGAGTATGGGTCAGGGTATTTCCAGGAGCGTGACCATTATCCAGTGACTACACCACTGAACAAAATGACTTCCCTATCCCCAGCAAACATTAACTGCCATATTAGGGAGACATAAGACTCATGTGACCCACCCCAACACATACTGCAATCAATACAAGGTTCCATGACTTTGACTTTCTGATCCTTCTGCCTCATCGTTCTGACTGCTAAGATTAATGGTGTTTGCTACTTAAACTATGTTGTGCTTTTCAGAATTCAAATAGGGCACACAGGGATCTACTTATTCATGTGGGGTGTAGAGACTTAAAATATTAAAGAGATTTTTCATCTACTAGATGCAGCATCTTCTGTTTTGATTTTTAGTTTCTTACTCTTACTTTTGACTAAATATTCTCCCACTTTTATTCTATTATACAGATAAGGATCTTGTGAAATATTACACTGCTGGGATTGAGGTAGATTCTCATTCAAAGAGCAAAAATTAGTGATGGAAATAACTTAATTGGTCACTGCTTTTTTAAAAAAAATTTAATCTCTTTTTACTCATGCTTTCATTTGTAGAATTCAACTTTGACCCTGACAAAAGAAAGTGAAAACAAATTTATATAAGCTCATTACATCTTTATTTTATGGAAATGAATAGAAGCAGACTTAGCAGTTCTTCAGATACTTAAAAATAAAACTATTTGAATTAATGCATCATATATTTGGAGTGAAATTATATGTCATAAAAAGTGAGAATTGAGTAAAATATTGTAGTGCTATTTCAGGAAAAGAATTCCTTGCATCCTAATTTTAAAGATAGGTTAAATATCATGCACAGTTAGTTGTCTAAATTAGTGAGTTAACAGTTCACATTAGACGATTTCTAAAAAGCATTATTCTAAAAGCTTAAAGCTGTTATATTTAAAATGAACCCCCCAACAGAATTATGTTCTCTAATATTTTCCTGCTGTTAGAATAAGGACTATAGGAGCGAGATGATCAAGGACACTACAAGAACACCAACTACGCTGGACTCATGGAAGCTCACAGAGTGTGGGCCAGCAAACAGGGAGTCTGCATAGGATCAATGTACATCCTGTGTATATGTATATATACATATGTGTGTGTGTTTGTGTGTGAGTGACTGTTGTGTAATTTGGTCTACTTGTGGGACTCCTAACAGTTGAAGGAAGGACTGTCACTAATACTTTGGCTGTCTATCTTGGGAACCTATTCTTCATACTGGATGCCTTGCCCAGCTTTGAAACAAGGGGAGGAACTTAATCCTACTGCAACTTAATATGTCATGCTTTTTTGATACTTATAGGAGGCTTGTCCCTTTCTGAACAGAAACAGAGAAGAAAGGGATATGATATGACAGAGGGGAGGTGAGGAGAGGAAATGGGAGGAGAGGAATGTGGTAGCATTATGGTCAGGATGTAAAATAAAAAATAATTGAATTTAAAAAAGAATGGACTAGATAGACAAAAAAATTCACCTTCAGGCAGGGCCATCATTGGTCCACTTACAAAGCAGGACTCTAATATCCGAATATCAGTTTTTTTTATTAAAAATTTCTGCCTCCGTAGAAGACTGGAAATAATCAAACTGAGGGCGGAAATCAACAAAATAGAAACACAGAAAACAGTCCAAAGAATCAATGAAACAAAAAGCTGGTTCTTGAAGAAAATCAACAAGATCGACAAACCCTATCCAAACTAATTAAACAACAGAGAGAGAAGACACAAATAAATAAGATCAGAAATGAAAAGGGGGACATAACCACAGACACAGAGGAAATTCAGAGAATCATTAGATCTTACTACTAAAGGCTGTATGCCACAAAACTGGAAAATGCAAAGGAAATGGACACTTTTTTAGATAAATACCATATACCAAAGCTAAACCAAGACCAGGTGAACGATCTAAATAGACCATTAGTCGCGAAGAATTAGAAGCTGTTATCAAAACCTCCCTACCAAAAAAAAGCCCAGGACCAGATGGATTCAATGCAGAATTCTACCAGACCTTCCAAGAAGAGCTGATACCTATACTCCTTAATGTATTTCACAATATAGAAACAGAAGAGTCATTGCCAAATTCCTTTTATGAAGCTACAGTTACCCTGATACCAAAACCACACAAAGACTCAACCAAGAAAGAGAATTACAGGCCTATCTCACTCATGAATATCGACGCAAAAATTCTCAATAAAATACCGGCAAATCGGATCCAAGAACACATTAGAAAAATTATCCATTATGATCAAGTGGGCTTCATCACAGAGATGCAGGGCTGGTTCAACATACGCAAATCTATCAATGTAATCCACCATATAAATAAACTGAAAGAAAAAAACCATATGATCATTTCATTAGATGCTGAAAAAGCATACGACAAAATTCAACACCCCTTTATGATAAAGGTCTTAGAGAGATTAGGGATACAAGGGTCATACCTAAATATAATAAAAGCTATTTACAGCAAGCCGACAGCTAACATTAAATTAAACGGAGAAAAACACAAAGCCATCCCACTAAAATCAAGAACAAGACAAGGATGTCTACTCTCTCCATACTTCTTCAATATAGTGCTTGAAGATCTAGCAATAGCAATAAGACAACATAAGCAGATCAAAGGGATTCGTATTGGAAAGGAAGAAGTTAAGCTTTCGTTATTTGCAGATGATATGATAGTATACATAAGCGACCCCAAAAACTCTACCAAAGAACTCCTACAGCTGATAAACACCTTTAGTAATGTGGCAGGATACAAGATCAACTCCAAGAAAATCAGTTGCCTTCCTATACACTAAGGATAAGGAAACAGGGGGAAATCAGAGAAGCATCACCTTTCATGATAGCCACAACTAGGATAAAATATCTTGGGGTAACTCTGACCAAGAAAGTGAAAGATCTATTTGACAAAAACTTTAAGTCTTTGAAGAAAGAAATTGAAGAGGACACCAGAAAATGGAAGGATCTCCCTTGCTCTTGGATTGGGAGAATCAACATAGTAAAAATGGCAAATCTACCAAAAGCAATCTATAGATTCAATGCAATCCTCATCAAAATCCCATCAAAATTCTTCACAGACCTGGAGAGGACAATAATCAACTTTATATGGAAAAACAAAAAACTCAGGATAGCCAAAACAATCTTACACAATAAAGGATTGTTTGGAGGCATTACCATCCGTGACTTCAAACTCTATTACAGAGCTACAGTATTGAAAACAGCTTGGTATTGGCATAAAAACAGAGAAGTCGACCAATGGAATCGAATAGAAGACCCTGACTTTAACCCACAAACCTATGAACACCTGATTTTCAATAAAGGAGCTAAAAGTATACAATGGAAAAAAGAGAGCATCTTCAACAAATGGTGCTGGCAAAATTGGATGTCAATCTGTGGAAAAATGAAAATAAATCCATATCTATCACCATGTACAAAACTCAAGTCCAAGTGGATTAAAGACCTCAATATCAGTCCGAACACACTAAACCTGATAGAAGAGAAAGTGGGAAGTACTCTACAACATATGCGCACAGGAGACCACTTCCTAGGTATAACCCCAGCAGCACAGACATTAAGGGCCTCATTGAATAAATGGGACCTCCTGAGACTGAGAAGCTTCTGTAAAGCAAAGGACACTGTCACTAAGACAGAAAGGCAACCCACTGACTGGGAGAAGATCTTCACCAACCCCACAACTGATCTCCAAAATATATAAAGAACTCAAGGAACTAGACCGTAAAAGGCTAATCAACCCAATTATAAAATGGGGCACTGAGCTGAACAGAGAACTCTCAACAGAAGAAGTTCAAATGGCCAAAGGACATTTAAGGTCATGCTGAACTTCCTTAGCGATCAGGGAAATGCAAATCAAGACAACTTTAAGATGCCATCTTACACCTCTCAGAATGGCTAAAATAAAAAACGCCAATGATAGCCTTTGCTGGAGAGGTTGTGGAGGAAGGGGTACACTCATCCATTGCTGGTGGGAATGCAAACTTGTGCAACCACTTTGGAAAGCAGTGTGGTGGTTTCTCAGGAAATTCGGGATCAACCTACCCCTGGACCCAGCAATACCACTCTTAGGAATATACCCAAGAGAGGCCTTATCATACAACAAAAGTATATGCTCTACTATGTTCATAGCACCATTGTTTGTAATAGCCAGAACCTGGAAGCAACCTAGATGCCCTTCAATGGAAGAATGGATGAAGTAAGTATGGAATATATACATATTAGAGTACTACTCAGCAGTAAAAAACAAGGACTTCTTGAATTTTGCATGCAGATGGATGGAAATAGAAAACACTATCCTGAGTGAGGCAAGCCAGACCCAAAAAGAGGAACATGGGATGTACTCACTCATATTTGGTTTCTAGCCATAAATAAAGGACATTGAGCCTATAATTCGTGATCCTAGAGAAGCTAAATAAGAAGGAGAACCCAAAGGAAAACATATAGGCATCCTCCTGAATATTAACCTTCATCAGGCGATGAAATGAGACAGAGACAGAGACAGAGACCCACCTTGGAGCACCGGACAGAAATCTCAAGGTCCAAATCTGGAGCAGAAGGAGAGAGAGCACGAGCAAGGAACTCAGGACCGTGAGGGGTGCACCCACACACTGAGACAATGGGGATGTTCTATCGGGACCTCACTAAGGTTAGCTGGCCAGGGTCTGAAAAAGCCTGGTATAAAACCAGACTTGCTGAACATAGCGGACAATGAGGACTACTGAGATCTCAAGAGCAATGGCAATGGGTTTTTGATCCTACTGTATGTACTGGCTTTGTGGGAGCCTAGGCAGTTTGGATGCTCACCTTACTAGACCTGGATGGAGGTGGGTGGTCCTTGGACTTCCCACAGGGCAGGGAACCCTGATTGCTCTTTGGGCTGACGAAGGAGGGGGACTTGATTGGGGGAGGGGGAGGGAAATGGGAGGCGGTGGTGGGGAGGAGGCAGAAATCTTTAATAAATAAATAAATTAAAAAAATTTCTTCCTCCTCCCCACCTCCCATTTCCCTCTCCCTCCCTTAATCCCTCTTGCCCTCCCTCTCCAGTCCAAAGAGCAGTCAGGGTTCCCTGCCCTGTGGGAAGTCCAAGGTCCTCCCCACTCCAACCAGGTCTAGGAAGGTGAGCATCCAAACAGATTAGGCTCCCTTAAAGTCAGTACATGCAGTAGGATCAAAACCCACTGCCATTGTCCTTGGCTTCTCAGTCAGCCCCAGCCTTCCACTCTACCTAGAACCTACTTAGGACAGAGATGGGTTCACACTTTCCTTTTTTGTTTACTTATTTTGTCTCATATTTAAATATATAGAGATCAGCAAAGAGTTCTAATGATCATCAGTAGGTGCAGGCTGCATATTATAAAGAAACAAGCCCACTAAGGGTAAAATGCTTGTTAATCTACCGGGAACTAAAGTCAACCATTCCCAGTACAGCATCTTTCTACATCATGTGTCACCAACCACAGAACTGCATGTTTCTCCCTCATGTATCACCAACCACAGAACTGCATGTTTCTCCCTCATGTATCCCCATCCACAGAACTGCATGTTTCTCCCTCATGTGTCACCAACCACAGAACTGCATGTTTCTCCCTCATGTGTCACCAACCACGGAACTGTATGTTTCTCCCTCATGTGTCACCAACCACAGAACTGTATGTTTCTCCCTCATGTATCCCCATCCACAGAACTGTATGTTTCTCCCTCATATATTCCCATCCACAGAACTGCATCTTTCTACCTCGCATATCGCCATTCACAAAACACTCTCTTCCTACCCATACTTTACCATTCACAGAACTCCACCTTTCTGTACTATGTATTGACACACTCCCTAATATTCTGCATGTTATATGTAATATGATGCAATTAACACTTTTAAATAGTAAAGAAGAAATTCTGTCAGGTGCAGAGATTTGTTAACAGTCAACATTTGTCTAAGTTTCATTCATATTCACTATGAATTTTGATTCAAAAACAGTTAAGTCAAATTTCAATGCTTACACAATCAAAATTTTCTCTAGATTTTCGTTACACCACAAACTTTTGAATATGCACTCTGCATGGCCTTAATATATTCAGCACTGGTTTTGTTGATTTTTTTTAAAGAATATGTGAAATAAAGCAGAAAGAAAAAATAAGTGACACAGGATGCTATGTGTTAAAAGAATACTACACTGTCGTATAATTCTACAGTCTCTCTATTCTATATATGTAGGAAGATCCATAGTAGCTAAGAACTGAAATCAAGAGTCTTTGCTGCACCAAAGGTTTTTATAATTTATGATAAACCAAATTTATTCGTTTATGAGACGTTGACCTATGGAATAGAATCAAAGACCCGGATATTAACCCACAAACCTATAAACACCTGATTTTCAACAAAGGAGCTAAAAGTATACAATAGAAGAAAGAAAGCATCTTTAACAAATGGTGCTGGCATAACTGGATGCCAACCTGTAGAAGAATGAAAATAGATCTGTATCTATCACCATGCACAAAACTCAAGTCCAAATGGATTAAAGACCTCAATATAAATCTGACTACACTGAACCTGATAGAAGAGAAAGTGGGAAGTAGACTGCAACACATGGGCACAGGAGACTACTTCCTACCTATAACCCCAGTAGCACAGACAATAAGAGCAACATTGAATAAATGGGACCTCCTGAAACTGAGAAGCTTCTGTAAAGCAAAGGACACTGTCACTAAGAGAAAAAGGAAGCTACTGACTGGGAGAAGATCTTCACCAACCCCACATCAGACAGAGTTCTGATCTCCAAAATATATAAATAATTTTTCAAACAAGTTTTTTTTGTTCTGTGTAGACTGAATTTTGTCATATGAAACTTACTATAGCCATGTTTATATTATATTCACAGTGTTAAAAGGTAATCAATTTACAACATTTTGTATATATTTCAGATTTTTATTTATCTCTTATTCTAAATTCTTATTTAGAATTCCCAAATAAAAAAATTTCCCTCGGTATTTTCAACAATTCACCCAATGAATTGATAAATTCTTCTGTGTAGGAGAAGCACTATAAAGAAATATGTTCTTTACTGATACTTTTAGAATAATTACTATATAAATATTTGCTCAACAAATAAATAAATAATATATTAACATTATATACAAGTAATGTTATATTTATTGATAGATTTAGTGTATTCTACCTGCAAATTTTATATCAGATTGATTTCAGACTCTTGATATTCTGTGACATTTTCATATACAATGACCTATCTTGAAGTTGGAATTTGATTTTAAACAAAGGTCATTGAAGTTGTCTATACCATTTATATACACAGCCAAAAGGTAAATTTATGTTTTAAATTATTTTTAAAACAAAGCATAGTCTTGATCACATCTTCAGTCTCCAGTTGTAAATATGAGTGAGGATTGGCGGAGGTGGCCACTACGGCACAGGGACGAAGACTAAAGGGGAAAAACTGAAGTGTTCCAGAGAAAATATCATGAATTAAGCACATGATACTACCTAATAGTTTCAAGTAATAAAGAGGCAGAAACAAGGAAGTTCACGAAACGTAGGAGTTTAGAGGCAGTGAGAGCCAAGGAAGAGAAGGAAGGAGAAGAAAAAGAAGAGGTAAAAAAAGGAGAGAAGGTAGAAGGCAATAAGGAAGGGACAAAAATGCAACCAATGAAAGTAAAATACAGATTTAGCAAACTGTGTTATCATTAACATTCTCTTTTGTAACTTTTCCACTCTTTTATAGGCAGTGCAAGTGGGATAACTGAAGTACAATTGCATCATTTATTGTCAGTCTTGTAAATGTCCATGGCAGACATGATACATAATGCAAAGAATTTTGTTCATATCAAAGCCACATAACAATTCACGGTGTTAAGTATGATAATTGTTTCACTATTCCATGAGTGACTATAATATGTATGAATATATGTGATTATTTGTAAACATATTAATTGGATATAATACATACTCATATTTATATATAGATCACAATCAATGCATGTGTGTGAATTATTCACACATGCAGGATGCCACTAGCTTGCAAAAGAAAGTGATGTAAAATGATTTTAATAATCAAATGAATTTTCTGAAAGTGAGGCCATTATCTTTACAGTCTCAAGTACTTGAATCTGCTTGATTCTTTTTAATGGAGCAGAATATTAATAAGAAAACATTATTCTGCTTGCAGATCAGTGTGTGCCCTTTGAAAGGAGCCCATATTTGTGGTGTATGAAGGATATATGCTTACTTGTGTGAAAGCAGAAATTTAAATAAAAAATACAAAGTTATGTGGAACAAACTTACCAAAGCACATGAAGAAATATAATTTATACAAAAATATTTTAAACAAAACACAGAGGTGAACTCATGTTTCTCTGTGACCAGCACATTTAAAAAAGTTTTTTTTCCCTTGTTTTATACAGAGAATTCCAAGGAAAGGTGCAATTTGAAAGTAATGAAACTAAAGGAATTTTCTCTATTCCTGCATCTTCAACACCTACCCATTCAATAGTGTGTACCTAACCTATAAAATTATTATTTTTATAGGTTTACATATTAAGTACACTTATACCTTTATGTGATAATAAATGGAAAGTAAAAAATAACTGGCATTAACAGTAAGAAAGATATTTAATTACCAACTGAATTTTTCTTTTTTTCTTTTTCTTGCAGAATTTAATAGTTTCTCAAATTTATTTTTTCTGATTTTTATTACTTTATAAATAATGCCAATAAAAATTTCTATTTCCTCCCCTCCTCCCACTTTCCTCCCGCTCCCCCACTCACTTTCTCCTCTCCCCCTCCAGTCCTAAGAGAGAGCAGGGTACCCAGCCCTTTAGGAAGTCCAAGGCCCTCCCCCTACATCCAGGCTTAGGAAGATATGCATCCAAATAGAATGGATCCCCAAAAGCCAGTACGTGCAGTAGAGACAACTCCCAGTGCCATTATCATTGGCTTCTCAGTGGTCCTCAATTGTCAGCCACATTCAAAGGGTCCAGTCCCACTCCAGCTAGATTTGGTGAGCTCCCATTAGTTCAGGCACAGTATCTCAGTGGGTGGACCAACCCCTTGCGTCATGACTTCCTTGATCATATTCTCCCTTCTTCTGCTCTTCAACTGGACCTTGGGAGCTCAGTCCAGTGTTCACATGTGGGTCTCTGTCTCTATCTCCATCTGTCGCCGGATAAAGGTTCTATAGTAGTATTCAAAACTATCATCAGTCTGACTACATAACAAGGCCAGTTCAGGCACCCTCTCCTCCAATGCCCAGGGTCCTAGCTGGGGACATCCCCATGGACACCTGGGAACCCCTCTAAAGTCAAGCCTCTTGCCAACCCCACAATGCCTCCCTTAATTAAGATATCTACTTCTCTGCTCCCATATCTGTCCTTCCTCCATCTCAACCATCCCTCTCCCCCAAGATCTTCCCAACCCTCTCCTTCTCCCTTCTCTCTCCCCCTCTCCTCTTTTCCCCATCCCACTCCTACCCCTATGCTCCCAACTTTTGCCTGGTGATCTTTTCTGCTTCCAATTTCCAGGAGGATCTATATATGGTTTTCTTTGGGTTCACCTTATTACTTAGGTTCTCTAGAATCGTGAACTATAGGCTCGATGTCCTTTGTTTAGGGCTAGAATCCACTAATGAGTACATACCATATTCATCCTTTTGGGTCTGGGTTATCTCACTCAGAATAGTGTTTTCTATTTCCATCCATTTGCATGCAAAATTAAAGATTTCATTGTTTTTTACCACTGAGTAGTACTCTAATGTGGACTTTCTTTATCCATTCTTCCATGGTTAAAAAAATGATAACCTATGCTGGACATGATGTGGAGTAAGAGTAATATTCATCCATTGCTGGTGGGAATGCAAACTTGTGCAACCACTTTGGAAATCGGTGTGGCGGTTTCTCAGAAAATGGGGACTCAACCTATCTTAGGATTCAGCAATACCACTCTTGGGAATATACCCAAGAGATGCCCAATCATACTACAAAAGCATTTGTTCAACTATGTTCATAGTAGCATTATTTGTAATAGCCAGAATCTGCAAACAACCTAGATGCACCAACTGAATTTTTCATTTTCAAAATATATTCACATATATTCACTTACTATTTCATGGTCCCAATTTAGCATAGAGTTGTAATAACATGCCTGGCACATGTGAGTAGGTTACTTTTTCCTTACCATTGTAGAACTTCTCAGAGTTCAAATGACTCTCCTTATAACCATGGGATTGGCTTGCTTGGGAACTTCAACTAATTGCCAAAGATCACATTGCTAATAAAGACTGAGCAAGCACCTAATGAGAGATCAAATTTTCAACAGCAAGCAAAGATATTTGGAAATTTCACATCCTCTTTCTTACACTTGCATGAACACTACATATGAAGCATGCAGGTCTTCTCATGACAGGGTCTTTAGAGTGAGATCTTGCTTATAGATGGGCAATTGAAGCTCAGATCTAGCAAGAGACTTGAATGGAGGTGGCGAGGGAAAGATGATTCTGTGGCTGATTCTGACATCATGCCTCCTGCTTATGTAACACATTTCTTCCATCATTCCACTGTACTCTCTGACTGACTTCCAACTTTCTTATCTTCAAATCAGCTCCAATTACCTACTTATAAAAACTTTAAGCCATCATGTGACTGATCACAGTTTTCGTAATGATATATAAACAATTTCCATGTGTATCACACATGTTTCTAGACAAAAATTAAAATTATTTAATCTTAAAAGAGAAAGGAAAAAAGAGAAAGGGAGGGAATAATGCTATATCATTTTCAATTTCCTAATTTTTATATTTTCATCAGTGTTTTGATCACTGTAAATCACACAATAACAAGGAAGCTGTTTACTTTATATAAGTTATCATTTTCTAAGAAGTTGTAGTCAGATGAAGAAACATACCAAAAAAGCAATCTACTGCTAATGCTACAATGCTTAGTTGCCCCAAGTACTTAAAGAATAGAAATAAGACCTTAGACACTTATTTTTTTTCTCTGACTTCCTCTGGACAGCATTTAATAACAAAATAAATTGCATGTGATTATCTCTTCACCCTGTTCTTCAGAAGTATTCAAACAAGTATCAGAGAAAAAGGACAGCACTGGCCTCTCTTTCCCAGTGATTTATAAGCCAAAATAGGTGCTATTGACAAAAGACAATAAGAAACGCAATAAACATTTACTCATTACAATCCCTCACACATATGCTCCCATAGCATAGCTCATTTAAGGGAGATGCGTTTTAGTTTTAAACATTGACCATAAACTAGTATGAGAGGCAGGAAGAAGGCGGAGTCAGGAGAAGCCATGTAGCCCTGCCAGAGACAATGCTGGTGGAACCATGTTAGTAAACCACAGCCCCATGGCGATACACAAACTAATAGAAATTGGTTTAGCTAAGATGTAAGAGCTAGCCAATAAGAAGTTAGAGCTAATAGGCCAGCAGTGATTTAATTAATACAGTTTCTGTGTGATGATTTCGGGGCTGAGCAGCCAAGAATGAACAAGTGGCCTCCTACAACAATAATTATTATGCAATCTTTAATGGAATACAGATTTGACCTGTGTGGGGATGTCTTTCTTGCTGTCTGAAAACTGTTTGTCATTAATAAAAATGGGTCAGCACTTCCCTTGATCATTTGGTGTAATTATTCCCTTGACGGATGACATCAATGTATCTGTAATGGTCCCATCTGCAATACTGGCAGACAAGCCCCAAAAGCTCTGATTTACAAAAGTAGAGGCAGATATTTTGGAAGAACACTGTACAAACCACTGAAGAGGAAAAAAGATTTGAGCTGATGCACCCAACTATTGCATAACTTTCCGCTGTACAATTTTGCTGTTATTAAGTATTTAACTCAAGTCTGGATATAAACACAGATAATGAGATTGAATTGTACATAGATCAAAGGCTGAAAGCAACATATTGTAAATTCCTTACATTTAAATAATGGTATTATAGAAAGGATACTGTATTAAATTAGAGTAAATGGACAACGATTTAAATTTGCAATATATTATATAGCCAATTATTTTTCAGTCTCTCAAAAATATACTGCTGTGACTAGTCCTGATAACACTAAAGTCGGTGTTATGAGAGAAATTATGTTTTGCTAATCATCAAAATAAAAAAAAATCAGACAATGAATTCACTAAATCTGGACATCATTAAAAGTGCTCTCTGTCTTAGAAAAAACAAACAAGAAGAGAACAAGTAATTATAGCTTTAGCCGTCAATACCACAGAAACATTGTTTTCATCATTTCAACTTTTGGTACTTACATATTACCCTACAGTACCTTTTTCTCGAATCAGGAATGGATGGTTGCAGTCATGGGAAAGGCATAAATGTAGATCCACAAATAACTAGCTTTGGAGACATAGTCTTCTCAGGCATTGCTCAAGACAGAAAAAGATTTCCAGCCACAAACTCCTTTCATCCAGGAATACGATCATAGAATTCAAGGCTTGAGCTTTATCATTTTTAGGGATGTTTGTAGGGTGTAAACATGTCAGGCTCAGCAGCTGAGTCTAGTTTCTTTAATGTTATCCTTGATTCAGCATCGCTTGACAGACCATTAAGAAAAGGTTGATGATGCAAGAAGGCCAATGTGAAGGCTAACATGATTGATTATTTTACAGAGCACTGTGTACTCACTAAGAGCAAATAAACTCCCACAACATTCTTCTCTGCTTCTTTCTCAAAATCTATTAGTTAGGTCTGTTCAGTCTCAGTACTCTTGGTGGTAAAAATACAGAATATAACACGTTCCAGAAACTGTTGCCTGCGATTTTCTCTTTTGTAAGCAAAAATCAGATGTTAATTTTAAGAAAGTCAGATACTACAAAACTGTCTACTAACCACAAGCTTCACAGTTTGGGAAAAATGCAGCATTCATAGCTCAAATACAACCTACTGAATTGGTGAGGCTTTCAGGCCTCAATAAGTAGTAAATCTCCTGTGAGAATATCTTAATGGCATAATGCCAAAATAAGAAATATATACATGTTTTAAATATGCCTGAATAAATTGTACATATAAATAATGATAAAATTCATAAAAAGAATTCAATGAAAATGTGATATAAAAGTGAAAACTGAATGTTAGAAAGTTATTTAAAATTTATATGAAAACATTGGTGCAAAGCTGCACTGAAATTTTTAGAAGCTTTGTTTTGACTGAAAATAAAAAATATAATTACTCAGTAATAGAATTCTAGTTACATTTTTTAGTAGATCAGCAATGTTTTAAGTATTGAAATCACAAATAACATTGGAAATATCTTATAGAGTGAAAACCTAATAACAAACAACAAATAGGTAACTAAGTACTGATATAGTGTAAATCTGTTTTTGGTAAGTCACAAATTCGTATGTAAGGAAATTTGTCCTTTGAGAATTTGGAAAGTTGAGGTGTACTATTTATTTTAAAGTTTATTGTAATTGCTTGAACAATGTCAACATAATGTTTATGTAATAAAAATAAAACATAAAATAAGACTGTCAACTTGAGAGCATCGACAATCACTGATTAGATAATGTCCAAGGGGAAACTATATAAATAAAGTTAGCCTTTGAGCATGCTTATGAGAGATTACATAGATTATGTTGTTTAAGAAAAACTTACCCTAAATGTGAGCAGGATCATTCTTTGGGCTGGGTCCAAAACTGAAAAAAAGGAAAGAAATGGAATTTATTTATTTCTGCTTCCTGGCTGTTAGCAATAAAAAGTTACCAGAAGGTCCTGCCCCCACAGCTTCTCTGTTTTAATGGATTGAACCCACACCCCGTAAGCAAAGAAACCTTTCCTTCCTGGAGTTCCTATTGTCAGGTGTTTTGTTGAAACAAGAAAAGTGACTGATACAGACAACACACATTTATACCCAGAATTTGACTTAGTAACATCAATGCCACAAAGCTTAAAGATAAATCTGAGTCTCAAAATGTTTATCCCTTCAAAATCACTCTTTGAATACAAATATCTATTTCATAAAACATCTGTTCTTGATGTTTTACTGCTGAGAGGGTTTACCATACCATTGCATGAATTTTGTTCTCTGAGTCTGCTTTATAATTATTAATTATATTAACAACTATCACACAGAAGGTTAACCATCTATCACTGGCTGGGAGACATCTTCTATTCAATTGACCTGGAACCATGTTTTTCTCCCAAGACCAAAAAAGTAAAGAGAGTAAAAATCCCTTCACAGGCCTCAAAAAGGATGAGACACCCTCTGAAGATGATAAGGAATAGGGAAGTGAAGGAAGAGAAAGGAATCAAACTTCATAACCTCCAGGAGCAGTGCTCAGGTCAGCTTAGGAGAGAGTATTACCATGGAATTCTGAATTCATCAATATTCACGGTCTTCTCTAAGTAAAATGGAGTGGTGATTCTTATATTCTAATGCTAACTTGAACATATGGGAAAGGGATATAAAAGCTTCTCAGTTTATGGTTTCTTTCCTACATCTTCATCACCCCATTGTATTATAACCAATATTATCCCATGCATTGATAACACATCACCTCAAAGCAAATGAGTGTTCAGTAAGGACACGCAATGATATCCATGAGAAATGAAGATTTACAGTAAGCTTATTGAAAGGTTTAAAAGAACTCTAAGCACAGTGACTATCTTAGGCCAGTTGTCACTAAAGTCGCTATGAAATAATGACAGCAGTCAGTAGTATTTCAGCAATGAGACGTAAGAACAGTAAGATGTATGCCAACTGAAGTGGAGGAGAGACTACTGAAATATTATTTCCCACAATTTAGAAGTTTAAGTGTGCTTATCTATAAAACTTTTTGATTGTGTGTCCTACCGAGACACTAGAATGTGTGTCTTAGTTGTCTTTATCAACACTACAGTAAGGTATTACCTTTACTGAGCAAAATTTTCATTAGATCTTTTCATCTGAAAATAAGATGCCTTGTCAAGGATTGAGGTTTATTTACTGGACTGTGATGAGAAATGAGGAGCAGCAAAACTATTCTGACTTACGAAGTGCTTTGGAAAACATCGGAGTTTGTGCAGACTGCATGCTGCCAGGAAAGTCTCCTTCTGACTCTGAACAGTAATAAACACAAGCAGTGGCCAAGCAGGGAAGAGAGAAAGGAAACTATTTCTACATAATGTATTTTGCCATCAGGAAAACTATAGGTTTTTTTTTTTTTTGCTTGTTTGTTTACTCTTTGGGGCCCTGCCACCTAGCTCCCAAATAAATACACACAGAAGAGATTTACTTTTACTTATGAATACCCGGCCTTAGTTTGACTTATTTCTATCCAGCTTTTTTTAATTTAAATTATCCCATCTGCCTTTTGCCTCTGGGCTTTTACATTATTCTGTATACCTTTCTTTCATTATTACTCAACAGGTGGTTGTGTGGCTGGGTGACTGGACCCTGGTTTCATTCTCTTCTCTTTTTCTGGCTCCTTCTTTTCTTCTCCAGAGCGAGGATTTCTCCCCCTATTTATTCCCTCTGTCTGGCAGCTATGCTGATTCTTTCTCCTGTCTAGCTGTTGGCTGTTCAACTCCATATTAGAACAATCAGGTGTTTTAGGTAGGCAAAGTAACACAGCTTTACAGAGTTAAACAAATGTGACCTGAAATAATGCAACACATCTTTGCATCACTAAACATATATTCCACAGCATAAAAGATTGTAACATCTTAAACTAACATTCCACAACAGAAAACCACTCAATAGACAAGCTTATGTTTTTACTTTTTTGTTTTGTTTTGTTTTTCATATAGGACTGGAACTTTTAAACATTTCCAGGCTCTAGATTATAATACAAACCATATTAACCAGAAAATAAAAAACCCTTAAGATAAATTGTATGTTTATAGAAACCAAGAGGTTGTGGGATTTCTTTTTGTGCTTGAAATTTCATAGTTCCTAGCAAAATTATATGTGTAATAAATTTATTAATTACATAAAAAGAAATATACACTAACTGCTGAAAAATGGAGAGTCAGTTTGCTCTGGAATTCAAAAAATTGAAAAAATGATAAATGTATCAGTATATTTCAATAACTCATCAAGAGCATTCATGAAACTTTTAAATAATGTTCTCTGTGAAATACACATTATTTTTTCTACTCTCTTTACTAACTTTGCCATCTGTAAAGGTATGCTTGAATTATAACTTCCTACTTGGTTCTAGTATATGACAATTTAGTTGATCTCTTATAATCCAAAACCAAAACCATACGTCTTCTATGTGAAGCCCTACCATGAACGCAAGAAGTTCATATCACATTTTATCTGTGTAATTTTAGAAACACTTCTTCCTCTCCTGTAAATTTCCCTCTTCCATAAGAAAACGAAAACTTCTCCCCTCCATCCAGATCTAGGAAGGTGAACATCCAAACTGGCTTGGCTCCCACAAAGCCAGAACATGAAGTAGGAACAAAACCCCATGCCATTGTCCTTGGCTTCTCATCAGCCCTCATTGTCCGCCATGTTCAGAGAGTCCGGTTTTATCCCATGCTTTTTCAGTCACAGTCCAGCTGGTCTTGGTGAGCTCCCAATAGACCCTGGACTTTCCACAGGGCAGGGAACCCTGACTGCTCTTCGGACTGGAGAGGGAGAGGGAGAGGGGCGAGAGGAGGGGGAGGGAAATGGGAGGCTGGGAGGAAGCAGGAATTCTTTTTTTCAATAAAAAAAAATAAAATAAAAAAAAAGAAAGCGAAAACTTAAACTCAAAACAAATATCCAAACTAACACCCATACTTTTATACTGTCAGTGTTGGAAGCCATTCTTTTCCTAGGCTAACGAAGGATAATATAAATGATGTAAGGAATACATGTTTTGTTCTCAGGGCCTGGAAAGATCATTCCGCAGCTAAGAGTATTTGTTATTCTTCCAGGATCTGAATTCAGGTACCAGCACCCACATGGTTGCTCACTCAAGCTCCAGAATACCCAATGTCCTCTTCTAACTTCAACAGACACCAGGTACAACACAAACACACACACACATTTTCAAATATACATGCAGCAAACCACTTAAATATACTAAATAGACCTTTAAAAATATTTTCAAGTTATTAGCTAAAGCGACTATTAAAGTTATCCTAGTCCAGTGAGTCCAATTTATGTGTTTATTCACACCCACCTATACTTTAAAGCAGAGAGGAGGCTACCTATGTGTTGCAGCTTTTCAGCAGAGCACAACTGTACATCTTCTCAAGACTGAGTATAATAATATTCCCCTTAAATATATGGGGAATTCATGATCTTCATTTGTTTCAGGGGATGTTTATAGGTATAAAGCTTCTAAGAGTTGCTTAGAATATCATTTCTCAATCTTCCTAATTCTGTGACAAATTAACACAGTGTTGTGATGAGCAAATTAAATTGCTTTTATTGATATTCATAACCATAATTTTTCTGCTGTTATCAATCACAATGTAAATACTTTTGGAGATAGAGGTTTGCCAAAGGGGTCGTATAACCCCTAGGTTGAGAACCAGCATCTTAGAAAGAGAAATAGGAGGTTCCAGAAATAATGCAATAGAAATATGAACCAACTGAACTCATAATAATCACTAGCACTGTTATGAATCAAAATATAATTAGGAACAATTACTTTCACCTTTTTGTGTACCCAGTGTTCCACAAAAATTTAACTTCTCTTCCTATCCATTGCCTTCCCATCAAATACCTTGGAATTTTTAAAATCAACCCATCTATGAAAAAAGTTTCAGTTTACTTTCTATTTATATCATATGTTTATTTATTTATACTGTGGTGATCATATATTTTGTTCTCATATGAGTTGTAATAGTCAGAGAAGTGAAACAAGTCAATAGCAATAGTTATATAATTATACACTGTCATAAGTGCTATAAATGAAAATTCTATGAAGCTTGAAGAACAGGTTGGAAGTGTTAAATATGCCTCTACCTATGGGTGAGTCAACCAGAAAAAGTAATTATGGAAAATGAAACTTTATTAACACTCACAGGCAGGAGATAATTCATGACACTTGCAGGAAAGACTGAACATTCCCATACCATATGAACAGAAGCAAGGACATTGATGTGTGGAGTAGGGGGAAGTCTTTTATTTATGACACATTGATGTATTAACTTAGCAAATCACAGTTTTAGAAGACCAATCCTATGGTCAGTGATTGTCCATATTTCAACTTTGAGTGCCTTTGATATATGAACATTTTTCAATATAGTTATGTTTTCAGGAAAACATCACATGGAGGTAATTTTCAGTGGAGTAAACTGATTTCTTTCTTGATAAGGAAGGCAACTGTCTCTGTCTTAAAAGTGGACAGCAGACTAACTACATTAAAATGTCACATCTTTAAATCCTATCTCAGACTATAAATATGTACAAGCCAAGAAATTACTATTAACATATCATCTACTAGACTTAAGGGGCAGTTATTTGAGCCACAGTAGGAATATTAATGTCACAAGCTATCCAAAGATGTAGAAAAAGAAGGAAATGAGGAGACCAAGAAGGATGATATGAATTAGGTTAACTTTAAGTAGGATAAACATAGTAAAAGAAAATTTTCACACTAGTGTTGAGAACATAAAATGATACAAGTTTATTTTGTTAGATTTATGATGACAAAATCCACAAAAATTTCCATAATGAATATATGCAAAATCACTGCAAGAAAAAGCAATGAATTTTGTGGAGCTGATGTAACTCCCTTGCTCTATTTTTACTGAGCCATTTCAATAAAGGAGACAAAGTCTGAACGTACTAGAATCATGCTTATCTCTTTTATTGCCTTTACTGGTATCATTAACTTACAGTACAATATCGTTATGCGTAAATTTTTACTACAAATAGTTATGTTTTGGAAAGTCTGAATTTGAAATATGAGAAATGTTTGATGCATATCAACATTTCCTGTGAGCAGAGGCAGCTTCTGGGACCCAGTGGGTGGCAAAACCAGCAGGCATCCTGTCTGGGAGCAGAGGGCAGAAGCCCACAGATTAGAATAACCATGATGGTGGCTGGCAGTGGAGAAAACCAAAGCAGTAACATGCCTGGGGGTGGCGACTTGCAGCAGCAGTGGTGGGTGGCTTGGCCCAGGGAGAGCGCTCATATACACCCAGTCCTGGGGTGCAACTGGCCACACAATCAAGAAGCCTTCCAGGACAGGAGCATTTTCCCCACCCCCTCTGCCACAAGGTCTCCTTATTAGGAGGACAGGTTATTTAAAAGAGGGAGGGATCAGAGAATTGCACCTCTGTGTGAAAACACACACACACACATACAGAGAGAAAATTTTTGGTAAACAAAGCAGAATGGTCAAAGATTTGGACATGGTTAATGTGAACAAAATAAAACTAGTTAAAAAGTTAACCAGTAACAAAAGTTGGCATAATTCCAGTTTTAGAAAATATACCTGGCTCTGGTAGCTAAATGTTGTAATCTAAGAGTACCCAGGTAATAATGGTTAAATGTCAGAGCCAGGTAATAGTACCAGCTACAATGAAATAGAGCAAGCTATAGGACATTTGTGCTTATAAAATGTATTATAAATGTTAATATTTGGACTTAATATAAAAAGCTAAAGTTAAAGTTGCAACCATGAGAACCAAATGCTAACCAGAAACTGGAATGTTCCATTTCCTGTGGTAGAAAAACAACGACCTAGTGACCTAGCCGGGTGGTGCTGGCGCCTGCCTTTAATCCCAGCACTCGGGAGGCAGAGGCAGGTGGATCTCTGTGAGTTCGAGGCCACCCTGGTCTAGATGAGCTAGTTCCAGGACAGGAACCAGAAAGCTACAGAGAAACCCTATCTCGAAAATAAAAAAAAAAAGAAAGAAAAAAGAAAAACAACTACCTAAGTAATCTGGTAAAGTGCTTGAAACAGCTTTTAAGCCCATGAATCTCAATCTTTTGGATGTCGTACAGGACTAGCCTAGAACCAGATGATTCAACTGAGATTCAGAACATTAACCAAACTTCAGTTGTAAAATAACAATGGAAATCCTGTACTGACAGATCACAGCATTAAAAATATTAAAAACCAAAAACTTAAAAATGTGCAAATGTTCAAAGTCTATTCAGGTTTAAAAATGTGTGTTTAACCTCCTAGTCTTTGCTAACTTTGTTGCGCTTAAGGTTTTTTAAGTAATATTTTGTACTAAAACCTTGCTTAGTTCCCTGTATATGTTTTTAAAGTCAAACTTAAAACAAGTGACTAGTAACCCAATTTGTCTAATAAGAGATACCTAGGCAGCCCTAAAATACTTCAGAGATTAGAGAAATATGGCATTTAAAGTGATAATTTAAAAGTTTATATCAGTTAGAGTCTTCGAGATTCTATCAGTGATTCAAGGTCTCCAAAGAAGATTATAGGACATCGCGATGTCTTTACCTGGATGATGACTACTCTGACCTCTGGGCGAGACGCCCTAAAGCTACAATCTGCTGCCAGGACCCAGCCCAGACTCTGGATACTGGAGAATTGATTGCACCACTTTTGCTTAGACAACATATCAGTCTTTTCCATGTCCGTCTTCCACAAGAACTTAAGACTTTATGCGCATGGTGTAGCCTGCTGTTCCGATACTTCTGCCTCCAATACTATTGCGACCTGTATATGTCTAGATATGGATTGGTCCCTGACATTTCTAATCAATTCTGAAGCTGTTTGGTCTGTACTTAAGTATAATTTATTTATCCTTCTGAGATATCTGACAGTATTGATGCCTAGGCTAGCTGTAGCTTTGCTAAATTGACATCAAAAAAATGTTCTAAGATATGTAAAGGTCTGAGGATATAAAAGCTCATAAGCTTTAAGGGTCTAAGAAAATAATTTAAGATATAAATACAATGATATAAATAAATAATTGTTCCTCTGATAAGCTGGTAGAGCAATGACTGGTTACTGTTTGTGTCACAAGTTCAAGATTTTCAATTTCATTAGGTTGTTCTGAGCTTTTAACCCAAATCTATGAATTTTGCTTGGACTCAAAGGAATGAGTCTATTTCTGCTGTTTTACAGACATCTATTGTCTGCTTTTATCTATGACATTGATTTCAATACGGGCCTGGAAGTTTCAAATGTATTATTTTCCTTGTACATAAATTTTAACTTGTATTCCTAGTTTGAACTTGTCTCAACAGGTCTCCACCAGGCTGGCAGACACAGCCAAGCATCGATTGCTGACTATATGTGCTCAAAAAGCTGCAAACCGTGGACTTGCAGAAAACTGATATGGACCAATCCAGTGCATGTAAATGATGTTCCCTGATTATTCAACAGAGTCTGCAAACTGGATGCTTCTGATAAATACCCCATTGCCTGAATTCCCTATTTACTTTTGATTCACATTTCAGTTTTGTTATCCCCTGACAACAATGCCCTAAAGTCAGCCAGAAGCAGTTATAGAAAAGAATACAATGCCCTAGGATCCCTGGCTGTGATGCTAAGTTAAAAGAAAACTCCCTTTCATAGAGAGATTATCTATGGCACTGGATAAAAAGATGTTCTTTCTATGTTGACCATTCAGGGTTAGTGAAATCCATTAAAATTTAAAAAGGACTGGCCAAATACAAAAAAGAAGGAGAGGCAAATCAGGGATGGTTATTGGTCCCCTCTTCATATTAATCTTACTCATAAAACAAGATCGAGTCCCATGATTGGGCTCTTGCAGTCACAAGAAAGAGGAGGGAATGTGAGGATCTTACTTTGAAAATTCCATTTTAAAGAAGAGGCTTTATCTTAAGCCATATAATGAGATGGGTGGGGTGCAGTTCTCAGCTCCAGAAATGTGCAGCGATAGTAGCAATTTGAATGAATACCTTAAAATTAGCCAATTAAGAAGTTAAGGGACAAAGCTATAAAATTTAATGAGGTCCAGATGTTCTTGGGGGGCATTCTGTCCTTGAAGATACCTTGTTGGTTATTAATGGCTCTTTTTAGGTTTTCATGCCCAAAAACTGACCAATGGTTTTAGAAACTATCTTACCCTATGCCCTCCTTACCCAATCCCAAGACAACAGACTTGAACTCCCCTAATTATGGCATTTCTCCTTTAAAAGTTATATTCTCCCAGGGCTTTTCTGCACACACCATGCTGGAGTTCTAGAAACATGCTTGTCCAAACTTCTGTTTCTGTATTAAAAACCCTCATGTAATTTGCATCAGAAATCTGGCTCTGTGAATTCATTTGGGGACCAGAAACTTCAGAGGAATGGGCAACCCCTTTTGGAATTGGTGATCAAGGGTACTCATAGACTCCAAATATTGCAAACTAGTCATAGCTCTGGACTACCTCTGTAAATCAACGGTAAGGCCCTATTGCTGAAGCTACCACAAACTTGAATAGCAGACATGGAGAATTCAATATGGGTTTAGCCAGTAAGTTTCATCCCTCCTAGCTAACTACATAGACTTCTGAAAGAGAAAAAGTAATCATTGATTGTATCCAGCTACCAACCCTGAAAGCTACCATAGCAACTTTCCTGGAAATATAAGTCCACTGGTGCCATAGTAACACATGCTCTGAAAGTGACCAATAGATTTTGATTGGTTCTTAGACCCATTCTACAAGAGGGAATCAACTCCTGGCATAATTACTAGGACAAGGAGCTGTGGCTAGAGATATCACAAGCCCTAGAACAGATCCTACTAATATTGCTCTGCAAATGAGATATAGGGTTAAAATCACTCCTAATAACTTCTTGTTATAGACATAGCTTAATGCTTGTCTCCGACCTCATGAAAGAGGCTGCTTTTTTGCAAGAGGGCAGTCAACTTAGAGAAACACAACTCCTCAAGGTACACAGAATGAAAGACTTCAACGTGTTCAGCTCCAAATGGGACACCTAGAACAAAACCCATTCTTTTCAAGGTTCAGGAATAATTATAGAAAAAGAGGCCAAGCCGGGCGGTGGTGATGCATGCCTTTAATCCCAGCACTCGGGAGGCAGAGGCAGGCGGATCTCTGTGAGTTCGAGGCCAGCCTGGTCTACAAGAGCTAGTTCCAGGACAGGAACCAAAAGCTACGGAGAAACCCTGTCTCTGATGTGGGAGTGTCATATATCAATCTGTTGATTTCATTGGTTAAGTAATAAAGAAACTGCTTGGCCCTCATAGGTTAAAACATAGGTGGGAGGAGTAAACAGAATAGCATGCCGGGAGGAAGAGGAAGTGAGCTCAGACTCGACAAGCTCTGCTCTCTGGAGCAGAGAAGCCATGCTCCAGTCTCCCGGACAGACGTGAGCGATGAAGCTCCAACCCAAGATGGATGTGGGCTAGAATCTTTCCGGTAAGCGCACCTAGCGGTGCTACACAGATGATAAGAAATGGGCTAAATTAATATGTGAGAATTAGCCTAGAAGAGGCTAGATAGAAATGGGCCAAGCAGTATTTAAATGAATACAGTTTTTGTGTGTTGTTATTTCGGGGCATAAGCTAGCCGAGCAGGCGGCCGGGGTGCTGGGGACGCAGCCCCGGCCGCTCCTATTACAACAGAAAAGCAAGCCCGCTCATATTACAACATGTCTCAAAAAATCCAAAAAAAAAAAAAGAAAGAAAGAAAGAAAGAAAGAAAGAAAAGAAAAAGAGGCCAAGAGGTAGGTAATAGAGGTAAATGATTACATATATATGTTATTTAAATATATATTATATTAATTAATTCTAATTTAATTAAATAATTTAATGTTAATTAAATATATATTATATATATATGTTGTTTAAATTGTTTTATAGACACAATAGGTCAGTTGAATTCAAGCCATTTAATATTCAAAGTAATCTCAAATCAGAAAAAAATCTCATCAAAGAGTTGGGATGGGGAGCATGAAAACTTAGAACTCCCTCTTAAGTAATAGTCACTTAACAGCAATTACTACCCGGGATTAAGCTAAGTACTTTTCAAGTATTGCATCTTAGTTACAAAACAAATAATACCATTAACTCCAACAACCTGAGAGATGAAATAACTATCCTTTGCTATCAGCTACCACATGCTGCAGTAGGAACACAAATCGGTAGTGTGGGCTGGGTAGAAGATGTGCCCTAACAACACTGCAGTACTAGCATTTCAAAACGTTTGACCTTTTGCTCCTAATTATTTAATAACTACCATAATGCCAGAAAACAACAGCTATCATCATCTATTAACATTTTGAAGCATTGTTCAGGTGGCTAAGTGTCATGTTTTGATTTCAGAGTCCTAACTGTAGATGCTTGTATGACTTAGTTTTGCAGGGTTTATTTATAGTAATTTATGGAGACATATTTACATAACTATCAGATGTAGAATTTTCACTTTTTTATTTCAGCCTTATTTATAATGAAAAGCAAGGAGTGCCATAAATGACCCACAAATATACAAATTCCAGGATTAATACTTACTTGTTTAATAAAAAAATTCTCCTTTTAATTTCAATTTAAGGGAGAGAGGTACTGAATGAAAAATAATATAGAGGCCCATTACACAGATAAGAGCTAGAAAATTTGCTTCAATGTACTAATATGCTTTAATATTCCTAAACATCTACCTTACTTCAGAGAAAAATTGATTACTATTTTCAAAAACACACTGGAGCTCTCTGGCTCAATGTCTGCCTGGTTCATCCTAGATAAAACAGTGTTGAAAATTACGATCATCATAATCAGCGTAATCAATACTTTGAGAAGCTTGTGCATCAGCTGTGATAGCGTAAGAAATGCATTTACTCTTTTTATTAATCTAAGCTGCTATTTCAAGCAAGAGTGTCTTTGGGCACCTAGAGTTTTTCAGTGTACCTTTTGTAGGCAAATGTAACATGGTATTTAAAGTATTTTAATGAAATGTGATAGTCTCTACTATTTGAAACAAGATGTAAGTGTATACAAAGACAGACAGAGAGAGAGAGAGAGAGCTTCTTTATTTGCAGTAATAAAAATTTGGCTTCTTCCTTTCCGATTCGAATCCCCTTGATCTCCTTATATAGTTTTATTGCTATTGCTAGAACTTCAAGCACTATGTTGAAGAGATATGGTGAGAGTGGACAGCCTTGTCTTGTTCCTGATTCTAGTGGAATGGCTTTGAGTTTCTCTCCATTTAATTTGATATTAGCTGTTGGTTTTCTGTATATTGCTTTTATTATATTTAGATATGATCCTTGTATCTCTACCCTCTCCAAGACCTTTATCATAAAGGGGTGTTGAATTTTGTCAAATGCTTTTTCAGCATCTAATGAAATGATCATATGTTTTTTTTTTCTTTCAGTGTATTTTTATGTGTAGGGGAAGCCAAGCCAATCACCTTGTTTGTAAGGTGGGATCCCCTAAGGCTAATATTTACTTAAAAATCTTGCTGGTGTGCTCCCCGCCCTCTCTTGGTTTTGCTGCTCTTCACTGGAACCCTGGCTTTGTAAGTTGCCCCCTTTCTTCCCCTTATTAAAGCTGAATATGTATTAAAACTAGTCTCATTAATTCGATTTGCCGGTCGTTTACGCCGCTTCATCTGGCACCTGAACATGCGGCTTTTTGGATACCGTTCTTTTAGATATGTAGAGTTTATATTTAGTATAGATAGTATAATCTTCAACCTCCTCGAAGAGCTGTAAAAAAATGGCCTTTAATCTAACCTAGAATTCCATGCCAATGAGACACAATCACTCCTGGCAACACCGCACTACTCCCGAGAGAATATTTAGCACCAAAGACACTCCACTGGGAGCTTGTCTTCTTGGCAAAACTGGCCTTTGGATAAAGAAAAGCCCATACCTCGACTACTGATAAAGATACAAAATATCCGTAAGTGGATAAAATAGGATTGTCTTATTTTGCCAAGACAGGGTAGGATAGTTCCAAAAAAGTTTTTTGCCTTTGATAATGGTATGGCAGTTATGTTAGGCCTTAGTCAAAGTTGGTTGACTCAACATTGAAAACAAGACTTTGGATGATTGCCCAGGTAGTCAGTTGTCTCTACATTTGTTGCACATTTTGGAAGTTTCTTGTTTGTACTTCCTGGTTGCTTAAGTAATATTACTTCCCTTCTCAGATCTTGGATGGATTTGAAGATTATATAATTGTAGTTACTCTCTACATTATTTAGACTCCTTGAAATAAAATGTTTAGTAAAACTTTTGTTATATATTTCTTGCTTTATATTGTTTGTTATTTGTAATTTTATATTTATTATTTGTTCCTATTGTATATGGTTGTATTTGGTTTGGTTCCGTCTTATTTAGACAAAAGGGAGAGATGTAGGGGAAGCCCAGCCAATCACCTTGTTTGTAGGGCGGGATCCCGTTAGGCTAATATTTACTTATAAATCTTTCAGGTGTGCTCCCCGCCCTCTCTTGGTTTTGCTGCTCTTCACTGGAGCCCTGGCTTTGTAAGCTCCCCCATTTCTTCCCATTATTAAAGCTGAAAATATATTAAAGCTAGTCTGATTAATTCGGTTTGTTGGTCATTTACGCCCCTTCATATATGATGGATTACATTAATAGATTTTCGTATTTGAACCAGCCCTGAATCTCTGGGATTAAGCCTACTTGATCGTAATGAATTATTTTTTGAGGTGTTCTTAGATTCGGTTTGCCAGTATTTTATTGAGAATTTTTGCATCAATGTTCATGAGCAAGATTGGTCTGTAATTCTTGGTTGAGTCTTTGTGTTGTTCTGGTATCTGGGTAACTGTAGCTTCATAAAAAAAGTTTGGCAATGACTCTTCTGTTTCTGCTATGTGAAACACCTTAAGGAGTATCGAATCGGAAAAAAAGAAGTCAAACTTTTGTTATTTGCAGATGATATGATTGTGTACATCAGTGACCCCAAAAACTCTATCAAAGAACTCCTACAGCTGAGAAACACCTTCAGTGATGTGGCAGGATACAAGATCAACTCAAAAAAAATCAGTAGCCCTTCTATACACAAAGGATAGAGAAGCAGAGAGGGAAATCAGAGAAACTTCACCTTTTATGATAGCCACAAATAGCATAAAGTATCTTGGGGTTACATTAACCAAGGAAGTGAAAGATCTATTTGACAAGAACTTTAAGGCCTTGAAGAAAGAAATTTAAGAGGACACCAGAAAATGGAAGGATCTCCCATATTCTTGGATTTGGGAGGATCAACATAGTAAAAATGGCAGTTCTACCAAAGGCAATCTATAAATTCAATGCAATCCCTATCAAAATCCCAACAAAATTCTCCACAGACCTTGAGAGAACAATAATCAACTTTATATGGAAAAACAAAAAACCCAGGATAGCCAAAACAATCTTATACAATAAAGGAACTTCTGGAGGCATTACAATCCCTGACTTCAAACTCTATTACAGAGCTACCCTAATGAAAACAGCTTGGTATTGACATAAAAACAGAGACGTTGACCAATGGAATCGAATCGAAGACCCGGATATTAGTCCACAAACCTATGAACACCTGATTTTTGACAAGGGAGCTAAAAGTATACAATGGAAGAAAGAAATTAACTTCAACAAATGGTGCTGGCATAACTTGATGTCAACCTGTAGAAGAATTAAAATAGATCCATATCTATCACCTATCACCATGCACAAAACTCAAGTCCAAATGGATTAATGACCTCAATATACATCTGACCACACTGAACCTGATAGAAGAAAAAGTAGGAAGTAGTCTTCAAACATGGGCACAGGAGAGCACCTCCTACATATAACCCCAGTAGCACAGACATCAAGAGCAACAGTAAATAATTGGGACCTTCTGAAACTGAAAAGCTTCTGTAAAGCAAAGGACACTGTAATTAAGACAAAAAGGCAACCTACTGAATGGGAGAAGATCTTCACCAACCCCGCATCAGACAAAGATCTGATCTCCAATATATAAAGAACTCAAGAAACTAGACATGAAAATTCTAATTAGCCCAATTAAAAAATGGGGTACTGAACTGAAAAACGAATTCTCAGCTGACGAAGTTTGAATGGCCAAAAGACATTTAAGGTCATGTTCAAACCTCCTTAGCTATCAGGGAAATGCAACTTTGAGATACCATCTTACACCTGTCAGAATGGCTAAAATAAAAAAAACATCAAAGATAGCCTATGCTGGAGAGGATGTGGAGCAACGGGAACACTCATCCATTGCTGGTGGGAATGCAAACTTGTGCAACCACTTTGGAAATCAGTGAAGTAGTTTTTCAGGAAAATAGGAATCAATCTACTTCAGGAACCAGCAATACCACTCTTGGAAATATACCCAAGAAATGCCCAATCATAATACAAAAGCATTTGTTCAACTATGTTCATAACAGCATTATTTGTAATTACCAGATCCTGGAAACAACCTAGATGCCCCTCAATGGAAAAATGGATAAAGAAAGTGTGGAACATATACACATTAAAGTACTACTCAGCGGTAAAAAATAATGACATCTTAAATTTTGCATGCAAATGGATAGAAATAGAAAACACTATCCTAAGTGAGATAACCCAGACCCAAAAAGATGAATATGGAATGTACTCACTCATTAGTGAACTCTAGCCATAAACAAAGGACATTAAGCCTATAGTTGACAAGCCTAGAGAAGCCAAATAACAAGGTCAACCCAAAGAAAAACATATATAGATCCTCTTGGAAATTGGAAGCAAACAAGATTGCGGGGCAAAAGTTAGGAGCATGGGGGTGTGGGTGGGTGGGGTTTGGAGAAGGGGAGAGGGGGAGAGAGAAGGGAAAAGGGAAAGACTGAAGAGTGCTTGGGGGGGTGGGAGGTTGGAGATGGAGGAAGGACAGATATAGGAGCAGGGAAGAAAATATATACATTAAGGGAACCATTTTAGGTTTGGCAAGAGAGTTGGCTCTAGAGGGGATCCCAGGCATCCACGGGGATTTCCCTAGCTAGTTCCTTGGGCAGCAGAGTAGAGGGTGCCTGAACTGGCCTTGCCCCACTATCACACTGATGATTATCTTGAGTATCACCATAGAGTCTTCACCCGGAGATGGATGGAGATAGAGATAAAGTCCCTCATCAGAGCAACGAGCTGAGCCCCCAAGGTCCAGTTGAAGAGCAGAAGGAAGGAGAAGATGAGCAAGGAAGTCTGGACTGCGAGGGGTTGGTCCACCCACTGAGACAATGTTCCTGTTCTAAGGGGAGCTCTTCAAATCCAGAAGGACCAGGACTGAATGAGCATGTGATCAAACCGAACTTTCTGAATGTGGCTGAAAACGGGGGCTGACTGAGAAGCCATTGATAAAGGCACTGAGACTTGTTTCTACTACATGTACTGGCTTTTTGGGACCCTAGTCTATTTGTCTATTTGGATGCAAAGCTTCCTAGGACTGGATGGCGGAGGGGAGGGCTTGGACTTCCCACAAGGAGTGGGGGAGTGGGAGGGAAATGGGAGGAGGGGAGGAAGTATAAATTTTTTGAATGGAAAAATGAAATAAATAAATAAAAATAAATAAACAAAAATTTGGATGCTGCTTATTTACCTTATTAGGTTTTCCTAGAGGGTGATGTGTTGAAATAAGAGCGGCGGCCGGGGCTGCGTCCCCAACACCCCAGCCGCCTTGCTCGGCTAGCTTATGCCCCGAAATAACAACATACAAACTGTATTCATTTAAATACTGCTTGGCCCATGATATCTAGCCTCTTCTCGGCTAACTCTCGCACCTGGACTAGCCCATTTCTAATCATCTGTGTAAGCACCCCAAGGTGCGCTTACCAGGAAGATTCTAGCCTACGTCCATCTTGGGTTGGAGCTTCATCGCTCACGTCTGTCCGGGAGACTGGAGCATGGCTTCTCTGCTCCAGAGAGCAGAGCTTGTCGAGTCTGAGCTCACTTCCTCTTCCTCCCGACATGCTATTCTGTTTACTCCTCCCACCTATGTTTTAACCTACGAGGGCCAAGCGGTTCCTTTATTACTTAACCAATGAAATCAACAGATTGATATATGACACTCCCACATCAGTGATGTTCATGTGTGATTTGTTTGCTTCATTTATTCAAATAGCACAAAGCTAAGTTTTGCTAACAAAACAACAACACGGACTTATTGCAGCATTTTGTTGGGTTTTTTAAATTATAGGGTTTTTTTATTATTGTTACTGCTAACACAAATGCTATTTCAATTTCCTTGTTTTACTGCCCATTTGTTCCTGTTTTACCAGTGATACGAATGCACAGTGGTATAAAACTGCACATGGAAATGTGAAAGGAGCAACATTATGCTCTCCAGTCAGACCTGCTACTAATGAGGTCTAGAAGTATCCATCTAGAAGGTGGCTACTTATGGAAGCCAGTTAATTTACCCAAATGTCATTATATGAAATGCCTATTGTCAATATAAATTTTAATCACATTTCTGGCATACCATGAGAGGGATGCATTTTAAGTCATCAAATACACTCAGATTTGTTTCTAGAAATATGTTAATTTAACATTTTGGGTTTTTTTAAGGATCATCATCAAAACGACACCAGAGATATATACTTAAAATTATATATATTTCAAAAAGTGTAAAGTATCAGCATAAGGATGAACATTTACCATTGACAATAAATGCCAACTAAATAAATATCAGGTTGCCCATTCTGGAGCAGTTTGCTATGAGAAAAAAAATCTTTTGCAAAAAGAGTTCATGGCAGAGAAAAATATATCAGAACCTGTCTCAAAAAACAAAAATATGTCCCACAGTATTTGTGTTCTAGACATACTAGGATAGAGTCATAACTTTATTAAAATTAAGAAAATAAAATAATATGTTTTATTAGCAAATGAATATTTTACTAAAATTAGTCATAATATTTTGTCTGACTCATTCCTGTTGTGAAAATATCCTTGCAATATCCATGAGCCAAAACAAAGCCTGTGAAAGTCACACGGTCACAGTTACCCAAATAATTCTCTCTCATTTATGAATAAAAAATATGGTAATGTGGTTATGCTAGTGATGTCCATTAGCCTATGGCAAGGAGTAGCTTCTATATTCTTGACTGATTCTTTGTATTGTTAAGAACTGCTCCTCTTATTCACTATGGCAGTTATTGAACCCATACACTGTTACTCATCATATTTCATTTTTAAAAAAATATCCCATCCAAATTATTTATTATGAAACAGCTAACTAGTCATCCACGTGGTGGCACATGTCTTTAATCTCAGCACTTGGGAGACAGAGGCAGGTGGATCTCTAAGAGTTCAAGGACAGCCTGGTCTACAAAGCTAGTTCCAGGACAGACCCCATAGTTACAGAGAAAACCTGTCTCGAAAAACAAAACAAAATAAACAAGCAAAGAATGAAAAAGCTAACTATGCTCCTACAATCATTCCTAAAGCTAGTATCAAGAAGAAAGATGACTAGCTTTCCTCTTGCTTTTGTCATTCCAATACCAGAGAAAGAAATGTAGACCTTGATGGTTTTAAAATACTAAGGACTTCCACTGAAGTAGTAAAGTCAGTATTGAGAGAAATAAAGCCAAGTGTACAATAATCTCCCACACAGGTTATGGATATTCTCCACCTTAAATATACTGATCAAAATTATAAAAGAACAAAAAGGGAAAAAATCACTATACAAAAATCCCACAGGTAGAACTTCCCCATTGTCTCAGTGTGTGGTGCACCCACACACTGAGACAATGGGGATGTTCTATTGGGAACTCACCAAGGCCAGCTGGCCTGGGTCTGAAAAAGCATGGGATAAAACCGGTCTTGCTGAACATAGTGGACAATGAGGACTACTGAGAACTCAAGAACAATGGCAATGGGTTTTTGATCCTACTGCATGTACTGGTTTTGTGGGAGCCTAGGCAGTTTGGATGCTCACCTTACTAGACCTGGATGGAGGTGGGTGGTCCTTGGACTTCCCACAGATCAGGGAACCCTGATTGCTCTTCGGGCTGATGAGGGAGGGGGACTTGATCGGGGGAGGGGGAGGGAAATGGGAGGCAGTGGCAGGGAGGAGGCAGAAATCTTTAATAAATAAATAAATTAAAAAAAGAAATCCCACAGGTACCATAAGTGATCAAAAGATACCTGCTACTAACAGACAACATTATGGTTATTAATATGCATAGCTGATTCTATTTGTCAGATGATTTGTCAAGAAACAGTCTAGGTAGCAAAATATTAGGAGTGAGGACAGGTTTTAGATGACAGTCCTTGACACCCTCTTCCTCCTCCAGAGCTTACCTGCTTGTCCCAAAATAACATAGCTGTTGTATGAGGCTGCTTGTTCATTCCCAGCTTCTCAGCCCCAAAATAATCACACAGAAACCATATTATTTGCAATACTGTTTGGCTAATAGCTTCAGTTTATTTTTGGCTAACTCTTATCTAAAGCTAATCCATCTCCATTAACCTGTGTATCGCCATGAGGCTGTGGCTTGTCGGGTAAAGTTCCAGCGTCTGTCTCCAGTGGGGCTACATGGCTTCTCACTGACTCTGCCTTCTTTCTCCCACCCTTTAGTTTAACTTCCCCTGTATAGCTAAGTTCTGCCTTGTTATAGACCAAAGCAGTTTCTTTATTCATTAACCAATAAAATCAACAGATAGACAGAAGGACCACCTACAACACACAGCCCTCAAGCTATGCCTCTAGAGTAAGAGTTCAGTGTGCACTCCATCCCTCAAAATCCACTGGATGGTGTACTTTAAGTAATGTTGGTAAGTCAGTATTGCTTCTAAATGGAGACTTTTGAAGTCACTTGGCAGCAGTGGAGACCTTAGCCAACTGTAATTTGTGGGCTCCTGTACATACTCCACCTCAACACCAAAAATTCCAAAGTCCTCCCACCCCGAATCTTTATGGTAAAGTGATTTAACAAAGAAAATGTTTAAATATAACTCATCTGACACATACCAGTAATCCTGTCTCGCAGAAGGCTAAGGCAGAAAGATTCTGAGGACAGCCTGGGCTAGAGAGTGCCACCTTGTCAAAAACAAAAGCAAACAAACCAAAATCTTTGTTTTTCATGGTTGAATCAAAATATCATATCATGGGGAAAATGTTCAGTGTTTCCCCTTTCCAGAGGGCCCTGGAAAAAGAAAGTACAATGTTTATTATGTTGTAAATTCTCTAAAGGAATGCATGAACATTCTTAGATTGGACCATTTTGCTTGTCAAACAGGTTAGCATACCTAGTGAAGTTGTAATTGCCTCAGGAAACTGCTCATAAGTGAAGGATAACAATCAAATGGTTAAAGAATTGCAATTTACTCATGGTTAGAATTTTTTTTCTACAACATTCATACCCCCACCCTAATCTCTTCACAGAGCACCAACAGTTTTCCCACATAAACCAAACAAGATTATTCACACTCCCCAAAGTCATCCGATTCTTCAGACCTCAGTCTGAAGACAGATTCACCTCAGGACAGATTCACCTCAGGACAGATTCACCTCAGTCCTGGATGGGGGTGTGGGGGAGTGCTAAACAAAGATGGTCTAAGAAACTGTTGGAAACTCCTTTCTTTCAGGTTTGGGCAAATAAAGAGAACATGACAGAATTCTAGCCAGGAAATATGAAAGTAAATCTGTTGCGCTACATTGGGCTCAACATTTCTGTCATTTATGGAAGAGTTAACAGGAGTACTTCCCTTCCTTGTCTCTAGACACTGTTATTGTTTGGGCTATCTCAACCATGAGCCAATAAAGGAAGAAAGAGAATATACACAAAATGATGGTCTCTAACTAACCCTGAAGCAACAGCATTTGGCCATGAACTGATAAATGATTTATTCCCAGAAATAGAAATTAAGGTTATAGAGACACATGACTACACACAAAAACATATCAGAAAACCTCAAATCATCAACTTAATAGGTATACTGGACCCCGAAAATGGAACAACTCCCCCACATGAACACCATAAAGTGATAGATACCTCCCAGTGCAATGGCAAAGGTTACAGAATGATGACAATGATTTACAAGTAAATAACCCTGACTCTCACTGGTGTAGTAGGCTTTCTTTTGTGCCACCAACGAGCTTCAAAATTGTTGGGAGCCAAGCAGCCTAGTCTTGTGTCAGCATATGACCACGTGTCCAATAGGTTTTCTCAGGGCAAAACACCCATTAAAGTGAATTCTCACTTGGCAGGGACCAGTACCACAGGACAGAGCAGGAATCTGCAAAATTCATGCAGCTTGCAGGCACTTTTCTCTCTCATTATGTTGTTGATTCTTTGGGAAGTTTTTAGTTTTATCTTCTCAGTCACACATGTAACATCTGGATGTTCCCCTGGAAATTCTGTTCTTTCTAGAATATTTTCCTCTAAGGTTTAGCAGGGGACTAACACTTCTCAGATCTCTTATCTGGAATTCTTAACTACAACTCCTAATCTTGGGAACTTTTCTGACTCAATGGAGACAGGTTCATATGAGAAAAAAAACACTTGAAACATTAACCATGTTTCACAGTTGTGGAAAGGAGAGTCGGGCATGTATACAGAGAAGAGGAAAAAAGCCTCAGAAATACACATAGTGCCAACAAACTTACAAAAGAATTAAATCTGAAAAGCATTTAGACTTCATTGAATTGAATTTTGTCTTTAAATAATAAAGTGTAGTGTGGTTGCTTTAATAATGCACCCACAGTGTTAGTAATGCAAAAATCTACTCAAATGGGTTTAAATTCAGCATATTTACCTCATATATCATTCAAAGATCATATATCATTCAAAATTTGCCTGATTATTTAATTTTATTGGATTAAAAAAACATAAGAGTCTCTCATACTTTCAAAGACATTAAAGTGGGAAAATTATGATTTTTCCCTACTGTTTGTTCAGTTGAATTAAATTCTGTAAATACTGAAGATGAGTGGCTTGACATACCTTTCCAGGAGTTAGATTTGTACACCAATTAGACAGGAAAATCCCTCCTCAAGGGCTTACAACATAAAAGTGGCAACAAGTTTCACTGCGTGAACACAGCAAATACCAAGACCAGTTGTTTCTCTTTTTGTGGTTTTCCTCCTCTTACATCCACACCCTCTGTTGTCCACTCTAGGTCTAAACAGCACCAGCAGAGTCTCTTATTGGACTGTGTTTCCTGTTCACATCTTCACTCTCACCGTCATACTGCTTCCAGTCCACAGGAGTCACAAGTGGAACACCCCTTTTCTCTTGCAAACCAATCACATACTTCAGAAATACCCACTCCAGTTACAGCGTTGATCATGCAATCTTCTTATCCATAATCTTCTGCCAGTTCTTCTATGGAGGAAAAAATTCAAACTCTTTCACTTATAAATCCTCCTACAGTTCCCCTGAGACACTTCACATGTACTGTGGTTTATAGTTTAGTCTACTTGCAGTTTTTGTCATTGAACCTCCCCTGGAGAAGACACCAACTACAGACTTAGGTTAAATCAATATGTGAATTTTAATCTGTAAAAATTAATTTCCTTCTAGAATACTCTGTTCGAGAAGCTCTTCTCCATAACTTCTATCAGGCCAGCCTGTGAAGCACATCCTAGTGACATGTCAGCTCTTTTATTCATCTTGGCTTGCTAAATCTGAGCTCATATCATTGAAGTCCATCTCAATAGATATCACATCTCACATTATAAAGGAATAAAGTTCATTTTGATCAGAGCTTAGTGTGCACATGGGAACTTTCTTCTTTGTTCTGCATGCATGTTTACTAAGCAGGAGATACTTAGAAAACACCATAGAAAGACTAAAATGAGCAAGGCAACACAATAATGTAAGATCAGTTTCATTCATCTTCTTACCAGAGAGGCATGAACTTACACTCCTGAGAGTGACTACCTTCGGACTCCCTTCTGTAAAGTAGAAAAGTTGCAAGTGCAAAGAGACACAGAAGCTTCTATATGACACTGGAAAGGCAATGATGTGTAAGCAGAAATGTCACATCATGTAGCAAAAGTAAACAGGAAAGAATAAACTTAGTACCTAGAATGAGAACTGAAACTCATGAGTCATTTCCTTTTTTTAGGACTAAGCACCTCTGTGATCCCAGGCTTGCCTTGAATTTGAGCTCTTCCTCTCTCCATCTCCTTAATGCTGGAATTACAACTGTGTACACCAGGGTTGGCAGGAATATGTAGTTAAAGACAGTGTACATTCTCTCTAAGGATTTGAAACACGTTTGCATTTTTTTTCCGCTAAGAAAATTACTATCCATGCTAACATTGCAAAGCTCAACAAACTCTTAAACTATTGTAAGTACCATTCCTCAATTAAAAATAAAAGATTTCTTTGGTATTTAAGGCATAAAAAACATACCTTTCTGTTCCTCCTAAGCACATATTACTATCACAACATAACTCTATGTGAGACAGGCCTCTCACTGACTCCACTTCCACAGTCCCTAGGACAAAGCCACTGCCTGCTGCAAGCTCCCCATGTAAATTTCTGAATTTATTTTAACAGTTATATGAATTGTCAAAGTATGATTGATAGACTGAGGGACATTCTGATTTGTTATTTCTGAAGGAAATTTCCTCATGAATATTAAATTGAGCATTGGAAAGACATTTTCAAGTGAAATGACTTAAACTACAATACCTGGATAAAAATAAGCCTTAAAATTATCTTATTTCTACAGGATGGAGAAAAAGAAAAACTTGAATTCAAATAACTTTTTATTTCCATTATAATAATGTATCTAAGTGGTGCACACAGATTCACAGATAATTTAGGAAAAAATTTTGCTAATATTATAACATTATAATCACTGTGCTTTAGGATAAAATTTTAATTACTAGTGTAGAAATCAAAATGGATTGGAAATGTGTTTTATTTCTTAGAAAGTCATGTGTCACACCTGTAAACCACAAGCAAAGTTGAAGGCTTATATGCCCTGCAGAATACAGTAACTCTCAAAATGTAAAGAATTAATTTCAAATATTTCATTACTAAGTTGAGTTCTGCAAATAGTTTGAAGTCGTATCATGAGGGAGAATGACATAAGAAGAAGATACAAGATAAACTCCAGCCATGATGCATCAGGAAAACCCTGAGGCACACACTGACCTGTGAGACAAGGGATGGTTTCCCTGGAGAAGGGTAGAGATTACATTTCAAGAAGTGTATGGTAAGAAAAGTTAGTGAGTGAACATCACTGGTTGTTGAAGGAATGGTTTAGTTGTAACACAATAAATATCAGTGACAAACAGGCTTTATAACATGAATAGTTCATGGTAAAATCTTCTCTGAGAAATGCAAACAGGAAATAAGGCTTGGATTAGGCAGTGAAGATTAGTAGAGTGGATTGCAGAAGGCAGGCTCGGAAATAAGAGGAACCTAGGTAAGTGCTGCAATAGCATAAATAATAAGCAATAATAAGAATCGACCATATTTGGGTCTCTGTCTCTATCTCGATCCATCACCAGATGAAGGTTCCCCAAGTTCCCAGTTTTTGCCCGGCAATCTTGTCTACTTCCAATATCCCGGCGGATGACTATATGTTTTTCTTTGGGTTCACCTTCTTATTTAGCTTCTCTAGGATCACAAATTATATGCTCAATGTCCTTTATTTATGGCTAGAAACCAATTATGAGTGAGTACATCTTTTTGGGTCTGGGATACCTCACTCAGGATAGTGTTTTCTATTTCCATCCATTTGCATGCAAAATTCACGAAGTCATTGTTTTTTACCGCTGAGTAGTACTCTAATATGTATATATTCCACACTTTCTTCATCCATTCTTCCATTGAAGGGCATCTAGGTTGTTTCCAGGTTCTGGCTATTACAAACAATGCTGCTATGAACATAGTTGAACAAATGCTTTTGTCATATGATAGGGCATCTCTGGAGCACTGAACTGAGCTCAAGATCCAAATGAGGAGCAAAAGGAGGGAGAACATGAGCAAGGAAGTCAGGACCACGAGGGGTGCACCCACCCACTGTGACAGTGGAACTGATCTATTGGGAGCTCACCAAGGCCAGCAGGACTGGGACTGAATAAGCATGGAATGAAACCGGACTTTCTGAACATGGCGGACAATGAAGGCTGATGAGAAGCCAAGGACAATGGCACTAGGTTTCGATCCTAATACATGAACTGGCTTTGTGGGAGGCTAGCCTGTTTGGATTCTCACCTTCCTGGACCTGGATAGAAGTGGGAGGACCTTGGACTTCCCGCAGGGCAGGGAATATGGACTGCTCTTCATTCTTGAGTGGGAGGGGGAATAAAGTTGGGGGGAGGGGGAAAGGGGTAGGAGAGTGGGGGGAAGAGGAGATGTGTGGGAGGAGGGTGAGGGAAATGGGAAATGGGGAGGAGGCGGAAATTTTTTTTTCAACAACTAAAACAATAAATAAAAATAAAAAAAAAGAATCTACCATAAAAAAGATTATGCTAAGATCTGAACAAGCTGTCAAAGGAAGAAATACTGCTCTAATAATTTGAAATGAAAAGATCTAAAATGATTATATCCAATATATATTTTGTGATGGATTAACAAAAAAATACATTCTTATTTTATATTATTTATATCATAAATGAACAACAAAAGTTGGTTATAAATATTATGCTAATTATATAAGTAGTTAGTGTATATTCTATAATAATCAGTCAATATATATCCTATACATATAGAGATGTATGCATTTACTTACATTTATCAAGATAAATGGAGTCATATAAATAATCTTGTGGCAAATCCCAAATTCAAAATTATCATCCATTTTCTTTGTATAGTTTAACTTTTAAGGAGAAATGGCACATGAACTCATTTGTGGGGAGAGAGCCAAGGTACAAAATGCTAAAAACTTCATCTATAACTTGCCAGTGCAATTACCACATCACATGTCAGTGGCTCAAATCATTAACATCACTCGTTCAAGGTACCTGTGCAATGAGCTGATCACCCTCTTTAATTCCTAGGGGAGTGAGTGTTATTTCCATTTTGATGGGCCTAAGACAGCATGCTATTCATTATTAAGCACACAAATGACCCTCATTGTTAATAACTGGTTGTTTACAATATGGGGACAATATAGGAATATTTCTCCCAGAGAGTTAAACAAGGTAGAAAGTGTTAATCAGCTTTTATACCTATTTACACAGTGATTTTCAAGATGAGTTAAGCATGCCCTTGCAATACCAGTCTTTTACTATGATTGTGTGTAAGTCCCATGTAAGAAAACCAAGAACATGAAGGCCTTTATTTCCCAGTTTTGCTGCTTTTCCTCTTTGGTCTTTGAATGCTAAGTCCCTTTCTTAAACATATCAAGATCTCATGAAAGTGGAAAGCACCTCAACTTAGAGTTCACAGAACTCACACACCAAGGAAAATATTGCTGATTTTAAAGTAATACAAAATGTTTGCAAAATTGATGAGCTGAAAACCAGTTGAAAAGAGAGGTCATGGTAACTCTGAACAAGAAAGGGGTCAAGAGTGGCTGTTCTGCTGTTTGCCATGGTCCTTGGAGATGCACTAAGCTTGATCATTGGTTTCTGTTTCTGTTGTCTTCTATTTGTCAAATAAAGATGAATAGGATCAATTGAAAGTTCAGTTTAAAATTAAGGAGAAATGCAAGTTTGGTCTTCCTCTCCTGCTCATCATTCTCTGACTCCATACCCAAAACATTCTCCTGTAATTTCTTTGTGAAACCTAGGGCTTTCCTGACTCTAATCTCTTGATCTCAGCTCTCAAGGCTTCTCCACTTCCCAGTCAGAAAGGCAAATTGAATACTATGGGTTCACTAATTGATTTACTTTAAATAAATTTTCTGCTTCCAAGTATGTGAAGGTATTGTAGATTGCAAAAAAATAGTCCCATACTATCTCAGAATGGGGTATAATAAAGAATTTTTTATTCAGGGTTAGACTCACAGATCAGTAGCTCTCTAAATGAGTGGGAAATAGGAATCAAATCCAGCAGCCAAGAGCCTAAGCACATTTTTACATCTGTATATATTGAACATGTGGCCATGTCCAAAATACACCAGTATCTCAAGGAATTCCCACAGTACATCCCCTTTTGTCTAAACAAAAGAGTTATAAGCCAAATACAAAAGTATATACATAAGAACTAATATCAAGAATAAAAATTAGAATTACAACCAGCATAAACAATATCAAGCAGGAAACATATATTAAATGTTTCAATAGATATCCTATTTTCAGGAGTCTAAATCTTGCATTAGAAATGACTTGGCTAAGTCATGAGAGGAAAGTAACTATGACTATCTAGCCTTCAACCCCATCAAAGACCTGAGAAGGGAAATAATATTACTTGAGTAAACAGAAAGTACAATCAAGCAACTTCCAAAAGGTGCAATAAATGAAAGAGACAAGTGGCTACCTGGGCAATCACCCAAAGTCTCATATGCAATGTCAGAGCAACCAACTTTGGCTAATGCCTAGAGGAACTAACAGAATATTTTCAGAGTTAGGAAAAATTTTAAAACCATCTTACCCTGTATTGGTAAAGTTTGGCAGTCTTTTTTTTTCTTGTATCCTTCTAATCTAGTCTGGACACCGTGCATTTTGTCAGTGGTTGAGGCATGAACATTTCTTTGGTAAAAGATCAGTTTTGCCTAGAAGAAAACAAGCTCCAAGTGGAGTGTCTTCAGTGCCTAACATTCCCTTGGGAATAGATTGGTGCAGTCAGGAGCAATCATGTCTCATGTCAACAACCCTAAATTATTTAAATGCCATATTCTATAGTTTTTGAAGTGGTTACAGATTACCTATCTATGCAGAATATAATCTCTATGCATCTAATGAACCACATTAGTCTAACTATAACAAATATGAATGACTAGTAATCTATAATTCTTAATGCCTATATAGCTTAAAGACTAAGACTTCATATTAGAATATTAAATGTGTACCAGAACAATCTCTAAACAACTGTGCAGCAAATGAAGATAATGACCTAAAAATGTGAACATTGTATAAGTATCTTGATCAGAGGTAGAAATGTATAGTGCAATGTGATAAATATATCCTAAATTTGCATCATTATACAAAATATTTTAAGCAGAGGTAGAAACTTGTGTGTATATAATCTGACAAAATAAATTTGCATAGGTGTACAAATATTGTAAAAAGAAATAGGCACATATTCAACAAAACAAATATAATTTGAGTTTGTATCAGTATATAAGAATCTATACCAATGTAAATTGTCTATAAATAATAGCTCACAAGTATTCACTCTATTACTATTATTATTGGTGTGAGTAAGCTCACATGAATCTACCTATTATCCTGTCCACTTCTTCTTTTTACAAAAGAGATTCCTGATCCTACATAGCTTCCACCCCATTCACCAATCCTATACAACTTGTAATCAACCCCTAATAGATGTCCCTAATCCTTATAACAAACTTCTTTGGGAAAGGGGACATCATCTTTTTTAATTACTTCCAGCTGTAATGGGTGTGATGTTATTTCTATGGGATCCTGTAAAAGTAAAATGATGGTTAAGTTTCAAGATTATAGTTTGGTATAATTGTAAATATTCTCTGAGTAATCTGTAGGTTTTTTTTAAGTCCTTATTTGAAGTTCTGGCCAGAAAGTTGTGTTGCATGGAGGACCTGCTTGTTCTTCCCAGCCACCCGGCTAGCTTAGCCCCAAAATAACCACAGAGAAACTGTATTAATTAAATCACTGCTTGGTCCATTAGCTTAGCTTCTTATTGTCTAACTCTTACATCTTAATTTAACCCAGTTCTATTACTCTGTATATCACTACAAAGTCATGGCCTACCAGTAAAGTTCTGGCTTGTCTGACTCTTGTGGAGGCTCCATAGCGTCTCTCTAACTCTGTCTTCTTTCTCCCAGAATTCTGTTTAGTTTTTTTGACCTACCTAAGTTCTGCTCTATCAACAAGCCCAAAGCAGTTTCTTTATTCATTAACCAATAAAAGCAACACATAGGCAGAAGGACCTCCCATGTGAACATTGTAAGAAGTTGCACCATTTCAACTAACCAAGTTAAAATCATCCTGAGCAGCAGCTACACAAAACCGATCTTAAAGTAGTGCTATCAGCATCATCATATCAACAAGGTGGAATCTTGTTGCGGGGCCCCATTTTCTTTCTGAAAACTTCAAAAATTACTTCAGGAAAATTTATTGTTCATTGTGGAAAACTTAAACATATTCTTATAGACATATATGACAGAGACAAAAACAGGTATGAAGAAAAGTAAAATTTTTCCTAAATTCTTTCTTCTTTCTGCCCCATACCAGCTGGCTCCTGACATGAAACAGAAACTCTGAAATTTTCTTTTAACACCATGTTTGAATTTAGAGAAGGATAGCCATTGTTCAATTCCAAAGCCAGATTTAATTTTTAAGTGAGCTGCAATTTTTATTATACTGAGAAATTATACACACACACACTTTCTCTTTGCTTAGTTATTCTTTCTGGATAGTTATCTTTTCTTCTTCTTTAGGCATCTAGATGTTCAAGGTCTCTTTACTTTTTGAAGAATGATATTTTTCTGCAAAGTCAAGAAGAGAACCCTGCCCCAACCATTATGAGGTTTCCTTACCACCTGTATGATTGTTACCTCTGTGGATGAGCTATCATTTTTCTGTCTCAAAAAGTATCTCTTTTTCAAAAAAAAATCTTCATCAATTTTGATGGTATCCATACCTTTTCTTCTCCTATGACAACAAGAGTGAAGCCACTTCCCCAACATAGCACATTCCTGGTTTCCATTCTGAGGTCATCACATCCTTGAAATTCATTGGCTGATTAAATTCAGAAGTTTTTTTTCAATTATTCACTGTCTCTCTGCTGCCATTGTTCCTTTCTCATTAGCATTAAGAGAATTCAAGGTTAATAAAGCATTATGTCATCTATTTCTGGCAGAACTTTCCATTTCTTTCTATTTGTTTAGCATATTCTTTATAGTTTGATTTGCTGTTTCTATAATTCTGACCTCTAGGATTATTTGGTATACCAGTAATATGCTTTATATTATAATGAGCAAAAAGCTGCTTCATTTTATTAGAGATATATGCTAGACCATGATGGCCCTAACTTTTAATATATGAGTGATTACTGAATCAGTCTTTTCTGCTCAAAGCAGTTGCCTATTGAAAACCTGATTTGTCAAATTAAGAACCATTAAATCAATTCTGTACATGGAGAGGGAGTTTTGGTAAACAGAACAAAAGAACATACTTCAACATTAAAAATAGACACTACCTCATTATAAAGACATGGAAAAGATTTTCCAAGCAAATGGACTTAAGAAAGAAGCTGCTATAATCATTCTAATACCTAATAAAATAAACTTCAAGCCAAAATTAATCAAAACAAATAGGGAAAGCATAATTTTTTTTTCATCAAAGGAAAAATACACCATGATGACCTCTCAATTCTTAAAATCTATGCCCTAAACTCAAGTGCACCTATGTTTGTAAAATAAACACTGTTAAAGCTTAAATCACACATTGCACTTCACACACTGATAGTGAGAGAAATCAATACCTTATGCACACCAATTGGCAGGTTATCCAGATAGAACTAACACAAAAATAATGGAACCAATACTTGTTGTGAACTAAATGAACATAACAGGTGTTTGGAGAACATTTCACCCAAACACAAGAGAGTATATGTTCTTCTCAGTAACTTACAGAATGTTCTTCAAAATTGACTACATACTTCTTCACAAAGCAAGTATCAATAGAAACAAGAAAATTGAAATAACTACTTGCATCCTATCAGACCCATGGATTAAACCTGGATTTTCACAACAGAAAACTTTCAAACTTATGGAAACTGAACAATTCACTACTAAATGGCTATAGGGTCAAGGTAAGAATAAAATAAATTAAAGACTTCCTATAATTCAATGAAAATGAATGCACAGAACACCCCAAATTATGGGACACAGTAAAAGTAGTGCTAAGAAGAAAGTTCATAGTACTAAGTGCCTACATAAAGAAATTTAAGAGATTCAATACTAGCAAATTAACAGCATGACTAAATGCTCCTGAACAAAAAGAAGCAAGGTTAGCCAAGAGGAGCAAACATCAGGAAATAAACTGAGGGCTAAGATCTATAAAATAAAAACAAAGAGAAGAATACAAAGAATCAATGAAACAAAAAGTTGATTCTTTGAGAAAATCAACAAGACAAACAAACTCTTTTCCAAACTAAAAGACAGAGAAGGTGTGTGCAAATTAACAAAATCTAAAATCTAAAAGAATTAATAGGTCTTATTTTAAAACTTATACTCCACAAAAATAGAAAATCTAAAAGAAGTCAACAATAATCTCCATAGATACCACTTACTGAAGTTATATCAAGATCAGATAAACAATTTAAATAGACTTATAACCCCTAACAAAATAGAAGTTGTCATTGAAAGTTTCCTACCACAAAAAAAGTAAGATAGTTTTTGTTTAGGTTTCTATCAGCTTTTCAAAGAACTTACACCAATACTCCTCAAATTATTTCACAAAATAGAAATGGAAGGAACATTGACAAATTCAATTATAAGTCCACAGTCACCCTGTTACCCAAACCACACAAAAATTCAACAGTGAAAGATAAGTACAGGCCAATTTCCTGTATGAACACAGATACAAAAATACTAAATAAAATACTTGTAAACTATAAACAAGAACACATATGCTATAGGAAAATGTTCTGAGTACACATGTTACTCATGTTAGTTTAATAAAGCACTGATTGACCAGTAGCTAGGCAAGAAGTATAGGTGAAGAAACCAGACTAGGAGAATTCTGGGAAGAGGAAACACAGAGATGTAGTCATTAACCTGATGCAGAGGAAGCAAAATTAAAATACCTTACTGTGAGAAGGTACCAAGCCACATGGCTAAACATACCCAAGAATTATGGGTTAATTTAAGTTGTAAGAGCGAATTAATAATAATCCTGAACTAGTAGTCCAAACATTATATAATTAATATAGATCTCTGTCTGTTTATTTTGAATTGAATAGCTATGGGACTAGACAGAACAGAAACTTCCATATACACACATAAAAAAATGGACCATGATCAAGTGGGCTTTATCCAAGAGATGTTGGGATGGCTCAACATCAGAAAATAAACTTGGGACAGAGAGAGAGGTAGAGGGAAAAGAATGGAGGGAAGGGAAGAGAACATGAGGGTCCAGAATGGAACAGTTGGGGAAGGGACAGAGAAAGAGGGTAATAAAAGAAATATCTTAAAGGAGGGGACCATTATAGGGTTAGGGAGAAACTTGGTTTAGAAAAACTCCCAGAAGCCCACAAGAATGATCCCAGCTAAGACTCCTAGCAGTAGTGGTTAGGGTACCTGAACTGGCCTTTCACAGTAATCAGATTGGTGACTACCCTAATTGTCATCATAGAGCCTTCATCCAGTAATGAATAGAAGCAGATGCAGAGATCCAATCACTGGACTGAACTCTTGGACTACAGTTGAAAAGAGGGTGGAGGGATTATATGAGCAAAGAGGATTCAAGATCATAAAATTGAAACCCACAGAGACAGCTGACCTGAGTTTGTAGGAACTCACAGACTCTGGAACAACAGCTAGGGAGCTGGCATGGGACTGACCTAGACCCTCTGAATCTGGGTGACAGTTGTGTAGCTTTGTCCTTTGTGGGGATCCTAGCAGTGGGTCCAGGACCTGTCCCTGATACCTTAGTTGGCTCTTTGGAACTTATTCCCTATTGTGGGATTTCTTGCCTAAACTTGATATGGGGGGATGGAGCTTGGTCCTGCCTCAACTTGATATGTCATGTTTTGTTGACTCCACCTTCAGAATGCCTTACACCTTCTGAATGGAGGCAGAGGAAAAGTGGATGCGGGGAGGGGGGTGCATAGAAGGGAGTTGGTAACAGGGAACTAGAGGAGAAGAAAGAAGAGAAATGTGGTTGGTATGTAAAATAAATAAATAAATTTTTAAAAGGAAAAACAGAAAGTCAGTCAGTGTTATCCATAATATCAATAAACTGAAAGAAAAAAAAAACACATGATTATCTCATTAGACGCTGAAAAAGGCTTTGACAAATCCAACACAAATTTATGATGAAAAAAAGTCTTAGATGCCAGGCGATGGTGGTGCACGCCTTTAATCCCAGTACTCGGGAGGCAGAGGCAGGTGGATCTCTGTGAGTTCGAGACCAGCCTGGTCTACAGAGCTAGTTCCAGGAAAGGCTCCAAAGCCACAGAGAAACCCTGTCTCAAGAAAAAAAAAAGAAGAAAGAAGAAAGAAAAAAAATCTTAGAGACCAGGGATACAAGGGATATTCCTAAACATAATAAAGGCACTCTAATAACAAATGTAAAATTAAATGGATAGAAGCTCAAATCAATTCCAAAATCATAAACAAGAAAAGCCTTTTCACTCTCTCAATATCTATTTAGTACTTGAAGTTCTAGCTAAAACAGTGAGACATATAAAGCAGACCAAGGGGATACAAATTTGAAAGGAAGAAGTCAAAGTATCACTATTTGTAGATGATATGATAGTATACATAAGAAAACCCCAAAACTCTATGAGGGAACTCTTACAGCTGCTAAACACCTCAGTGAAGTACTGGATCCAAAATAAACTTCAAAAAATCAGTAGCCCTCGTATATACAAACAACAAACAGACTGAGAAAGAAGATGGGGAAATAACACTCTTCACAATAGCCCCATATAATATAAAATATCTTCAGGTACCTTTATTCATTTAAGTGAAAAACCTATATGATAAGAATTTCATGTCATTGAAGAAGATATCTGAAGATGGAAAGATCTCCAGTGTTCATGGATTGATAGGATTAACATAGTAAAAATATTACTAAAAAAATCTATATATTCAACATAACCCCCATCAATTTCCAACACAATTCTTTACAGATCTTAAAAAGACAATACTGAACTTCACATATAAAAAAAATCCAGCATAGATTAAACAATACTGTATGATAAAAGAACTTTCAGAGGCATCCCCATCCCTGATAAAAAAACTCCACTACAGACAAAATGGGAAGAGATCTTCATAAACCCCACATCAGACAGAGGTCTGATCTCCAAAATATACAAAGAACTCCAAAGAACTCAAGAAACTGGTAAAAAAAAATGCTTCTCTTTCATTTTCATTACTGGCACTCTTACCAAAAGCAATCTATAGATTCAATGCAATGCCCATTTAAATCCCAGCAAAATTCTTCACAGACCTCGAAAGAACAGTATTGAACTTCATATGGAAAAGCAAAAAACCAAGGATAGCCAAAACAATCCTGTATAATAAAGGAACTTCTGGAAGCATCACAATCCCTGACATCAAACTCTACTACAGAGCTACAGTACTAAAAACAGCCTGGAATTGGCATAAGAACAGACAGTGAGACTAATGGAACCAAATTAGAGACCCAGATATTAATCCACACACCTTTGAACACCTGATTTTTGACAAAGAAGCAAAACATATCAAATGGAAAAAAGAAAGCATATTTAACAAATGATGCTGGCATGACTGGATATCAATATGCAGAAGAATGAAAATAGACACATATCTATCACCATGCACAAAACTCAAGTCCAAATTAATCAAAGAACTCAACATAAAGTCAGCCACACTGAATCTTATAGAAAAGAAAGTGGGAAGTACACTTGAACGCATTGGCACAGGAGACCACTTCACAAATAGAACCCCAGCAGCACAGACACTGAGAGAAACAATTAATAAATGGAACCTCCTGAAACTGAAAAGCTTATGTAAAGCAAAAGACAGAGTCAACAAGACAAAATGACAGCCTACAGAATGGGAAAAGATCTTCAACAACCCCACTTCAAACAGAGGTCTGATCTCCAAAATATACAATAATCTCAAGAAAATGAACAAATAATCCAATAAAAATGGAGTACAGACCTAAACAGAAAACTCTCAACAGAGGAATTCAAAATGGCTAAAAGGCACTTTAGAAAATGTTCAACATCCTTAGTCATCAGAGAAATGCAAAACAAAACAGTTCTGAGATTCTATTTTACACCTGTACGAATGGCCAAGATCGAAAACCCTGATGACAACTTATGCTGGAGAGGTTGTGGGGAAAAGGGAACACTCCTGCACTGATGGTTGGAATGCAAGCTGGTATAGCCCCTTTGGATAACAGTGTGGTAATTTCTCAGAAAATTAGAAAACAACCTTCCTCAAGACCCAGTAATACATCTTTTGGGTATATATCCAAAAGATTCTCAATCGTGCCACAAGGACATGTGCTCAAATATGTGCATAGAAGCCTTGTTTGTCATAGCTAGAACCTGGAAACAACCTAAGTGCCCCTTGACTGAAGAATGGATAAGGAAAATGTGGTATATTTACACAATGGAGTACTACACAGCAGAAAAAAATAACGACATATTGAATTTTGCAGGAAAATGGATGGAGCTAGAAAACATTGTTTTGAGTGAGGTAGCCCAGTAACAGAAAGACAATTATTACATGTATTCACTCAAAAGTGGTTTTTAAACATAATGCAAAGAAAATCAGCCTACAAATCATGATCCCAGAAAATTTAGACAATAATGAGAACACTAAGAGAGACTTGTATATAGATATAAACTACATGGGAAGTATTAAAAAACAAGATCTTTGAGTAAATTGGGAACATGGAGACTTTGATGGGAGGGTTGACAGGGTGTTGTTGGGGTTTCTGTCCAACCCATTTCCCACAAACATTAAGTCCCAAAGAAATCACACAGAGGTCTACATTAACTATAAACTGATTGGCCCATTAGCTCAGGCTTCTTATTAATTCTTATAACTTATATTAGCCCATTATTCTAGTATATGTTAGCCACATGGCTCAGTACCTTTTTCAGCAAGAAGTCACATCTTGCTTCTTCTGTGTCTGGGCCAGGACTGGGTCCACTTCCCAGAATTTTCCTGTTCTCCTTGACCCACTTCTACTTCCTGTCTGGTTGTCCCACCTATACTTCCTGCCTGGCTACTGGCCAATCAACATTTATTTAAAATATAATTGATAGAATACAGACCATGGTCCCACACCAAAACAGGCAGGGTAGAGACAAGGAGGGAAGCAGAGGAAAATTTAGAGTTTAATAAAAATCAATTAAAAGAAGGAAATTGAAGACGACACCAAAAAAAGGAAGATCTCCCATACTCTTGGATAGGTAGGATCAACATAATAAAAATGGGAATCCAACCAAAAGCAATCTATAGATTCAATGTGATCCCCATCAAAATCCCAATACAATTCTTCACAGACCTTAAAAGATCAATTGTATATGAAGAAACAAAAAACCCAGGACAGCCATAACAATCCTGTACAATAAAGGAACTTCCACAGGCATCACCATCCCTGATATCAAGCTCTTTTGCAGAACTACAGTAATGAAAATAGCTTGGTACTGGCATAAAAACAGAGAGGTTGACCAATGGAATGGAATCAAAGAAGCAGATATTAATCTACACACGTATGAACACCTAAGTTTTGACAATGAAGCTGGAATTATACAATGGAAAAAAGAAAGCTTCTTCAACAAATAATGCTGGCATAGCTGGATATCAACATGTAGAAGAATGAAAAGAAATCCATATCTATCACCATGTACAAAATTCAAGACCAAATGGATTAAAGACAACAGTATAAATCTGACTACACTTAACCTGATAGAAGAGAAAGTGGGAAGTATTCTTCAATGCATGGGCACAGAAGACCACTTCCTAAATATAACATTAGTAGCACAGACACTGAGAGCAACATTAAATAAATGGGACCTCCTGAAACTGAGAAGCTTCTGTAAAGCAAAGAACACAGTCACTAAGACAAAAGGCAATCTATTGAATGAGAAAAGATCTTTACAAACCTGACATCACACAAAGGACTGATCTCCAAAATATGTAAATAACAAGAAATTATTCATCAAAATTCCAAAAAAAACAATTAAAAAATGGGGTACAGATCTAAGCAGAAAGTTTAAAACAGAAGAATCTCAAATGGCTAAAAGACACTTAAAGAAATGTTCAAAATCCTTAGCCATCAGGGAAATGCAAATCAAAACAACTCTGAGATACCATTTTACACCTATGATAATGGCTAAAATTAAAAACACCAATAATAACTTATGCTGTGGAGGATATGGAGTAAAGCAAACACTCATCCATTGTTTCTGGGAATGCAAACTTGTACAACCACTTTGGAAATCAGTGTGGTGGTTTCTCAGAAAGTTGGGAGTCAACTTACCTCAGGATCCAGCAATACCACTCTTGGGAATATAGTCGAAAGATGTTCAGTCATACTACAAAGACACTTGCTCAATTATGTTCATAGAAGCATTATTTGTAATAATGAGAACCTGGAAAGATCCTAGATGCCCCTCAACCAAAGAATGGATAAAGGAAATGTGGTACATTTACACATAGAGTACTATTCCTCAGTAAAAAATAATGACATCTTGAATTTTGCATGCAAATGGATGAAACTAGAAAACACCATCCAGACCCCCAAATATTGTATGTACCCAATCATAAGTGAATACTAGCTATAAACAAAAGATATTGAACCTATATTTCATGATCCTAGAGAAGCTAAGTAATAAGGTGAACCCTAAGAAAAACATATATAAATCCACCTAGAATGTTGAAATAAATAAAATCACCTGAAAAAAATAGGAACATAGGAGTGTGGGGGGAAGGGAGAATGGAAGGAGAAGAGATAGGAAAAGGGGGAGAAGCAAGAAGAACTTAAGGGAACAGGATAGTTGAGATTGATGAAGGACAGAGACAAGAGCAAGAAAAGAGATATCTTGACTGAGGGAGCTATTATGGGGTTAAGAAGAAACCTGACTCTAGAGAAATTCCCAGGAATCCACGAGGATGACACCAGTAAGGCCCTAAGAAATAGAGGAGAGGAGGCCCATTTTTATTTGCCCTGTAGTCAGACTGATGAATATCTTAAATATCACCTTCATCCAGCAACTGATGGAAACAGAGGCTGAGACACATTGGAGCCCTGGACTGAGCTCCCAAAGTCCAGTTGAAGAGTGGGAGGAAAGAGAGTATGAGCAAAGAAGTCAAGACCATGATGGATTCACCCACTTAAACACAGTCTACCTGATCTAATGGGAGCTCACCAATACCATCCAAACTGGGAAGGAAGAAGCAGAGAACCAAACTAGTCTCTGTGAATGTTGTTGAGAGTTGCATGGCTAGGGCAAAATTTGGGGCCACTGGCAGTGGCACCAATTTTTTCTTTATTGCTTGTACTTGTAATTATGTGTTGGTACACTACTGAGAATGTAACACAGACAAGATCACATAAAAGGAAATAGAGACTACAGAACAAGAAAAAGGACAAGGTCTGTAACACAGGCTCTGGAAAGATATACATATGAAATGAAGTGGAACATTTGAATAGAGTATAGGTGAGAAATTTTGAGAATAAAAGAAGATGATACAGGAAACACAGAGTGTGACAGAATGCACACAAAAGTTCACATCCTACCTACCACACAATAATATCGAAGGATACAACAAAGAGAAGCTGTCAACATAAGCAGAACCAATCAAAACTCAATGAACATCAGTGCTAGAAATGAATAATGCTAAAATAGGTGCAAAGTAACATATAATTAAAAATATAACAATAAAGTCTGAACAATAAGAGAAATAAGGATAGTAGAAAACAAACTAAACAAGACTTTTAATAAAACTTAAAAGCAATTACTCTAAAATTACCAGCAAATATATATGTCTCTGGTAAAATTAATCAGAAACACAAAATAGGTGTATTAAAATTAAATAACGAGGCTGTTGTAAATGGAGTCAAGGTGATATATTTGAAATTGTATCCTATAATTAAATCTTAGTAAAATATGGAAGTTGGTACATTTAAAATTTATTTAAAATTACAAAACACAAAATTGAAAGTCATAAATACAAAAGATATGGATCCCACTTTCAGTTAAAAAGCTTCAGAGAAACCAAGTCTCGAAAAACCAAAAAAAAATCACAAAAATCATGAGAAAGCTTACAAATGCTCCTTATTCCACAGCATGGACTATTATACTTTGTTTGGACTCAGGCCAGTATTCAGGAAGAGGAGACCATAACTGAATGGTGGATGTGGGACTTGGTCCAGAAAAGAGTAAATAAGCCTTTTCTCTAGTTCCTGACACACTTAAAAATTCACACATGACTACAAAAATTCATGCAAACAAACACATATATCATTTCAAGAACTTGCAGAAGACTTAATAATGATATACTGTGATTCAAGGTCTGCAAGTGACATGCTTAGGTGAAATCTTTAATACCCAGAAATGCTGACATAGGAAAGGCCTCCTTCCTTCACAAACTGAATTCATCTAGCTTGTCCCAGTGTTTGCTATGCATACTAAATGGGGAAGGAAATAAGGGAGTTTTTTGTTTTGTTTCCTTCCTTTTTTTATTTTAAAAAAATTTTGTGTATTATATTCTGATAACTCAGTTCCCCTTACTCCTCCCATATTCTCCCCACCTTCTACCCACCAAACTGCATGACGTTTCTTTCTCTCTCTCTTTAGAAAACAAAGAGACCAACAAACAGAATATTAAACACACACACAGTATATAAAAACACAAAATCAGAACCAAAAGCAAAAGGTGGGTAAGACAAAGTATGCTCAAACAAGGGACTATGGCCCAAAAAGTAGATAAAAACATCGATGAATTAATTTTGTATTGGCCATCTGGGGCAGCTCATAGGCCTACCCTTACATGTGGTTAATAATCTCAATGGTTCTCCATTAGAGAAAATAAGTGGGTGTCAATTACAAATAGCCTCTTAAGGAAAGAAGCCCAAAAAGAAAGGAAACAAACAAAAATGCTGTGTTGTAGACACATAGGAATCATATACATACGAGTTCACAGGTGGCAGCACATGCAGGGTCTGCAAAACTTCAAGCCAGATGAGATTCCAACGCTGAAAGGAAGAAGTAAGTCTTAACTGTGTGTATTTATCTATTTTTGCTAGGGACACCCAGTAACTGCAAACCATTTTAATGGTTTTGGCTGACATGGCTTTAGTGGGTTTCACCATATGTCTGAGAGCAAGGAAGCTTGAACATTACCATCTTCCTCCAATAGATGTGGACTTTTTGTCATTACAGTTGCTGGAATACAATGTGTTTTGTTGTCTCATCCAGGGTCCCTATAGTTGCTTCATAGGTACTTTCTTTCCATTTCTTTGCATGACCTTCAACTTGAACATATTTTGTGTACTATTAACATTTTCTAAGAATGAACTGGAGCATGTACAAATCAGAAAGCTAGATCAGCTGATGGGTAACACACCTGAGCTTGTTAGTGATTTAGATTATGAAACATTGCCCAAAAGATTTGAGTAAGGGTAACTCAAGTCATGTATACATTCCTATAATTTTGAAAAAAGAAATTTTTGCTTTTTTATCCTTATACCCAATTCCCAGGATTTCTTACCTCCCCCCCAAAAAAATTAATAGTGCATTTCTATTCAGGGATGAAAGTGACATTTTCTCAAAACGATGACATCAAGAGGATCAAAAATGTTATAAGCAATCTGTCGAGGTGAAAGAGGAACTCTCCAAATCACTTTGGAGGAAGTTAGTTATATAAGGCATTCTTGAGTTAACCAACATAATCTGTGCTGCTATCTTCAAAGGTTAAATGTTACATTAAAAATTCATATAAATCTTCAAATATCTTAGAAAACACAGAAGGATGACATTATCTATAATACTGTTATGAAAATATAGAAGGGAAACTCTCATTTTCCTTTCCTTACCCATGCATTGGTAAACAAAAGAGTCTGAAGACATATGGCCAATTGGCTCCACAGAAATCCTTGCTTAAGCAATCAAGAAATAGGAAAGGCCTTGAAAGCAAAATTAACATTAATGTTTCTCATTAGTTTCTTTCACTTGTTCATTGCCTCCATGGCTTACAGAATGTATGTTCTTCACTGCCTTTCACAGTAAAGGAGATTTTATTTAAATTATACTACCTATGTTTTGACTTGAATAAGAGTAACAAAAGTACTGAGTTTTGAGCAACAATTTACAGTTAATTTTTTAGGGGTGTGGTTTTAGTACTGTTGTTCCAAGAACATGACCAAGTCTTATAATATTTAGAACCTTGATGTTGGCTCAAAACATCTATGTAAATATAATTTTTTGTTATACATCTGTCTTCTAAGTACAGAAAGACCACTGCATGCTTTTACAGAGCATTCAAATCAGGCACTATACCAGTCCCTCATTGCATGGGAAGGCAGCTTCACTGTGCTAAATTCATCAACTCTTATGGCAGGCTAATATTCAAATCTGAACCATGTCTTTGGTGTGTCTAAGAGTACATTTGTCAGGCAAGCTAACTTTTGCATTCTCCAGTAGCGAATCATGATTTTACTTCTATGGAACTAATCTGAGTCAATAGGAAAATTTGTCAGCTGTTCTGCAGCAGAAAGAAGCATATGAGCAAGGAATTCTAGGCTGAGAAGGGATTTGTAGTGTTTTACAAAAGGCTTTAATCAGCTGTAAGGGCAGATAAAGAGATTTGTGATGTCATGGGGTGTGAAAGGGCTGTAGATTTCAAGGTGGCACTTGTGGTACTTCTTTATGGATTGATTCAAGGCTACTGTTTGTAGAGGTGAAGCTACTTGTCTTTTGCATTAGTATGGAGAATGTACCAAAATCCCACTGCAGTATTTGATGTTTGTGATATTCAAAGAAACTCATTAGGTGTTGAGTCTCTTCTTTGTAGTTGGTGGCTCAAGAACCAAGAGTATGTCTTAACCATATTTTGAGATATACTCCAAATAGCTTCCCAGATGGGGACTCGTACAGGAATTTTAAATATGACTTTATTCAGAATCAACTTGTTTTGTCAGATAAATCGTTATGTTACATCTTAAATGGCTTTTCAATAGATATAATTATAAAAATCATAATCACAACAGAATATGAATACACAAGAAGCAGGAAGAGCACGGAAAAATACTACAGAACCTAAATTTTATAGCCAGCAAAAGTTATTGTGTGTTTTGAATGAGAATGGCTCCTGGAGGCTATCATGTTTCAATGCTTGGCCCTCAGTTGTTGGAATTGTTTTAGAATGATTAATATGTGTGGTCTTTTTAGAGGAGTATCACTGTGGGTAGATTATGTGATTTCAAAAGAAGCTAATGTCATTGCCAGTTAGCTCTATCTATCTATCTATCTATCTATCTATCTATCTATCTATCTATCTATCTATCTATCTATCTCTATCTCTCCTTCCTGATTGTAGATCAGATATAAGTTTTCAGTTATTACCTAAATATCATGACTGCTTGACTGCCTCCTGCCAGGCTCTCTGTCATGATAGTCATAAACTCTCACCCTGTAAAATCATAAGCTCTGAATTAAATGTTTTATTTCATAAATAAATTTTCCTTGAAAATGGATATATATTTACTCAAACTCTAAGGGAATCTATTGTCAAAACGCCAAAATATCTGAGAGAAATGTGAAATACTTTATTAGTGAGGAAGAATATGAAATACTAAAAACTCAGATCTATATAAAAATTAATATATAGAAAGAGAAAAAGTGAAACAAAATCTATTTCCTGCATCTTTAGGCAACTAAACTCTACAAGCTGGAATTATGAAATGCTATGTAGTTCTACATATATAATAATATGTAATTGACAAAAATGTTAGAAAACAAAGCAAAAATTATAAATATTAATTTATCAACATGTTTTAAAAATCATCTGGAGCCAGATGGTGGTGGAACATGCCTTAAATCCCAGCACTCAGAGATCTCTGTGGGTTTGAGCCAGCCTGGTCTACAAGAGCTAGTTCCAAAGCTACAGAGAAGCCCTGTCTCAAAAAACCAAAAAAAAAAAAAAATCAGCTGGAAGGTAGGGAATCTCAGAATGGAATCTGGATTTGTAACAAGAGAATTAGATGCACTCCAAATAACATAATGGAATTCAAAGTGGAGGGGATACATGTTGTAGGAGGTTTCTTGTTTGTTCTGAGCACTCAGCCCCAAAATAATCACACAGAAATCATATTATTTGCAATACTGTTTTGCCAATAGCTTAAGTGTATTTCTTGCTAACTCATACTTAAATTAACCCATCTCCATTAATCTATGTATTGCCACCAGGCTTACCAGATAAAGTTCCAGTGTCTGTCACCTATGGGGTTACATGGCTTCTCCTTGACTCTGCCTCCTTTCTCCCAGTATTCAGTTTAGGTTTTCCCACCTAGCACTATTCTACCCTAACAGGCCAAGTCAGTTTCTTTATTAACCAATGATATTCACATCATACAGAGGAGAATCCCACATCAGATGCAATACTAATCTACATAGTAGAAAGTTACTTGAACATTTATGGCTAAAACCAAAAAGTAGACAATAGATGGTGAAGTTTTTTCTTGTGTGAGACTAATATTTATGAAAATACTATGGCTGTAGAATAGGACTAAACAAATGATGAAGGACTTGCCATCTAACTATTGAAAAGATGATTTCAGAGAGCAAAGAGGAAGACCAGAATAAACTGTGTAGCACTGAATTAGAATTGGAACATTTATCAGAATTTGTCTTTAGCTGATATAGATAAAGATATAGAGAGCATGGAATTATTTTAGATGTATATTTATTCATATATTAGTATACACACATGCATTTTCTAATTCTTATCAATTGAGAGGGCCTAGAAATTATAACTCCTTAGTGTGTTGTTAGTATACATTCAACTCCAACATCATGTTTTTAAATTCCACTCTCTAATAAAAGCAAACACAAATAGCTGGGCTATATGGTACTCAATTTTTAATTATTTGAGAAACCTACTTCTTGATTTTACTATGATTTTTCATGTTATAGAAAAGAAATCATCTTTATAGAGGAGGTATTAGAATACTTATTTAATGGTAACAGATTGCTTTCTTTTCCTGCAACGAAATATTATAACCAAAAATAATGATGGGGAGCAAAATATTTATTCAGCTTGTACTTTCATATTACATGATTGAAGGAAGCCAGGACAAGAACTCAAACAGGATAGGAACCTAGACACAGGAGACAAGGAGGAGTGCTGCTTACTAGCTTGTTCCACGTGGCTTACTCTAACTTCTTACTTATAGAACCTGGTCCACCAACCCAGGATCAGTACCACCCACATTGTGGTGGGCTCTTCTGCACCAATCACTAACTAAGAAAATGCCCTAGAGATTTACCTATTGCCTGATCTTATGGAGGCATTTTCTTAAACGAGGTTCCTTTCTTTCAGATGACTTTAGCTTGTGTCAAGTTAACATTTAAAATAATCCATCAGACTGAAGTTACCTAAATGATATCCTGATATCCTGGTTTAACTCTAAAACACACTAACACAAAGCTGAATAATTTTGCCTTCTAGTAAAGTACTAACTAAACATCTGTTGGTTCTTGCTCTTTAATTTACATAGAATGATGATATAAATAGTTGGAAGAGTAGAAACACATTCTACTATGGAAGAATTACAAATCATTTGCAGCTACTCTCCATTTAAGTAGTATGTAGGAGAAGGGCCACTTCTTTGTTCAAGATGCTCATAACCAAAATAATCACATAGAAACCATATTCATTAAAACACTGCTTGGTCCATTAGCTCTAGCTTCTTATTGGCTAACTCTTATATTAATTTAACCCATTTTTATTAATTTGTATATTGCCACATGGCAGTGGCTTACTGGCAAAGATTCTAACCATGGCTTCTCCCTCTGCCTCTTCTTCCCAGCAGTCAGTTCTGTCTTTCCAGCCTACCTAAACTGTGCCCTATTAACAGGCCAAGGCAGTTCCTTTGTTCATTAGTGCTAATCACAGCACATAGAAGGAACTCCCATATTACCTCCCTTTTTCTGTTTAAATAAAAAGGCTTTAACTTTAACATAGTAAAATTACATTTAACAAAACAGTTATCAAGCAAGAATTACAGTTTTAATATGTATCTCTTTTATCTTTTATCATAACTAAGGAAAACTATAACCATAAATTCTTCAACTCCATCAAAGAATCCAGAAAGCAAGTAAACAGGAAGTGCATTGCAAGCAACTTCCAAAATTTTAGAACTGACAGAGACAACTCGCTGCCTGAATAGTCACCTAAAGTTCTTTTGTACCATTGGGGCATCCAATCTTCAGCACACAGGCCCATAGTATCCAGCAGACTTTTCCTTGAAGCAGGCAGTTTCAAAGACAGTTCTGTCTATATTGGCAGTTTGCCAGTCATTTTCTTCTTTATTGTGCAGAATGTCTTGCAGACTCTTTCATGAAACAGGAACCCCAAAGGATCATGTCACCTTTAGGCAAGTTCAGCAATCATTTCTCTGCAGGTCCTGCATGACCAGTGAAGCAGTCCAGGTAAGAGAAATTTCTTGCCCAAATGGTCAACCACTCCATAAGGAGCCTCTTCGATGCCCATCTTCCTCTTGAAGTAATTGGTGCTGCCAGATGCAGAAATGTCTCATTGTCATAAAAAGTCTTAAGTTCTTAAACATTTTAAATGTCATATTTTTAAGGTCTCTGAAAGATTTGAAGAATACCTATTTAGCTGAAACATATCTCTATACATCTAGAAAATCAGTAGCACATACAGTGAGAACAAAAATCAATAAATGGAACCTCCTGAAACAGAGAAACAAGACAAAGCAATAGCCTACAGAATGGAAAAAGATCTTCACCAACTGCCACATCTATAATAGTCAAGCTATATTTTTAATTATATATTACATTTTTAAATGAGCTACATAAACACAACACCTTAATCAAGATCAGAAATACATATATAATAATAAAATTGGCCTTAAAATCAATAAAGCAAGATCTACACCAATGCAAAGTATCCATCTCTATAGCATCATTTTCAACTTCTGCAGTACAAGCTGTTATTAGTAGTTGCTTAAAAATAAATGCAGTATAAGAGAAAGAAGTCATGCAATAGTCTGGAAATCCAGAAATATCAGATGAACAACTTCAGTGCTACTGATGATACTGTGAACACTGTGGTAAGACTCATTTAAATTTTTTTTTCTCGGGAAACCCATGACCCAAACTAATCCTGAGAAAAGCATCAATTTTGGTTGATGTTATTCAAAGCAGTGTATTTCCCAAAGTGATCAAAGAATGTCTTAAAAAACTGTTACTGTCTGGGTAAGCCTCCAGAGACAAAGGATTAAGGACACTGTGATGCCCTATATAAGATTCTAGCACAGGGAAGCATATATTGAGCTAAATGTAAGGAATTTTAAGCAAAAATGTGGCACTGATTAATTTTCATGGATCATTATTGTGTTAGTTTTTGGAAATTGTAGCATAGAAATCTCAGAAGTTTAAAAGAGGAGAAACAGTATCAGTATATAGAGATTCTATGTGCTCTCTTTGCAACCAGATAATAAATAGAAATGAATTCTAAAATTAATAGTTTATCAAAAAGCTAATACCAAAAGAAATAGAAATATGATCATAATATCTATTAAATAGCTGAAATACTTGTGTTACTTCTCCACAACATTTGAATTATTAATCAGTGCAAAACACAAATAATCCATTTGCAAAAAGAAAAGTTGTATTTTGACACACAGGTCATGATCCATGTCCATCATCAATTAGCCTTTTTGTTTTACTGTCTTAGCAAGAACACACAACAGAGAAGAACTGCTTTTCTCAGGCAAGAAAGTAGTAGGAAGAATGAGGAAGTATTTGAAGCTCCATTTTCACATTTGAGAACATGGTCACAGTGACCTGAGAACTTCCCATTACAACTCATGCTTTAGAGGTTCCTTCACCTTTCAATAAATTGGTAACTAGAGACAAATCATTGATGTATGGACTTCTGAATGGAAATTAGGATCCAAACTATATATTAATTAAAACCTTTTCAGCAAGATAAAAAAATACATGTGGTAGAAATAAAAACTTAATCAAATTTTCCTGATGAACATTTACTTAGTTTTCCAAATTTTAAGTTGAAATTGTTCTCTATTTTTCAGGCTTATTGTTCTGCTTATCTTATTAATTTTCTACTCAGTGATGCCATTCCCATTGAGATACAGAAACACAGAGACATAACCTACGAGAGAAGGCTGGAAGCTGTGAATGTGTGATTTTAGCCAAGCAATTCTCAAGATAGTTGAGCACTACTAGGGAATGGGTCTGACTTTTAGTGTCCAGCACTGAGAGGGCATCTATATCTGTTCTTTTAAGCCACATATTTAGTGGTTTTTGTTATCACAAGTCTAGGAAATTAATGGTTAAGGGATTTACTGGGAATTCCAAGGTAATTATGTAAGAGGAACAAATGGAGAAATGCTGAATTACAAATACCTAGGAAGTTTGAGTATGGTTAATGCCATAACCAAAATCATCTTTTAAATTATTTAATATTTAATTTTTTATTTATAATAATTGCTTAGAAATTTTATATTTATCAATTTGTCAAGATTGTGACAAAATAGCAACATGCTATCCTATGTTCTTAATGTTTTGATAACTAGGATATTATTGCACAATAATTTAAAATTCACAGCATCTGTGGCCCTATGAATTTATTACTGTTTCATAAACACTTTTACTGTTGTATTTGAGTTGTATTACATATATCCATTTCGTAGTCAAATTAATATTGAACAGATTTTTTTCTTTACATCTTTCTTTTCCTTTCCTGTTCAGGAATTAAAGTTCACTTTCTTTGCATCCATATCTATGCAAAACAAAAATCAGGATATACTTTCATTTATTTTTTTATTGAGAAAAGGAAAAAAAAAGTTTCTGCCTCCTCCCAGCCTCCCATTTCCCTCCCCCTCCTCCTACCCTTCTTCCCCTTCCCCCACTCCTCTCCCCCTCCCTCTCCAGTCCAAAGAGCAGTCAGGGTTCCCTATCCTGTGGAAAGTCCAAGATCCTCCCCCCTCCGTCCATGTCTAGGAAGGTGAACATCCAAACTGGCTAGGCTCCCACAAAGCCAGAACATGAAGTAGGATCAAAACCCCGTGCCATTGTCCTTGGCTTCTCATCAGCCCTCATTGTTCGCCATGTTCAGAGAGTCCGGTTTTATCCCATGCTTTTTCAGTCACAGTCCAGCTGGCCTTGGTGAGCTCCCAATAGATCAGCCCCACTGTCTCAGTGGGTGGTTGCACCCCTCGGTGAACATATACTTCAATCTTAAAATAATGTGAAGACTAGATAGACAGTTTGAAATTGATGCTGTGTGACCACACTCTCACCAGAATAGCTATAACTAGGAGACATTATTACTCAAGGATATGTTGCAGCTGACTTTCAGCATTGTTTTTGTCTTTAAATACTGAGATATACATACTTTCTATACTGAGCTATAATTGTCACATGAAGGTATAACATAGCTCATTGTTAAGAACAGGAGCTATCACAAATCTCGTTGTAACAATATCGTTTGTCACCCAAAATAAATTATTACAATAAGTCTGATTTGAACTACTACTATTACAGAACTAAAGATGAAAAAGAAGAAAAATACAATTGGCCATTTTATTCACTGGTTTGACCATTTCTCATTACACAAGATTGTATTCTTCATAAAATGTTAAGATTAGTCTGTGAACAATTAAATAACAGTTTTATATATAATAAAAGGCTCTCCAATATGTCAGCATATAGTTAATTTCTAGTAAATTATTTTACACAGAAAATGAAAATTTCTGTGGCATTAATAAAGTTACAGTGGACTAAGAATTTCACTTGTTCTTTACTACAACCATAACATGGGTCTATCTTCCAATTGTATTGCTATAGAACAAATACTCTAATATAATTTTAAGTTATTTTTGAGAAACACTTTGTAAGTAGAATTTTATTCCCTTATATTACCTGATAGAAAAGTTTCTATTATATAATCAAATTTCTTTCTGTAGACACACTTGTTTGTAAAATGGGAATATTAATATCAATATTATGTTTAATTATAAATAATTAGGGTTTTAATACAATTAATGATTAAACTGGAATTAGCAATAACAAAATTACTTTTTATATATTAATATAATATTATACCAGATATCTTAAAATCTGATTATGTACCCAGTATAACTTATATATAGGCTTTATTTATTTGATTGCTATTATAAAAAGTATTTAAAGTAAATAGTAAGCTATTTTACTCTGAGGAGTGTTGACTGAGGTTTCTGTCCTGCCTGATCCTGCTGCTGTTAAGTCTCAAAGATCACACATAGGCCTACATTAATTATAAACTGGTTGGCCTATTAGCTCAGGCTTCTTATTAACTCTTATAACTTACATAATTAGCACATAATTCTTGTCTGTGTTAGCCACATGGCTTGGAACCTTTTACAGTAAAGCAGTCACATCATGCTTGCTCTTTATCTGTCTTTCTCTGTGTCTAGGTGATGACTGCAGACTGAGACTTCCCTTTTTCCAGAATTCTCATAGCCCTATCTCTACTTCCTGCCTGGTCTCCCCACCTATACTTCCCAACTTGTTATTGGCCAATCAGTGTTTATTTAAAATACAAGTAACAGAGTACAGACCATTTTCCCACAGCACTACCTCCCCCCTTATTTTTAAACAAGAACGCTGAATCAAATCTCCTTTGTTTAGCTTTTCTCCTAACCATTATCCATAGCAACTTATAACCAACATTCTGAACAAAGGCAAACATCCATAATCTGTTTTTTGAGAATGTGGGCATAGTTTTCCAGGATACTTCCTGCTGATTGGGAATGCTGATAATCTTATGGGGACCTAAAGAAAATTTAAAATTATGGTCAAATCCTGACTGGAGTATCCTGTGAGGCTTGATCATCTCAGGCAGCAGGCTTGAATCTGTTCTGGATGTAGAACTCAGACATCTGGGCCATTCACTCCTTTTGGAGATGTCATAAGTGGTCTTCCTTGATCAAATCTGATTTTTCTTAATCCAGAATAACTCCATAGCCTCTCATTTCCTGTGGAAACAAAAGCAAAACCTCTTCTTCAAAATAACAATTTTTTACGTATATTTTAAAGTCAAAGCATTTTCGAAATACATATATGTTGGATTAATTCAAAAAAATTATTTTATTTATTTATTTATTTATTTCTCTATTTATTAAAGATTTCTGTTTCTTCCCCGACACCGCCTCCCATTTCCCTCCCCCTTCCCGAATCAAGTCCCCCTCCCTCGTCAGCCCAAAGAGCAATCAGGGTTCCCTGCCCTGTGAGAAGTCCAAGGACCACCCACCTCCATCCAGGTCTAGTAAGGTGAGCATCCAAACTGCCTAGGCTCCCACAAAGCCAGTACATGCAGTAGGATCAAAAACCCATTACCATTGTTCTTGAGTTCTCAATAGTCCTCATTTTCCGCTATGTTCAGCAAGTCCGGTTTTATCCCAGGCCTTTTCAGACCCGGGCCAGCTGGCCTTGGTGAGTTCCCGAAAGAACATCCCCATTGTCTCAGTGTGTGGGTGCACCCCTCGCGGTCCTGAGTTCCTTGCTCGTGATCTCTCTTCTTCTGCTCCAGATTAGGACCTTGAGATTTCTGTCTGGTGCTCCAATGTGGATCTCTGTCTCTGTCTCCTTTCATCGCCTGATGAAGGTTAATATTCAGGAGGATGCCTATATGTTTTTCTTTGGGTTTTCCTTCTTATGTAGCTTCTCTAGGATCAACAATTATAGGCTCAATGTCCTTTATATATGGCTAGAAACCAAATATGAGTGAGTACATCCCATGTTCCTCTTTTTGGGTCTGGCTTACCTCACTCAGGATAGTGTTTTCTATTTCCAACCATCTGCATGCAAAATTCAAGAAGCCCTTGTTTTTTACTTCTGAGTAGTACTCTAATATGTATATATTCCATACTTTCTTCATCCATTCTTGCATTAAAGGGCATCTAGGTTGCTTCCAGTTTCTGACTATTACAAACAATGCTGCTATGAACATAGTTGAGCATATACTAGCAATACCACTCTTGGGAATATACCCAAGAGATGCCCTATCAGAAGAATTTATAATCAAATATCTTTTAGCAGCTTTTGCTTCTTCCTCAGTCAACAAACAAATTAAAGACAACATTATAACATACAGTATCCAGACTCTCTGTATATTTTTCATCTTTATATGACTTTATTTTAACCTCTATTTCTTTTATTTTTATTTTTATTTTTTGGCTTTTTAAGACAGGGTTTCTCCGTGAATTTTTGGCTGTCCTGGAATTCACTCAGTAAACCAGGTTGTCTTTGAACTCATAGAGAGCTGCCTGCCTCTGCCTCCCAAATGTTAGGATTCAAAGTTTGTGCCACCACATTCAACTACTCTTTCTTTTTTTATTTTCAGTACTTTATCTTTTTTCTTTTATCTCCCAACCCTACATATATTTTTTTTTATTGAGAAAAAGAAAGAAAAAAATTTCCGCCTCCTCCCAGCCTCCCATTTCCCTCCCCCTCGTCCCGCCCTTCTCCCCCTCCCCCCACTCTTCTCCCCCTCCCTCTCCAGTCCAAAGAGCAGTCAGGGTTCCCTGCCCTGTGGAAAGTCCAAGGCCCTCCCCCCTCTGTCCATGTCTAGGAAGGTGAACATCCAAGGCGGCTAGGCTCCCACAAAGCCCGAACTTGAAGTAGGATCAAAACCCTATCCTCTTGGATATGGGAAGTAGACAAAATTGCCGGGGAGAAAATTTGGGATCTTGGGGGTGGGGTGGGATGGGAGCATCGGGGGATGGGGAGAGAAAAGTGAGAAGGGGAGGATGAGGGAAACTTGGGGAAACAGGATGATGGGAATAAAGGAAGGTTGGATAGGGGAGCACGGAAGCACAATTCTTAGTTAAGGGAGCCACCTTAGGGTTGGCAAGAGACTTGAACCTACATATATTTTTAAACACACTGTCAACCACTTAGAGATTTTCTTCATCTGAATCTATCTTTACTGTATGTCTCTCTTTTTCTGACCACATGAAACTTTAATTTTTTAAGTGATATGGCTAGGATTAAAGCTGTGGTTTTGATGGCTGAATCCAGCCCATTCTTTAGCTTTCTGTGAGTCTAGACCCATGGCAGAGGTACTGGCCACAGCTTTAATCCTAGATTCAGATGAAGAGAATAGAATAGTGACTAAGACAGAAACTGGTACAGAAGTTGGGTGGAGTATTGCTATGACATACCTGACCATGCTGCTTGCTGGAGGAATTTAGAAAACTTTTATACTTTTCACTAGAAAAGCAATTGAATGCTTTAAGTTAGGCTTAATGACCATACAAGTAAGAACGTGGAAGAAAGTGGCGCTGAGAACAGTGTAGATTATGACAGCTTGTTTCAAAAGGTTTCAGAGAAGACGAATATTTTAAATGGCCTAGAGAGCATTCTTCTGATATTTTAGAAAAGAACGTTGCTGCTTTCTTCTCTTGTCCAGAAAGTCTTTGAGGATACATCAAATACTTTTGGAGATTTCAAGACACCCTAGTATTGACTCGGTAGTGTAGTTATTAGTGTCCATGATTATGCAGATCTATAATGAAGAGGAATAAGTTTAGCAAGAAAAAATTCAAAATGTAGAGTTTGATGAGAAGGAGAGCACCAGGAAGTGTAATGGAGCAAGTCAATTGCTCAGGAGATAAAAGATTTAAAGAAAATCCTGACGTTAAATCAAATGTAGGGAGTGGTAACCTCAGGACAATCCCCACCCATCTAAGTTTCCAACTTGTGGAAAGGAATAAAGGGAAAGCACTGAGGGAAAAAAAAAACATAAAAAATAGAAAGCTAGTGCAAATATAACAGATCAAGACTAAGTTCTACCTCCAGAAAGCAGCAGAATTTGGCAGCTTTGACATCATTGTTCTGGCTTTACAGACAAGAATAAAAGAAAAGGGGTGTGGTATCTTCCTCTGTATCTAACACCAGCTGCTGAGGCCAGATGTTTGCTAGTGGTATCCCAGCATGGAGGCCTGTTGAGGTTTATAATAAATTAGTCCTACACAAGCCCAAAATGGAGCATAATAAATGTTTATTTATTTAGTTGTAGACTCACAGAAAAAGCAGTGATCAGAAGTCCTCTGCATGAGCAGAGACCTGGAACTGAATTTAGCAGCCAAGGAACTCACACATGCCCCTATGTCTGCACATATACCAGAGACCATGCCCAAAGTGGGCCAGCAATCCAAAGGCCATTGGCTGAAGGGGTTCCCACAGTATCTTCCCGTTTTGTCTAAATAGAAGAGTTCCAAACCCAAGAAAAAACTATATACAATAAGAAAATCTATCAAGTACAAAAATTTGAATTAAAACCAGCATAAACAATATCAAGCAAAACATATATGCTAAATATTTCAATAGTTATCCTATGCTAAGAAATCTAAGTTTTATGTTAGAAATGTCTTGGCTAGTCATGAGAGGAAAGTAATTATGACTATCTAAACTTCAACCCCATCAAAGACCTGAGAATGGAAATAGTATTACTTGAGTCAACAGGAAGCACAATCAAGTGACTTCTAAAAGGTGCAAGAAGTGAGAGAAACAACTGACTATCTGGACAATCACACAAAGTCTCATTAGCAACATCGAGGCAACCAACCTTGCATAAGGCCTAGAGTAACTGACAGACCATTTTCAGAGGCAGAAACATTTTCAAAACTTCTTTACCCTGTCTTGGCATGGTTTGGCAGTCTTTTTGTTGGTATTCTGCTTGTACAGTCTGGACACCAGTCATTTTGTCAGTGGTTGAGGCAGGGGCAGTTCTTTGCCCAAAGGCCAGTTTTTTCAATAAGAAAACAAGCTCCAAGTGGAGTGTCTTCAGTGCCCAACATTCTCTCAAAAATAGATCTGTGCTGCCAGAAGCAATCATGTTACACGTCAAGAGAATCCTAAGTTATTTAAATGCCATATTCTACAGTTTTTTAGGTGGTTGAAAATTACCTATCTATGTGAAATACAATCTCTATGAATCTAAGGAACCTGATTAGTCTAATTATAAATATGACAAACATGGATGCCTATTGATCTATAATTCTTAATACCTATAACACTTAAAAACTAGGGGTTCATATTAAAATATTAAACAATATTGAAACAAATATGCAGCAAATAAGGACAATGATCTCCAAATGTAAGCAACATGCAAGTATCTTGATCAGAGGTAGTAATTTATAATACAATATGATAAATATACCCTGTAAGAGCCCGCTCCTACAAAGTTAGCTAGGGTTCCTGGATAAGAGATCCTCAAGGCCAAAGAAAAGTCAGATGAAAAACACAGAAGATAGGATAGAATCAGGAGGTCTGTCTGGTCATGCCGAAGTAGTCAAACATCCAAGAGTTTATTTCAGAACTTGCTTATATACAAAAGCAGAACAAAGCACAGCACAGATGGTCAGTAAGTATCTGACCACAAAACCATTCCTGTCCTTGAGTAAGCATCTTTCTCTCCAACTTGTGTTTGCTGTTTGAAAGCAGCCTTACTTTCTATTTTGATATTCCTCAGGTTTGATATCAGCAGTATACTTTCTATTAGTTAGAGAATTATTTTCTCCTGGGCTAAATCAGAAGATTCTCATAGCCCTCAAGGTTATTGAAAAAAGCAGATCAGGCAATCATGAACTCAATGACTTAAGTCAGAAATTACTCCAGATGAAAACTGAGTCACACGTGGGATCCCACAATTCTCTTCTTTTATTATATTTTTAAGGACCTCTTAGAGTCCCTCAGAAAACTGCATCTGCCTCAGGGGTTCCTTACTGCACTCTGGTCTTACCCGTCATGGAAAAATGGATCTTAGAGTTCCATCTCCTGTTTTAGGTTGAAAAGAGGCAAAGAAAACCCACCCATCTCTGACTGCAAGTCTCTGGTGTCAAGTTTTTAGGGAAGTGTGCTGAGTTTTACTCCATGAAGTTCTGAGCTCACTTTACACAGTGAGTTCATAATCAGCTTGAGACTAGAGGTAAACAAACTATGCCCAAAATAACCTAAGATCCAACAGCTGCTTACTTCACTAAGAAGTGAAGTAAATGCTGACCATGATGAAACAGTCTTTTTAAATTGTTCCAGAATATCCTCAACTGCTTTTGATTCATCAAAATCTATTTTAGCCTTTTTCAAATCCAAATCTTTTGATGTAATTTAGAAAAATCTAAAGATTCATTAGAATCATGCTGAATTCCCAACCAATAACACTTTCATTATACAAAGAAAATATAACACAAAGCCATTCAAAATTAGCAGGACATTTCAACATTCTTAGATAATTGATTAACAAAACCCACATTTTGAATAGACTGAGAAAAAGCCACTGAAGCAACTGCAGTAGTAGTAAGCATAACAACACGAGTTGTTGATCCCAAATTTCCTGAGAAGCCTCCACACTGCTTTCCAGAGTGGTTGCACAAGTTTGCATTCCCACCAGCAATGGATGAGTGTACCCCTTTCTCCACAACCTCTCCAGCAAAGGCTATCATTGGTGTTTTTGATTTTAGCCATTCTGACAGGTGTAAGATGATATCTTAAAGTTGTCTTGATTTGCATTTCCCTGATCGCCAAGGAAGTTGAGCATGACCTTAGGTGTCTTTTGGCCATTTGAACTTCTTCTGTTGAGAGATCTCTGTTCAGCTCAGTGCCCCATTTTCTGATTGGGTTGATTAGCCTTTTACGGTCTAGTTTCTTGAGTTCTTTATATATTTTGGAGATCAGACCTTTGTCCGTTGTGGGGTTGGTGATGATTTTCTCCCAGTCAGTGGGTTGCCTTTCTGTCTTAGCGACAGTGTCCTTTGCTTTACAGAAGCTTCTCAGTCTCAGGAGGTCCCATTTATTCAATGAGGCACTTACTGTCTGTGCTGCTGGGGTTATACGTAGGAAGTGGTCTCCTGTGCCCACATGCTGTAGAGTACTTCCCACTTTCTCTTCTATCAGGTTCAGTGTGTTCGGGCTGATATTGAGGTCTTTAATCCACTTGGACTTGAGTTTTGTGCATGGTGATAGATATGGATTTATTTTCATTCTTCTACAGATTGACATCCAGTTTTGCCAGCACAATTTGTTGAAGATGCTCTCTTTTTTCCATTGTATACTTTTAGCTCCTTTATCGAAAATTAGGTGCTCATAGGTTTGTGGGTTAACGTCAGGGTCTTCTATTCGATTCCACTGGTCAACTTCTCTGTTTTTATGCCAATACCAAGCTGTTTTCAATACTGTAGCTCTGTAATACAGTTTGAAGTCAGGGATGGTAATGCCTCCAGACGTTCCTTTATTGTATAAGATTGTTCTGGCTATCCTGGGATTTTTGTTTTTCCATATAAAGTTGATTATTGTCTTCTCCAGATCTGTGAAGAATTTTGATGGGATTTTGATGGGGATTGCATTGAATCTATAGATTGCTTTTGGTAGAATTGCCATTTTTACTATGTTGATCCTCCCAATCCAAGAGCAAGGGAGGTCCTTCCATTTTCTGGTGTCCTCTTCTATTTCTTTCTTCAAAGACTTAAAGTTCTTGTTAACCTACCCCTGGACCCAGCAATACCACTCTTGGGAATATACCCAAGAGAGGCCTTATCGTACAACAAAAGTATATGCTCTACTATGTTCATAACAGCATTGTTTGTAATAGCCAGAACCTGGAAACAACCTAGATGCCCTTCAATTGAAGAATGGATGAAGAAAGTATGGAATATATACATATTGGAGTATTACTCCGCAGTAAAAAACAAGGACTTCTTGAAGTTTGCAGGTAAATGGATGGAAATAGAAAACACTATCCTGAGTGAGGTAAGCCAGACCCAAAAAGAGGAACATGGGATGTACTCACTCATATTTGGTTTCTAGCCATAAATAAAGGACATTGAGCCTATAACTCGGGTTCTAAGAGAAGCTAAATAAGAAGGAGAACCCAAAGAAAAACATATAGGCATCCTCCTGAATATTAACCTTCATCAGGCGATGAAAGGAGACAGAGTCAGAGACAGAGACCCTCATTGGAGTACCGGACTGAAATCTCAAGGTCCAAATCAGGAGCAGAAGGAGAGAGAGCACGAGCAAGGAACTCAGGACCGCGAGAGGTACACCCACACAATAAGACAATGGGGATGTTCTATTGGGAACTCACCAAGGCCAG
>JABTXL010005416.1:9017384-9099227 GCA_025134845.1 Neodon shergylaensis | reverse complement strand
CAGGGCAGGCAACCCTGACTGCTCTTTGGGCTTACGAGGGACGGGGGACTTGATTGGGGGAGGGGGAGGGGAAAGGGGAGGCGGAGGTGGGGAAGAGACAGAAATCTTTAATAAAAATAAATAAAAAACAATAATAAAAAAAAATTTAAAAAAAATGCTATCCTAATGCTTTCTGTGCCTGGAAGAAGACTCAAGTATTTCACAAATCTTTTCGGCCTTGATAAGACCAGTATTCTTCCCAAACCACTGTTAACTGGGCCAGCATGAAGGCTAAACATGTTAATGAACTTGCTTGCCACAGAATCTGGCTATTTGAGTTAAATCTGTGGGACCCCAGTGAGAGGAAGAAAAGGCCTCCTACAAGCCATGTTCTAGTTTCTATACACAAGCATGGCAACTGGATATCACACCTGCCCATATTAAAAAACAAACAAAAAAAAAAACAAAAGTACAACTTTAACAAACATTCTAAAAAGGAAGAACTATGAATCTAGTTTTCTTTTTGTCTTCCGTTTTCCATATGTCAAGGACTGCTTAATACATTTTTAGTACAGTACCTGCCTGCATTTACACTTCTACTTGCTAGGAACAGTAAATGCTGCTTCTTGCAAAATCACATGCTGTTCAGAATTGGGTAAGATTTACAGAACAACCTGTAACATAAGAGTTCCTCAATCAAGCTGTGTATTTTCAGTTCTGGGAAATGGATTATACCCAAGCTTTCCAAGCACAGAATTTGCTCTCACAATTGGATATTGTATGAAATTAGTTCACAGCCCAGAATTGCTGAAACAAACCAATTAAACCCGTGTGAAACACAACCAAATAACCACTGCAAACTTCCAGCGGGGGAGATAAGTGTTCTTTAATCCTGGAGGTTTAAAGAACAAAAATGTCCTTTCAGGCTTAGAGATTTCAATCATAGAATGGAGAATTCATTTAATTCTATATTGTGTTATTTTAAGTGTAAAGTAAGATGTTTTCAAACATAATTTGATTTTGATGTGAAAAAAATTGATGTTATATATTAATTATGAATTAATAATAGTTATTCTTTAGAGATTAGAAGGAAAAGTTATTTATGATTTTATTTAAAACGCAATGATATAATGGCAAAAAGTCAACTGTGATGTGAATTATTTCTGCTTTTTGCTTATGAGAAAGAATTTATATGGAAAGTGCTCATACTTTTTCCTTCACTCTATGTCCACAGTCCATGGCAACTTGTAGTGTAGAGTTCACTCCATCTTTTCTTTTCTTTTTTAAAAACAGGATGTCTCTGTATAGCTCTTGTTGACCAGGTTGGCCTCAAACTCACAGAGACACACCTGCGTCCCACCTGCTTCTGCCTCCCAAGTTCTGGGATTAAAGGCATGTGCCACCACCATCGGGCCACCATATCTTAACTGAAATCTGCATCTGTCACTTTTCCTTGTGTCTTCACTTTAATTGTTTGAGATATAGAGTTTCACCTTATGGTCTAAGCTGGCCTTGAACTCCTGGTCTTCCAGACTTAGCCTCTCAATTACTGGAATTCAACATCCAGAAACACCTGCTCAGGTTTTCTATCACCATTTTTCAACTGAATTCACAGGGATAGCTGCTGGTCCTTCCATAGAAGAATGGGAAATTTCTTTTGAATTTCAGATTGTCAAAAACCTTCTGAAGAAGCAATCAATAATTTCCCTTCCTAGAGGAAAAGAAAAAAATCTTTCATTAAAAAAGAAATGACCAGCCCTCAAAACATACATCATAGTAACATCACACAGACTTAATAAGTTATATTTAGGAAAATATATGTATGTATTTTTGCATATATGCAGGTAATAACAATCATGAAAATAAGAGGCCATGAATTTGAAAGAGAGCAAGAAGGGATATATGAGAGGTTTGGGAGGGGCAAAGGGAATGAAAAAAATGTAATTATATTATAATTAAAAGAAATAATGGTAAAAAGAAATAGGAATTTGTGTAGTAAATTAGAAAATAATGTGGATACATATTAAAATTAGGAGTTGAAAATGGTTTAGTTTACACATGAAACCAATCTTGGCATTTTGCCTTTATGCTCCTTTATCAATCACATCAAGGCTTTGTAAACCTGTCATAGGATAAGCCAGGACTTACATGTATGTACCTTTTAAACATTTCTTTTATTTCAAATTATACTCAATAATTGGACTTACTGCTGCAGTCTAAACTATGAATATCATAATAGTTTCAAATCCAGAAGATATATTAAATCTCTGAAGTCACCCATCCTTGGTATTTGTTTAGACTTCTTGTTTGGGCCTACAACCAAAGCACTTATTGCAAATTAAATATTCTCTTTACACTTGCAATGCTATCACTTTACAATTACACAGCAACGCTGGGCCTATTGCAGTTGTTTTGCTTCTCCCCAGAGCCTTCCTCTGCTGAATCTGAGAACTGGAACAAAAGGGAAGTAGTCTTTTCATCACAAGCCATGGAAAGAAGGAGACTCCAACACTTCCTTAAGGAAAGTGACTGGAAGCTGTGGAGAAATGTATAGCTCAATTAAAAAGACTAAAGTATATATGAAATAAAAAAAAATTAGAAATGTGACCGAGAAAACCGCATAGACATTCTTCATTGAGCCTTGAATTCAGAATTTTCAGAAAAAAAAAAAGACTACAGAGACGAGGTCAGGAAAACATGTGCCCTGTGCAATAAGGTCCTTGCCCAATCTAGACATTTATTCATCTTCCCCATGGTAGTCCCTCAGGCCCCAGGGGCCAGAGGTCCAGGTTTGTTGACATTGCTCCATCACAATCTATCCTAAGAGAGTATGTAAGTGTTATAGATCTTTGTGTAAACCAGAAAAATGGGTGATACTAGTTAATTATCTAAACTAGGTTTTAATTTCAGTGGGTCAAGTAACCCCTACGTTTAAAACCCATGTTTCCACAAATAGTGTTGTATTTCCCTAAGTGGTGTTATTCAGCATTGTGCTGTGTTCCAGCTGTCTTCCATGTTTTCTCTTCTGCAACTCTTAAAATACTTGACATGTTTATAGTACCACAAACCCAACCAACCTGTAATTTATGTGAAAAGAACAGTATTTATATTTAGTGATAGTCTGTGTTACTATAAAATTTCACTGAGAGAATTAGGCAGAGGTAAGGACAAAGTCTTTCTGAGACAGGAAGTATTTCAGTGTGAAATGTTTCAGTTGTCAAAGTCTGGAGAAATTGCTCACAGGATTGTGAAGACAAGCCTTGCTTATTTTCAGCACAGTTGTATTCTAAGAATGTGCACGCCCTTTACTGAACATAATTTTAAACTGCAACTCTTAATTACTGTGAGCTAGAATTATTCTGAGGTAGAAATTGTCACATAGCAAATAGTCTTCATCTTTGGACTTAGATTGCTCAATTTTGAACTCTTTCCCCCGCCGCCCAAATTACTCCATTTTTGTTTGCTGTCTCTGATTGCCAGTCAGTCCTTACTAATTTCCTACACACACAGAGACACATGTCACACCTACCTTTCATCATGTGAGGAGATGCTGGCAACCAAGTTGTGTGTGCTCAGTTGACTGGTGGGTGCCTTACCTAGTTCTTAACTTCAGTTCTTCTCAGAACACAACATATAAAAATTACACAGGTAATTGGGAGAAAACTGTTATACTTTGGCTAAAATGAAAGAAAAAGAAAATGGTTTCAGAGACTGGCATTTTAACTTAGAAAGCTTAGTTTCGCACAAATGATGCCAACTGAAAATCCAATACACAGAGGATGATTATAGAAACACCCCTTCCAAGGTTCCTAAGAACTTTTTTACACTTTGAACTAAATGCAAGGACTTCCTGACTAAAAAAACTGCAACATAGATTCACACTTGGGAGATGGACAGATGAAAAGTTGTCAGTGCAGGCAACAGACCTTCAAGTTCACCAGACAATGGTTCCCTTGTCTTTTTCCTTCCAAGTATTATCCTTTATTTCTCTTCCAGATCTTGTATTTTAAGTTGCCCACTTACCACTTTTGGTGGCATTTGTGTGTTTTGGTTGTATGAACGTACATCCTGGAAATGCTTCTACAGTTCTGTTTGTGCTCATTCTTTCTTTTATTCAAGTTCACTTTTCAATGACTTCTAAATACTGTATAGTATAATCATACCTTCCAAGAGGTAGTCATTTAGGGGACAGGAGAAGAATTAGCAGTGTATTTAAATATTCAAATATTGAAGTTCATCTTATAAAATCGCTAAAGCAGGAAACTGAAAGATGGGAAGATGAGCTATATATACAAAATGGAATTTTGTTCATCTGCACAAAATTAGAAATTAGGAAATTAATAGGAAAATGGATGAATCCAGACTCAGAGACAAACATTGCATGTTCCCTTTCTTATTTGCATGCTAGTTTTAATGCAGACATTTAATATTTGTTTGGTGTATTGTATATGTACACATGTACATACATGGGTAGGAATTCTGAGGACATGGAACTAGAAATGGAAAGGCTATTGTGGAGGAAGGGACGATGAAAACACACGTGACATGAAACCTAAAAGAACACTGGGGTAGAAGAGCACAAAGCAACAGAATAAGCAGTAGAGAGTATAAAATAAAGCTATTTTGAAAAGCCATAAGAAGAACCAGATGGGGTGGAGAATGCCTTAACTCCAGTACTAAGGAGGGAGAAGCAGGTGGATCTCTGTGTCTTCAAGGACAGCTTCATCTTCAAAGTGAGTTCCAGGTTAGCCAAGGCTACACAGAAAATCCCTGTCTCATGGGATAGGGTTGGAGACAAAAATAAAATACAATCCTTTGCATATTAATTTAAAAGTAAAATTAAAAATAAATAATTAGAATGGGTCAGGAGGGGGAGAGGATGACAGATGACATTTGTCTAGAGATATTTTTGCTGTTTTCATTTTATGTTGTTTCTCTGAATCAGAGTCAGACTAAATAGCACAAATTGGCCTCAAATCACAATCTCCCTTCTCCAACGTGCTGAGATCACAGGCATGGAGCCTCATGCAGGCAGGTTTTGAACACTGTATAGAAGTTCGTCTGACAACGGCAAAAGGGAGGCTAATGGTTGGGGAAAGCATCAGTTATACAGAAAGAAATAAAGAAGCTGTGTCAAACTGGAACTCATCTTCACAGATCCAAGTAAAGCTGCCTTAACTTCTGCAAGAATTAGGGGTAGGGTTTCAAAAGGAGTTGTTTTCCCTTTTGTTTTAATTCTTATCCTCAGGATCCCACTGAAAACACTCAGTATTGGTGCTGCTTAAATTTCAAGGTTTGTTCTCTTCATCCTGCAGCTAAGCTACTTTTTGAGGCAACCATTCAAGCCTACAGAAAAAAACATTCAATACATACTAATAGTTTATTACAAAAAGACAACAATGTGCTTGGAACCATACTTGCTGTTAGGAGACTGCAGTCCAAGCAGTGCCCATTCAGAAGTGTTGATTGAATGGATTTCAAGCCCCCTCCTCACGATGACATAGATGTCAGATTCTGCTGATTTCTTCAAGGGTTCACCATGTAGCCTTAATGATCTATTCTGTCCTCAAAGTTAACATTTTTACAAATAAGCTACATAGTCACCCCCATATACATTAGAAATTGAAATTTATTTTTTCTAATGTTTGTTAGTGTCATTTGAACTTAAATTTTTGTAGTTTCTTTTTAAACTAGTTTATTACAGCTGATATTTCTTTGTTCAAAAAATTACAAACTTTATATTCTTGCACTATTTATAAATCACTCTGAATAATTTTAATTAACACAAAACCCTCTCATTAATACATATGCATAAAATTAGTATGAATTTATATCAATAAGGAGGCAGATGGGAACTTTAATAAAATATCTATTTTTGATATTTCCGTTTTATTCATTTACTTTATTTTTTTCTAAAGAACTTTAGTTTTCAAATATAGTATACTCTACCATCTGTTAAGAGAAAATAGTTTTAAAGTGATACCACCTATTCTTTTTGAAAATCCTTTTAGGAGCTATAGTAAATGAATGAAGAAGCTTCCTCTTACTTTAATCTACCAAAAATATAGGTACAAGTGACACATTTTACAAAATATAAAAATTCATTAAGGTTTATTTCATTTCTGCATTAGCATTTCAAATAATCATTAAGAGAAATATTGGCATTAGAAATAAAAAACAGTATCTGGTTTGTGTGTGAATACTAGCTCTTTAAATTTGAATATAAAAATGGCAAATCATGATTGCTAAAATAGCAGATGTTTGCTTTTAACTTTCAAAAATTATAGAATTATCTCCCTCAAGTTAAAGTAGACAGACTCCTGTTTTCAGATAGTCAAACCTATGAAAACTCATTACTTTTCTGAAAAATATTTGAAATTGACAAATTCAACCAAGTAAAGAGAAAATCAACACAGGCAGTTTTGGAAAACAACATTAACTGTCAACTGTGTTACTTCCTACAATAGGATCTAGCTTTTTTTTTTTTGTTAGAACCTGAATAAATATGTAGGCACAAGAAAGGTGAGTCCACACATTCACCGGGAGCTAGAAGCAGAAGCCTTGCCCCTTCTCGGGGGTTTTGAGATGAATCATCCCTCTGAACATGTTTTCTCTGCTCCCCTCCCTCTTCAACCCTTCCCCAAGGTCCCCATGCTCCCAATTTACTCAGGAGATCCCGAGTGCTGGGATTAAAGGCATGTGCCACCACCGCCCAGCCTGTAGGCTAGTTTTTGTTGCTTTATGTTTAAAAACCACCTATGGGTGAGTACATGTGATAATTGTCTTTCTGGGTCTGGGTTACCTCACTCAAAATAATATTTTCTAGCTCCATCCGTTTTTTTCTGCAAAATTCAAACTGTCATTATTTTTTTCTGCTGTGTAGTAGTCCATTGTGTAGATGTACCACATTTTTCTTATCCATTCTTCAGTTGAGGGGCATTTAGGTTGTTTCCAGGTTCTGGATATGTCAAACACTCCGGAGGCAGAGGCAGGCGGATCTCTGTGAGTTCGAGACCAGCCTGGTCTACAAGAGCTAGTTCCAGGACAGGCTCCAAAACCACAGAGAAACCCTGTCTCGAAAAACCAAAAAAAAAAAAGCTGCTGTGAACATAGCTGAGCACATGTCCTTGTGGCACAATTGAGCATCCTTTGGATATATACCCAAATGCCTGTAGGATTTGCTGAAGGAGGCAGAGGCAGGAGGATCACGAGTTCGAGGCCAGCCTGGGCTACACATTTTTTCCAATAAAAAAAAAATGGAGCACAGTCCTAAACAGAGCTCACATACTGAAGCTCCAGATTTTTGCTGTAGTAGTGGTGGTGGGGTATTTGCGCCATCTAGTGTACAGAAGCTTAGTTACTGAAATGATGAAAAATTAATATATTGTAATTTATTACACGAGTTCACTAAGATAGGTGTTCTAAACATTAGGAAAATACTCAAAGAAAATATGTGTACCCGACAACCTAAACAAGTGTTTTATTCTTCTATAAGCTCCAGCGGTCTTTTATTTCATCACATGTTGTATAATGATATCATATAGATAAGTTCTAGGTGAAACTTGCCTCAGGTTATTCTTTTGTCTGTAAAAGATGAAGTTTAGAACAGAGTGGTAAATTGATACAAAATCAAAAGTAAAATGAATATAGCAATCATTTTATATATAATAGATTAAAAAGTTCTGTAATTTGCCATAGGAACCAACATTTTTGTTTTTTTTTCTTTTTTGTTTTTTTTTGTAATTTTTTTTATTGAGAAAAAGAAAAGAAAAAAAAAGTTTCCGTGAATTTTGCATGCAAATGGATGGAAATAGAAAACACTATCCTGAGTGAGGTTTCCCAGACCCAAAGAGAGGAACATGGGATGTACTCACTCATAATTGGTTTCTAGCCATAAATAACGGTCACGGAGTATATAGTGGTGAACCTAAAGAAGCTAAATAAGAAGGTGAACCCAAAGAAAAACATATAATTATCCTCTTGGATACGGGAAGTAGACAAAATTGAGGGGAGAAAATTTAGGATCTTGGGGGTGGGGTGGGATGGGAGTATCGGGGGATGGGGAGAGAAAAGTGAGAAGGGGAGGATGAGGGAAACTTGGGGAAACAGGATGATTGGGATAAAGGAAGGTTGGATAGTGGAGCACGGAAGCTCAATTCTTAGTTAAGGGAGCCACCTTAGGGTTGGCAAGAGACTTGAACCTAGAGTGGCTCCCAGGAGCCCAAGGCGAGGTCCCCAGTTAGTTCCTTGGGCAGCTGAGGATAGGGAACCTGAAATGACCCTATCCTACAGCAATGCTGACGAATATCTTGCATATCACCATAGAACCTTCAGCTGGTGATGGATGGAGATAGTCACAGAGACCCACACTGGAGCACCGGACTGAGCTCCCAAGTTGCCAATGAGGAGCAGAAGGAGGGAGAACATGAGCAAGGAAGTCAGGACCACGAGGGGTGCACCCAACCACTGAGACAGTGGGGCTGATCTATTGGGAGCTCACCAAGGCCAGGTGGACTGTGACGGAAGAAGCATGGGATAAAACCAGACTCTCTGAACATGGCGAACAATGGGGGCTGATGAGAAGCCAAGGACAATGACCCGGGGTTTTGATCCTACTCAAGTTCGGGCTTTGTGGGAGCCTAGCCACCTTGGATGTTCACCTTCCTAGACATGGACAGAGGGGGGAGGGCATTGGACTTTCCACAGGACAGGGAACCCTGACTGCTCTTTGGACTGGAGAGGGAGGGCGAGAGGAGCTGGGGGGAGGGGGAGAAGGCTGGAACCAACATTTTTGGTTTACTAACACAGGTATTTATTATAAAATTAACCAGCATGCATCATTAAAAACAATTCTATTCCATAACGCTAACATTCCATAGCTATAATTCCAGCTCTTGGAAAAATAATAAATAGGCAAAAGGATGTAGGCACAACTATTGCAGTAAAATATTAAACATGGGCACTTATTTTCACTGTAAACTCAAACTTTTTCTATATTTTTGAACTTCTCTGTTAGAAACAAAAAACAAAAATGTTTCTCCTATAAAACTCAATAAGAAAGCACAGCACCTCGAATTTACTTCCCAACCCCAAACCATAAGAAATGGTTAAAAAACATAAGCTCCCCTGTTTTGCAAAACTTATGTTCACTTTGCATTCTGCCACTTTCAGATACCTTGGAAAAGTTATTAGGCGTTTAAATCTCCATGCCCTTAACCAGAAGATGATAATGAAAAATAAATAAATGCAAACATGAGGTACAAACTTAGATATTAATTTTCTTCCCACTTTTAATATACTATCCTTAGTTAATCTATTGAAAAGTAAATGTAATAGAACACCCAGATATTTTGTTAATTTTAAGTTTAAATTATCTAATACACACGTTTATATTATATGTAATATACACATATTATATAACACACACATAGTTTAATGAATAAACTATGAATATGGTATATTACTAATTACTATTCAATCACATCAAGACACAGAGAATTCCCAGCACCCCAGAACACCCCCACTTATCTCTTCCAAATAGAACAAGTTATCCTCCAAGCTATACTTACATTTTTGCTCTTTATTGTTTCACAGCCTGTGTATGACTGCATGATACATACAATGTTGTTCTTAGACTTTATATTGATATTAATAATCCTAGAATATCTGATACAACATTATGGTTTTACATCCATTATCTGAATATGTTTTATGTTGATGTAATATTTACCACATTTCTGTCAATATTTATTAATTCGACTGCTGAGGTTGTGCTTTCTAATTCTGAATATAAGCCACATTGTCATCATCTTTACCACAAATGAAATTGAGGTCATCTGCACACGCATCTCTTGGATATACTTTCAGTGATATAATTGCTGACGTAATGTGGACATTGTATTTGTTCTGTCTCCAAACCAATATATTGAAGCAGAGATGGGTCTTGGGAATGTAATTAAGTTTAGATGTGGTTAGAAGAGAGTCCTAAAAAAAGAGAGAGAGAAAATGCATCAAAATCTGTCTCATTCCATTATTATTTGCCTCTCTGTTCCCCCACCCCACCTCCCACTCCCCACCTGCTGGGAACAAAGAACATTCCTTGTTAGGAATACATTGTGTTTAAGCTTCCCAACCTGTTGACTTTTTGTCCTACCAATCCTCATTGACTAAGACAGAGCACACATTTTCAGCTTCAGTGTGAGTTGTAGCTTTGGTCCCCCTTGTTGAGATTGCTCCAACTTTCGTCATGTTAACCATTCTTTTCCACCAACGATAGCCTTTGCTGGAGAGGTTGTGGAGTAAAGGGTACACTCATCCATTGCTGGTGGGAATGCATACTTGTGCAACCACTTTGGAAAGCAGTGTGGTGGTTTCTCAGTAAATTTGGGATCAACCTACCCCAGGACCCAGCAATACCACTCTTGGGAATATACCCAAGAGATGCCCTATCATACAACAAAAGTATTTGTTCAACTATGTTCATAGCAGCATTATTTGTAATAGCCAGAACCTGGAAAAAAAACTAGATGCCCTTCTTTTTTTTAAATTATTCTTTACATACATTAAATCTTGACTGTAGTTTCCTCTAGCTCCACTCCACCTAGCACCTCCCCTCCTCATTCCTCACAACTTCCCTCTCCCCTAGATCTATACCTCCAGCTCCCCCCCAAAAAAAACCACACACCAGCAGGTTTACCAAGGATATCAACTGAACATGGCATAACAATTTACAATAAGACTAGACACAATCCCTCACTCATATCAAGACAGGACAAGGTGACCCAGTAGAAGGAAAAGGGTCCCAAGCACAGGCAAAGTATTCAGAGATATCCCCAATTCCTGCTAACACCAAAATACACACCCATAGCATATATGCAGAGGACATACATCAAAACATACCAGTAAGACCACTCTCTGTGAGCCCTGTGTTTCACTAGCAGTTCTTAATATTCTACTTTCCCCCAAATGTGAAGCTTTTAAAAATTGTCTTTGTTGACAACACCATTTGCTTTTATATTTAAGGTTTGTTATATCTATGTAAATAGACATTTCAAATATTGGTTTGTTTGTATTGTAGATTGTAAAGGTCCTCCATCAAAAGAAAATACAGAAATTCTAACAGGTTCTTGGTCTGAACAATCATATCCAGAAAACACTGAGGCTACCTACAAATGCCGCCCTGGATACCGAACACTTGGGACCATTGTTAAAGTATGCAGGAGAGGAAAATGGGTGACTTTAAACCCATCCAGGAAATGTCGGAGTAAGTACTCCATGTATGAGAACCTTAAGACAAATTTTATTTTAGAATGGACTGCATGTTTTGTGTTGTAACACTATAAATATCCCTATTGTAACTAAAATATAGAAAAGTCATTTTAAAATGTAGTAATCCTCCAAAATTAAAAATGGAAGTAGGCAGTTAACTTCAAATTAAAAATACTCTTTGCTGTTTTAAGTTTCCTTCTATTCAATGATATTCAAATGAGCCCCCCTCCAACTCCTAGATAAGGTGTGTTCAATGGACTGTATTCTAATACTGAATCTTTATTTTAATTTTAGAAAAGCCATGTGGGCATCCTGGAGACACACCCTTTGGGTCCTTTAGGCTGGAAGTTGGAACTGGATTTGAGTTTGGTGCAAAGGTTGTTTATACCTGCAATGAGGGGTATGTTGTCAATATTAAGGCATGTCATTGAAATTGCAAGTAGAAAGTCTACAAGTTTGTGCTTTAATGAGACTAATTTTTTCTATCAACATTTAAAGAATAACATACATAAAGCTATGACGTGAGTAATTTTATTTGAATGCCATACTATCTTCATAGCATTAAAAAGTTAGGTGAGTTATGATTATTCTGCCATAGTGTTGAAATAAGGGAGTGTTAAGTCAGTACACACAAAAGTGTTCAGCTGACAATACCTTACTAAATTCCATTATTTGAACACTATTATGTGAAATGGGAAATTTTTATATAGTGGGGCAATAGGAATTCTGAAAACAACTATGTTATATGATAATCCTCTTAAAAATATTTTACATTATTTAAAGAAAACAAGACTTTTTATTTTATTTTTTTATTAAATTATTTATTTTTACATACCAGCCACAGTTTCCACTCCTTCCTCTACTAAGTTTCCTCACCCACCTTCTTTCTAGCCTCCTCCACTCCTCATGAAAGGTAAGGCCTCCCATGAAAGTCAACAAAGCACGGCATATCAAGTTGAGACAGGACCAAGTTGCCCCCACCCCAGCATCAAGGCTGAGTGAAGCACCCACCATAGTGAATAGGTGTAGTAATAAGAGCGGTGGGGCTGCGTGCCCAGCACCCCAGCCGCCTGCTCTGCTAGCTTATGCCCGAAATAACAACACACAAACTGTATTCATTTAAATACTGCTTGGCCCATTTCTATCTAGCCTCTTCTAGGCTAATTCTCATGTATTAATTTAGCCCATTTCTATATTCTGTGTAGCACCTCAAGGTGTGCTTACCGGGAAGATTCTAGCCTACGTCCATCTTGGATTGGAGCTTCCTCGCTCACGTCTGTCTGGGAGACTGGAGCATGGCTTCTCTGCTCCCCGAGAACAGAGCTGTCGAGTCTGAGCTCACTTCCTCTTCCTCCCGAAATTCTATTCTGTTTACTCCTCCCACCTATGTTTTAACCTATGAGGGCCAAGCAGTTCCTTTATTGCTTAACCAATGAAATCAACAGATTGATATATGACACTCCCACATCACTTCCCCTTTTTCTGTTTAAACAAAAAGGAAAGGCTTTTACATATAACAAAACAGTTATCAAGTAAAAATTACAATAATCTTTACCATAACTAAGGAAAAGTATAACTATAACTAACTATTCTTAACTCCATCAAAGACTCCAGAAAGATACAATATTACCTAAGCAAACAAGAAATAAGCAAGTTTTAAACTCTAGAAATGACATAGACATCTTGCTGCCTGGACAGTCACCCAAAGTTCCTCTGTACCGTTGGGGCATCCATCTTCGGCCTACAGGCCCATAGTTTCCAGCAGTCATTTCCACAAAGCAGGAAATTTCAAAGGCAGTCACTATCTGCTTGTCCTGCAGAATGTCTCACAGACTCTTTCGTGAATCAGGAACCCCGAAAGATCATCTCACCTTTAGGCAAGTTCAGTAGTCCTCTCTCTGCGGGTTCTCTGTGTCCAGTTTATGCAATAGTCCAGGCAAGAGTAGTTTCTTGCCCAAATGGCTATCAAACTCCATAAGGATCCTCTTCGATGCCCATCTTCCTCTTGAAGTAGATTGGTGCTGCCAGGAGCAGAGTGTCTCATTGTCATGAAAAATCCTAAGTTATTAAAACATTTAAATGCCATATTCTGCAGTCTTTGAAAGATATGAAGAATGCCTATCTAACTAAAATATATCTGTATATATCTAGAAAATCTAACTAACATGACTACAAGCTTGACTATTGTCGATGATTATCCATTAGCAACCTATATTGTCTAATTATACATTACATTTTAAAATGAACTACACAATCACAATACCTTAATCAAGATCAGAAATACATATACATATAACAAAATTGACCGTAAAATCCATACCAATGCAAATTATTCATATCTATATCATTTCCCCCTTTAAATGTAAAAGCATATTTATAAACAATATTTGGGAACATGGGCGCAGTTTTTTCTTTCCAAACTGCTTCCTGCTGAATGGGGGCGTCGTTAATTAGGTCTTTCATGGTATAACCTGTGTGCTAGATTCATCTCAGTTGGCAGTTGAGTGAAGTAAATTTTTGAGGATGTTCACAGCAACCTTTCAGGAGGGCGTGGTGTATCATACCAAATTGGAATAGAAGAAATGAACAGGGTCTCATCCTCTGTGAAGACAAAATAAGAAACTCCTTTCCAAAGTATCATGTCCTTAGATCCAAATTTCAAAGTCAAGGCATTTTGATAATATCTATGTTGGATTAGTTCAGCAGCATTTATAAACAAATATCTTTTGGCAGCTGTTGCTCCTTCCTCAGCATTCAAACAATTCAAAGAGAGCATAATAGCATACAGTATCAAAATTCTCTGTGTATTTTCCATCTTTGTGCGCTTTATTTTAACCTCTATTTTGTTTATTTTTACTTTTATTTTATATTCTCTGTATCTTTGTCCTGGAATAACTCTGTAGACCAGTCTGCCTTTGAACTCTCACAGATCCGCCTGTCTCTGCCTCCTAGGCATTGGGATTAAAGGTGTATGCTACTACACCTTGAACTCACAGAGATCTGTTTGTCTCTGCCTTCTAGGCACTGGGATTAAAGGCGTGTGCTACCACACCTTGAAGTCACAGAGGTCTATCTCCCTCTGCCTCCCAAGTGTTGGGATTAAAGGTGTACTACCATATCCAACTACTTTCTTTCTTCCTTTTTTACTTTTAAGAACTTTTAACTTTTAGCTTGCATATATTTTTAACATATTGTAAACCATTTAGAAATTTTCTTTATCTTTGAATCTCTCTTTACTGTATATCTCTCTTTTTCTGACCATATGAGTCTTTAATTTACCAACCAATATCAGTAGGACTAAAGCCGTGACTTTGATGGCTGGATCCAGCCCATTCCTTAGCTTTCCAGCCTCATGGCTGAGGCAGTGGCTGTAGCATTCTATGGCATTTCAAGGTCCCTGTCAGCAAACGAGCTTTAGCAGCCTGTGCTTGTAAACTGCAGGAACTGCCTGCGTAAAAGAGTCAGAGTTTGCCCTGGCAGGACAGCCCAGAAAGCCGGCATTTTTAAACGGCGCAGTTTTTTTCCTGCTAAGGCTGAAAACCGAAAAGCATGCGTTCAGTTTTCGTCGACACCGTTTAAATGTTTCTTTGCAGGACCTTTTAAAAGAGCTGCATGATTTTGCAGCTAAAGCTGAGTCAGGAAGCCTCTCTAAGATGAGAGCGCTTGCCTCTAGCAAGCAGAGCAGACCCGAGAAACTGCTGCTACCAAGAAACCAGGTGCAATGCTTTCATTTTGTTCTAGAATTACTTCCCAAGCTGTCTCAGGCTTTATGTGGATACAGTTGTCCACGTGGGCGCCATTTGTAGAAATAAGAGGGGCGGGGCTGCGTCCCCAGCAAATAGGTTCCAAAAAGCCAGCTCCTGCACCAGGATAGATCCTGGTCGTATTGCTGGGCCCCACAAACAGACCAAGAAAGCAAGACTTTTACTTGTGAGTAAAATGTCTCTCTCCTGAGCGCTATTTTAAAGCTTAGTAGTATGCAAATTATTTTTATTTATGGGACCCAAAGGCTGTTTTTTTCAGAATCTTTGACTCTACCCTCTGACCAGCTACTGGGTATCAAGGCTGAAATCATTACTGAGTCTTCTATAATTTTTCTCTAATGCTACAGATTATTTTAAGAGTCCATATGGGAAAATTAAGAACTCTATAGTATTATAAAAAATAAGTATAAATAAAATTAAACATTGTGAATGGAATTTTTTCATTGTCCATCCTTTATTTCCTAACTTAAAAAAATAAACTATTAACAGTTTAAAGTTTTCAGATTTATAATTAGCTCTAAAACATTCCCAAACTCAAATACTCAATGTTCATAAACTATTAACCCATTCCTATCCCTCTCTGACAAAAGTGGAAACTTCTTATCAGCATCATGGCATAGGCAGGGGATATAAATATGACCTACATTAGAAACCCTTAAAAAAATTCTGAGGTACTGAAAGTACTCATCAGATACTCATTTCTTATTTATCTTCTCCTTGCCCATGACCTGAAGGAGATTTTTCAAATTCATTTTTACCCCAATTTTCATTCATCACCGCTCACCTTATTGCACAAAGCCAACAAGAATCGCCTTGGTGTGAGTTTTTTAGGCTGTTCTGCTGTTCACCTTTGAGATATTACATCCCAGGCTAGCCTCCCTTATTTGGGTTTCACACTTGTGCTGAAAATGGGAATCAAAACTCATATGTTTTCTTCATTTGATTTCCACAGTCTCAGAACTTATATTTACAATTTGTTGAAGAAATGAACTGGATATTTTCCTCTGACTCTGGCTCTCTTGAGCTCATTATTGCCTCTTTCAGCTTGTCTGTATCAAGAGCAAACACTGATAGAAACCTGTTGTGTCAGTAACTTACATATTGAGCTTCAATCACCAACAGACATCTGTTGGTCAAGTTACTGACACTTATTGCCTCTTTCAGCTTGTCTGTATCAAGAGCAAACACTGATAGAACCCTGTTATGTCAATAACTTTGTATATTGAGCTTCAATCACCAACAGAAATCTGTTGGTCAAGTTACTGACACTTACCAATGAAAGTTCTCACACCATGTAGGGTCAGTAGGTAAAGTAGTTCACATTAATTTAAATTTTTATGGGAGAATACTTTGTCTATTTTTTTTAAAACCTAGAACTGAAAACTAAGAATAGAGCAGGTTTATTGCATCCCTGTTTATTGCTCAACCTTTTGAGTCCTATATGTCTGTCTTCATTTTCTCTGTTGGGTGTAGGTTTAGTTACATATTATTCAGCAGAATGATTGCTTATGAACAATCATTTTATTGCTCGTCATGTAGGTGATTTTGAGATGACATCACAAAAAGTTTTTTCTGTATGGATCTATATGGCCAACCATTATCTCCTCCTCTCCCCTCCCTCTACAAACATTGGTCCAGGAAAGTCTTTTGTAGAATTTTGCAGAATGTCTGAAGGAGCATAACATGTCTGCTGTGAATAGAAAGCCTTTACTAGGAACTTTGTTTTGCTGTCAGAAGAGGGCACATAAGGGAGCTAGAGTATCACATTTATAGTCAATTATTCAATCTCCTCTACAGCAAGCATTAAGTAAATCCTAAATCCAAGCTCCTTGACTAATGTATTCTGCTTAAGTGTTTTCTTTCTGTTAAGAATTAGGAACAAGATGAGAATAATACAAGAAAGAGAAAGATTTTTTTCCTTAAAAAGTTCTTACTGGAGGACAATCGTAACAGTCAAGAGCTTAAAAGTACGTAAAAATACATGATGTCTCAACACATTTTTTTTTGTTTCTGTTTTTAGGTATCAGCTGTTAGGTGAGATTGATTACCGTGAATGTGATGCAGATGGGTGGGTCAATGATATTCCATTATGTGAAGGTAAACAAGAAGCTGTTTTTACATGTCTGACTAAACAACTACATTAGATAAGATTTTTCCACATTTTACAGAAATATTTTTTGAAGTTTATTCTTCAGTGTGTCTTACTTATAATATTTTGTAGTTTCTAGTATAAAAGAGAAATATCTGTTTTATTATAGTACTAGTTTGTATTTCAGTGTACTAAGTACTAAGTCAAGAGGGTGGTAAATTTTTAAGGGCTAATGTAGATTCCTTGGGATCTTGGACTTGAGCATCAGCAAATAAGGGTCATCAAAAACACTCAAACTTTCAGTTGGGCTGTGGTGGAGCACTCAGGAGGCAGAGTTAGGTGGATCTCTGTGAGAGTGAGGTCACCTTGATATACAAGAGCTAGTTCCATGACAAGCTCCAAAGCTACAGAGAAACTTGGTCTCAAAAAAAAAAAAATTAAAAAAAGCAAAACAACAACAACAAAAACCCTCAAAACTTTCTAACAATATAATAAATATAAAATGAGATTGATATGATTTTTTGGTCAATGTATTGATGGTTAGAAATACCAAAGCCAACTTTTCTTTTATTTTATAGTTCAAATATTAATAATATGTACAACCATCACCAGCTTAATAAAATATCAGAACTTGAAAGCTGTATTCATGAAGAATGTTTCCCATAATAACCATCCAGTTACAGTGATATAGGCCTCCACAGTGGTACAAAATGAGATTGAAACATCTCTCAGCAGTATGCTGCTATGAAGGCTTTCCCATAGCCTGAAATTTAGAATAAAAAAAGAAAAAGAAAAATAAGAATTAAGAAAGAACTCAAGCACTGGTTGCCCTTCCAAGGTCCTGAGTTCAATTCCCAGCAACCACTTGGTGGCTCACAACCATCCATAATGGAATCTGAAGCTCTCCTCTGGCCTGCAGACATACATGCAGAGTGGCACAAATACCTTAAAATTCATTGCTTTTCCATCTTATTAGATACTCTGTGGCATTTCTAATTTCTGAAGCATCAGTAAAACATCTGTATGTGATTGTTCCAGAGCTCATATAAGGAGACTTTTGCTATCATGGAAATTCAAACTATCATTTGAAGTTATGGTTTTCTCTTCTCATTCCGAAAGAAACTGATAACCAAACTCCTTATGTTAAATGACCTTTATCTCTTCCAAACAATCATAAATATTTCTAAAACATTTAAGTAATTTCCTCCAGGTTTATCTTACTGGTGTTTTTGTTCATATACACATGTTTCATGTAGAAGCTTTCAGTTCTGTCAGTAAAAATGGCACCTGTATTTTCAGTTGTTAAGTGCTTGCCAGTGACAGACCCGGAGAACGGAAGAATTGTGAGTGGTGCATTGGAGCCAGACCAGGAATATTCCTTTGGACATGTGGTGCGCTTTGAATGCAATGCAGGCTTCAAGGTTGAAGGACAGAAAGAAATGCACTGTTCAGAGAATGGCCTATGGAGCAATGAGAAGCCCAGATGTGTGGGTAAGATACACATACTTGTCTGCTTGGTATTTGAATACTTTTTAGCTATTCTTAAGAAAAATGTTCATGTCTTCTTAAGTATGTTTTTATTTAAAACAGAATTGCTTCACTCTGATGCTTATTAACCATGACTATTTATAATTGACTGAATTTTTTTGTTTGTTTGTTTATTTATTTATTTTTTTTTTCTGTAGCTTCATGACTTGGTTAAGATGTAAGCTTATTCACAGTCTAACTCAGCTTTCTGTTCTGAGTTGTAAAGTTGACTTCCAGAGCAGAATTTTACAAAGGTTTTGGAATCCAATGGTTTACTATATGTTTCTGATCATGCTCCATGATGGCATTCTAATTTTAATTAATATTATTAGAAAGAGTTATATATTTGTTGCAGGTTTTAATTTTTAAGACATTAATTCCAATTTTAATTGATGTTGTTAAGAAGTGATATCCTAGGAAATTTTGATCCTTGAGATTAGTTTTCAAGAAAGAGCAAGGTATTTTCAGATGTAAAAAAGAGCAAGCATAGCAGATCTCAGAAGGCCATGGGGCAAAGGTGAAAAGACAGCAAGGTGTCTAAGGCACAGTGATGTCCTGAGCCTCATCACCTGCTACAGAAGCCCCACCACAGGATGTTGCTGTATAACTCCATTACTGAGGAGATTAGAACAAACATCTGTTTACTTCAGATGGGAAACTGACAACAGATCTAGCTCCAGGGGGAAAAGTGACTCAAAGATAAGCAGCATCACCTAAAGCCTGCCCCAGCATAAGTGCAGGCTCACAAAAGCTGCCAAGCTGGAGCACAGCGCACAGTGATCTTTTCTCGGAAGCTCATCTGACCCCAAAGCATTTACAGCAGTCATTGCTGCTTCTGCATGCATGGGGAAGTGGGGTCCTAATCAATGTGCTCAATTTCAAAGACTTTCTGAAGCATTTAAATGGTTTGATTCCAAAATAAATAAATAAATAAATAAATTGTTTGCTTCCCGAGCTTAATGAACTTTCTTGGACGATGGGATGCTCCCATTAGTGCAATGGTTCTCAACCTGTGGGTCATAACCCCATTTGGGGGGTCAAATGGCCCCTTCACAGGAGTCACTTAAGACCACCTGCAGATCAAATATTAACATTACAATTCACAAGTCACAAAATTACAGTTATGAAGTAGAAACAACAATAATTTGATGGTTGGAGGTCATCATAAAGTGAGGAACTGTATTAAAAGGTTGCAACATTACAAAGGCTGAGAACCACTGAGTAGGGGTTTCCCTCCTAAGCAGAATGTTTTATCTTAGAGGAAGTTGCTACTCAAAAGTTGAACAGAGGAGAGCAGTCAGTAAGAGAATGAGCATAAGCCAGTACAGTTACTGTTTACACAAGTCTTAAATAACTCATTCATTTGGGAAAGGATGAAACATTTCAAAGTGACCATTTAAAAGTTTATTTAGTTATAAACAAGAAAAAAATGAAATAAACAGATGGGGAAGAGGCTTTGAGAGACCAGTTGCCAGTACCTCAGAGTTAGAGTGGTATATTTTAAGAGAAATGTGTTAAAGTTGGTGGTGGCCAAGACTTCTCTAGGTTTCTGTCCTTAATTTTTTTTTTTGGGGGGGGGGAGCTTATGCATGGTGAAGACAGCAAAACAGAAGCCTATGTCTTTTCTTTTTTTTTTCTTTTTTTATTTTTTTATTGAAAAAAAAATGTCTGCCTCCTCCCAGCCTCCCATTTCCCTCCCCCTCCTTCCACTCCTCTCCCCCTCCCCCCACTCCATTCCCCCTCCCTCTCCAGTCCAAAGAGCAGTCAGGGTTCCCTGCACTGTGGAAAGTCCAAAGTCCTCCCCCCTCCATCTAGGTCTAGGAAGGTGAGCATCCAAACTGGCTAGGCTCCCACAAAGCCAGAACATGAAGTAGGATCAAAACCCAGTGCCACTGTCATTGGCTTCTCATCAGCCCTCATTGTCCGCCATGTTCAGAGAGTCCGGTTTTATCCGATGCTTTTTCAAGGCCTATGACTTTTCAAAGATCAAATGAAATGTGACTTTAATAGATTTTTTTAAAAAAGTGCGGTCCTGAAAATTACTGTGGATAATCATAAGATTTGTTATTTTGTAGATTATACAATGAAAATATTAACCTGCAAGGCTGTGTCTGTTTTCATTTTAACAAGAACCTGAGGGCCGTTACAGATGGCCATTTATTTCAAGAGGCTAATTTACATAATGCTAAAAACAATTAATTATACTTTTAACTTTGAAAAATTAATATTTGAAACAGCAGATACACAATTAGGAAAACAGTCACATCAAAGCAATTGTTGCTTGGTTGGTTGGTTTTGACTGATTGACCTAATGGAAACAAAACACTGTCATTGTGAAAATATGACTTGCCCAGCAGAGTTCCTTTCACAGGAAACATGATACAATTACTCTCTTGTATTTAGAAATTTCCTGCACAGCACCAGAAGTTGAAAACGGAGTAGCTCTATCTCAGAAACTATCTTACAAGCAGAATGAAAGGTTTCAGTATCAATGTCAGAAAGGTTTTGTGTACAGAGAAAGAGGGGATGCCATCTGCACAGCTTCCGGATGGAGTCCTCAGCCTTTCTGTGAAGGTAAAGTTACTGTTATTTTCTAAGTCTTTTATTTTATTTAAGAAGTTGCCCAGTGAGTGGAAAAGAATGATGGTTGTAGTCAGACTTTTCTTTGAACTGCCAGCTCACACACCACATACCCTCACACACAAAGAAATTGACATAGAGACTTATTATTAATTATGAAATTCAGTCTATAGCTTAGTCTTGTTCTGTTAACTCTTATAACTTAACTGAGATATATATATATATATATATATATATATATATATATATATATAATCAGTTTCATGAATGGGCTTTGCTTGCTGGTGGCATGCTGTGGCTCCTTTAAGAAAGGTCTTCCTGATTCAGCAGCAGTGGGAAAAAAGCAGCACCATATATATGCTGCCGTGTGACTCGTGGCTTTTACCTCTCCTACATGTCTGTTCTCTCTTCCTCTGCTGGCAACTATTTTCTTCCTCTCTAATTTCTCTCTGTTCCAAGAAGTCCCACCCAATCTCTTTCTGCCTACCTAATGGCTATTCAGTTCTTTATTAAACCAATCACATTGACACATTCTCACATAATGTAAAAGAATATTCCACAACAGATGATCACACAGATCAATGTTCAGCTGATAGCATTAAGTCTAACAGTTTGTTTTCACGGTGTTTATAATTTCTAATCAAAGTAGTATCTGCAGTAGTCCTCTGGCATTAAACTGCTTCCATATGTTTAATTCCAGGTGTCCTACTAAATAGACCATTTATCCACTAAAAGATCAAAATATAACCCATAAAGTGTTATTTTATATTAAGTTGCTATCTTGCTCTTAAGAACTTTTCAAACAATTATTTCAGCCTCCAGTGAATTAGTGCAAGACAGAAAGAATTAGCATCCAGGGTGTTGGAGCACAACTTTAATCCCAGCACTCAGGAGGCAGAGACAGGTAGATCTCTGTGAGTTGTGGCCAGTCTGGTATTCAAGGGTTAGTTCAAGGACAAACTCTAAAGTTACAGAGAAACTCTGTCTCAGAAAAAAAAAAGACATAAAGTATTCAATTCTGATGTATATATATATATAGATGATAGATAGATAGATAGATAGATAGATAGATAGATAGATATAGATAAATATAGATATAGATATGTTATTTGGTGTGCCATGACTGTTTCACTGAAGCCTAATGCTTTCATATTTTTCTTGGCCACTTAAACACTTAATTAAAGACTCTTCCTTGGCATTTGTTTATTTTTAATTTGAGAACTATGGGTGGTTCCCCAAGCGTGCTTTTGCAATCCTAGGTTTGCTTCTTTTGAAAGAGAGAGTGGGAAGGAAAGGAAGGAGAGACTTTTCATTTAATTTTCTTTTTAAACATTTCTCAAATACAAGTACAAGTCAAATATTAAATGTTTAAATCTGTGTTATTGAAGGTCTTTTTCATTAAGGAGAGAGTTAACAGAGGGTACTCTCACAAGAAAGTAAATAGCAGTTTGATGATATAAATATAGAGACCTGCAGTAACTCATATAGACACACAAATCTCTTACAATGTGCTTCATTTTGATGAATGAACGGACCTCAATCTCCCTGACACCACGTAGCTAAAAACACACTTTGTCACAGCTAGATTCACAAAAAGCTTGGAATCCATAAGCAATCAAAATTCAAACAAGATAATATATTAACTTCCTTCCAGCTGATTGTAACCAGACCAGGGGATTCAGAACAATTTCTAACTATATTTTTATGCAAACTGAAAGATATAGGTTCCAAATTCAGTAAATTGTTCCATGTGAGTCAGAAGATGCATTTACTTCAACGAGGAAGGGCTTAGAAATCATCACAACTATTCAGAAACAAGAGCTTGTTAATATTAATAAATAAGCCAAATGAGAGTCTGAGGCCAACAATGACAATCAAAGAAATAGAAAATGGAAGATCCTGCCAACATTATATATGATGAAGTTATTGCTGGTTATGGAATAAGGAAGCACTATGTGTGATGGTTTCAAGAGAGAATTATTATCAGAGAGGCACAAATACATTAGGAGGAGAGAGAGGAAGCCATACTAATATGTGAAGCATATGCAGATGTGCTTATTTCAATGTCATTTTTACATGTATCAGTGCAAGTACATAGTATCTGCCATTTAATGCTCATATTCTTCAGTTAAATGAGAATTAAATATTCCTCTAGCTGGGAGTCCCAGTTCTCAGGAGGCAGAGGTAGACAGATCTCTGTAAGTTCGAGGCCAGCCTGGTATACAAGAACTAGTTCTAGAATAGCTAGGGCTGGTACACAGAAAAACCCTGTCTCGAAAAAAATTTAAAAAATAATTCCTCATTATTTGTAATTGGTTTTTTTTTTTTTTCAGAAAAGACATGCCATCCTCTTTATATTGAAAATGGTGACTACTCACCTTACAGGATTAAACACAGAGCTGGTGATGAAATCAAATATACATGTAAAGATGGCTTCTCTCCTGCAACCCTGGAAACTGTTGTAAAGTGTACGAGTACTGGCTGGATCCCTTATCCAAGATGTACCTGTAAGTTTTTTTTTACATATTGAATCCCCATAATTGTTGAAGGGGGCCACATCTTTGTTTCCCGTCTGCCCAGACTCCCAAATAACCACACAGAAACTGTATTAATTAAATCACTGCTTGGCCTATTAGCTCTAATTTCTTATTGGATAGCTTTTACATCTTAATTTAACCCATTTCCTTTAATCTGTGCATCACTGAGAGGTTGTGGCCTACCAGCAAAGTCTCAGTGTGTCTGTCTCCAGCGGTGGCTCCATGGATTTTCTCTGACTCTGCCTTCTTTTTTTCCTGAATTTAGTTTAGTTTTCCCCACTTAGCTCTATTCTACTACAGGCCAAACAAATTCTTTATTAACCAATGGTATTCACAGCATACAGAGGGGAATCTCACATTACCTCCCCTTTTCTGTTTAAATAAAAAGGAAGGTTTTAACTTTAACATAGTGAAATTACATATAACAAAGCAGTTTTCAAGCAAGAATTATAGTTAAAATATTTATATCTATTTTATCTTTTTTAATGACTAAAGAAAACTAATCTATTTTTCAACTCCATCAAAGACTCTAGAAGGATATAATATTATCTAAATAAACAGGAAGTACATTATAAGCAACTTCCAAAACCCTAGAATTGACAGAGACATCTTGCTGTCTGGACAGTCATTCAAAGTCTTCTATACTGTTGGGGTATCCAATCTTCAGCCTATAGGCCACAGATTCCAGCAGACTTTTCCATGAAGCAGAAAATCTCAAAGGCAGTTTCACCCATATTGGCAATTTGTCATTCACTTTCTTCTATGTCCTGCAGAATGTCTTACAGACTCTTTCATGAAACAGAAACCCTGAAGGATCACCTCACCTATAGGCAAGTTCAGCAGTCATTTCTCTGTGGGTCCTGTATGTCCAGTTCACTCAGCATACCATCAAACAGTCCAGGAAAGAGCAGTTTCTTGCTCAAATGGCTAACAAACTTCATAAGGAGCCTCTTATGCCCATATTCCTCTTGAAGTAATTTGTGCTGCCAGGAGCAGATGTGTCTCATTGTCATGAAAAGTCCTAAGTTCTTAAAACATTTAAATGTCATATTCTGAAGGTCTGCGAAATATTTGAAAAAATACCTATCTATCTGAAATATAGCTCTCCATATGTAGAGAACCTTACTAACATGACTACAAGCTTGACTATTATAGATGATTATCCTATATTTATTAATTATATATTACATTTTTTAAAAAACTGCAAAAACATAATACTTTAATCAAGAGCAGAATATGCATATAACAGAATAGACTTTAAATTTGTATCAATAAAAAAGACCCATACCAATGCAAATTATTCATCTCTATAGCATATTCCCCTTTAAATACAAACAAACATTTATAAACAATATTTGGGAATATGAGCATAGTTCTCTCCAAACTGTTTCCTGCCTTTTGTTGGATGAAGTAATTTTTGGGGGTGTTCATGGCAACCTTTAGGTTCTTCTTGGTCCATCAAACAACAATAGCCTAGAAGGATTCTACAGGTTCTTATCCTATCCTCTGTGGAAGCAAAAGAAGAACCTCTTTTCCAAAGCAACAAATCCTTAGACCCATATTCTGAAGACATGATACCTTTAAAGTATATTCATTGATTACTTAGCTCCTTCACAGTCAAAAAATTCAAAGAAACACAATAATATATATAATCCAGACTCTCTGTATATATTCAATCTTTATGTGGCTTGTTTGTTTTTACTCTATTACTTTTTAATATTTATTATCATTACTCCTTTATTACATTTACTGTCTCTTTACTCTTCTCCCAAGCCTACTTATGTTTATCCAACACCTTGACCCATTTAGAGGTCTTTTCCATCTGTATTTGTCTTTATTGCATATCTGTAATTATCTTTTGACCAGGACCACTTTTTTTTAATGCTAAGTGGGTATGGCTAAGACAAACTCTACAGTCCTGACTTCTTGCTCCACACAGTCCAAAATTGTGGAGTCATGTTTGCTGCTTTTTAGAGCCATGCACATTGTCCCATTTTCAGGCACAAAAGAGGGCCTATGTTCTCATTAAGCAAGTTGTAGTATTCTGCTTACAAGGCTATTTAAATGCTCCATAGCTGGACTTTGGCAGAGTTTGTACTGGTAGCACGGTCCAGGAAGCAGACTTTTAAAAATGGTGTTGCTTTTTTTCCCACTGCTGCTGAATCAGGAAGACCTTTCTTAAAGGAGCCACAGCATGCCACCAGCAAGCAAAGCCCATTCATGAAAAAAAAAAAAAAAAAAAAAAAAAAAAAAAAAAAAAAACGTGGCTAAACTTTGGGTTTCTTTTGTGTCTAGGGTTCCTTTTCAAACTTTCTCAGGTTTTATGTGGCTATAGTTGATCACATTGGAGTGCCAGTTTGTACTAAAGAGGCCACTTGTTTGTTTCCCAGACACCCAGACTCCCAAAATGTCCATATAGAAACTGTATTAATTAAATCACTGCTTGGTCTATTAGCTCTAACTTCTTATTGGCTAGCTTATACATCTTAATTTAACCCATTTCTATTAATTTGTGCATCACCACAAGGTCATGGCCAACCAGCAAAGTTTCAGTGTGTCTATCTCCAGTGACAGATCCATGGCTTCTCTCTGACTCTGCCTTCTTTCTTCCTGAATTCAGTTTAGTTTTCCCTGCCTAGTTCTATTCTTTTGCACCATCATAGGCCAAGACAGTTTCTTTATTAATCAATGGTATTCACAGAATACAGAGGGAAATTCCACATCATATAATCCTGAAATTATTCTTTTAAACATGGACAAAAGGAGATAAGTAGCAAATATTTTACTTTTTAGTCTGTGTTCAACCTTTGAAACACTCTACTTTAAAAAGTAAGTAATATTTTAAATAATATTATATTTTCCCTTTGAAGATAGATTCTTTTCTCATACAATATATAAGGATTATAGCCTTCTCTCTAGTGCTCCTAATTCTCCCCAGCTCCCCTCACTCCCAGATCCACTCTCTTTCAGTCTTTCATTAGAAAAGAAAACATCTTTTAAAAGATAATAACTGAATGTAACAAATTATACTTAAGATGAGGTGAAAACTATCATATAAAAGTTGGAAATAATAGCCTGAATGGAAGATAGAAATCCCAAGAACATGCACAAGAGTCACAGACTCATTCGTTCTCACAGTCAAGATTACCATTAAAAATACAAACTAATAGCTATAATACATACACAGAGGACCTGGTGTCAATCTTTCAGTGTCTGAGAACTCATAAGAACCTTGCTTAATTGATAGAGAGGGACTTATTCTCCTTGTGTCCTTTATCCCCTCTGGTTCTTATATTCTTCCACCTCCTCTTCTATGTGATTCCCTGGGCTCTGTGGGGAAGGGTTTCATGGAGAGCTCAACTATAGACTCTCCAACTAATATCTGACTGTGGGTCTCTGCATATGTTCCCATCTGCTGACAGAGATGGGATGATGACTGGATCAAGTATTGGTCTATAAGTATAACAGAATACCATTAGAAATATGATTTCTTTCTTTCTTTCTTTCTTTCTTTCTTTCTTTCTTTCGTCTTTCATCTTTTACCTGTAGTGTTTTGTTTTACCATAGATCTGTGGGCTATTTAGTCTCTAGTTCTTTGTTACTCAAGCAGTGTTGGGTGTGGGTTCCTTCTCATAGAGAGGAACTTAGATCAAATCAGACATTATTTAGCTATACCCACAAATTCTATGCCACTATTGCCCTAGAGCAATACAGACAGGAAGGATTGTAGGTCAAAAGATTTGGGACTGAGGTAGTGTTTACATTTTTGTTACCCTGCAGAGTAACTTCTACAACCAAAGGCACTAGAATCTAGAAGTAAAGGCTTTATGTAGGCACTAGCTTGACTTCTCCACAATCAATGAGTTTGTGGATGTTGTCTGGCCATGGGGTCCCACTCTCAGTTTGCAAAGGGAAATCCATTTTTTTAAGCAACAGCCTAGGTTGTTTGGGAATTTCCATGGAAACCCTTTAGTCAACAACTCAATGGAATACAACCCAGTGCCACTACTGGAAGCTTGTTTATTGACAAGAGATGACCAGTTGAGACTCCACATCCCTGTTATTAGAAGACTATATTAGGATCATTTTCATATATTTTAGAAAGTTTCCACTGCACTAGGTTTCCATATCATCCATCAAATGCCCATAAATTTCATCTGTCTATGCACAAATTTTCTTCCTCTACACTATCTTTCCTCCCTCTCCATACTGTGGGTTTTTTTTTTATCAAAAATCAGATTTCCATAGGTATGTGGATTTATGTCTGGATCTTTAATTTTATTCCATTGATCAATGTATCTGTTTTTATGTAGATACCATGTGGTTTTTATTACTATTGCTCTGTAATACAACTTGAAATCAGGATTGGTGAGATCCCCAGCAGTTATTTTATTTTTCAGGAGAATTTTAGCTATCCTGGGTATGTATGTATGTGTGTGTGTGTGTGTGTGTGTGTGTGTGTGTGTGTGTGTGTGTGTATGAAGTTTGGGACTGTCCTTCCAAGATCTGTAAAGAATTGTGTTGTAATTTTAAAGGGGATTTCACTTAATCTCTAGCTTGCTTTGATAGAATGGCTATTTTTACTATATTAATCCTACCTATTCATGAACATAGAAGATCTTTCCATCTTCTGATATCTTCATCAATTTCTTTCTTCAAAAATTTTAAGTTTTTAATCATACAGATCTTTTACTTGCTTGGTTTGATTTAACTCCAAAATATTTTACTTTATTTGAAGTTATTGTAAAGGATGTTGTTTCCATGATTTCTTTCTTAGTCTATTTGTCATTTTTTGTGTAGGAGAGCTACTGACTTTTTTATGTTATCTTGTATCCAGAAACCTTGTTGAAAATGTTAATCAACTGTAGGAGTTTCCTGATGGAATTTTGGGGATCTTTTATTTATACTATCATATCATCAGTATAAAGAAATTTTGAATTTTCCTTTTCCATTTTTATCCACTTGATCAGCTTCATTTGTCTTACTGCTCTAGCTAAAACTTCAAGTAATATATTGAATATTGAGATCATACAACCTTGTCCTGTTTCTGATTTCAGTGGAATTCCTTTGAGTTTCTCTCCATTTAATTTGATTTTTGGCTATAGTCTTGCAGTATATTGCTTTTATTGTGTTTAGATATGTCCCTTTTATCATGAAGGGGTGTTGGATTTTGTCAAAGAATTTTTCAGCATCTAGTTAGATGATCGTGTAAGTATTTTTTCTTTCAGTTTATCTATATGGTAAATTACATGGACTGATTTTCTTATGTTGAAATATTCCTGCCTCTCTTGGATGAAGCCTTCTTGATCATGGAGGATAATCTTTTTGATGTGTTCTTGGATTCTGTTTGCAAGTATTTTATCCAGTATTTTTACAACTACATTCATATGAGAACTTGATCTGCAATTTTCTTTCTTTGTTGAGTCCTCATGTGGTTTGGGTATCAGGGTTACTCTGGTCTCATGAAATGAATTGAGCAATTTTTTTTTTGCTTTATTGTGAAATAATTTGAGGAGTATTGACATTAACTCTTCTTTAAATGTCTGCAGTTATTTCCATAGAGGTTATAGATCTATTTAAACTGTTATTTAATCAATTTTGATTTAACTTTGGTAAGTGGTACCTATTGAGAAAAATTATTCATTTCTTTGGAATTTTCCAATTTTGTAGAGTTCAAGTTTTTTAAAATGAGTCTATACGATTCTATGGTTTTTTTTCTAGGTGTCAATTGTTATGCTCCATTTTTCATTTCTGATTTTTTGTTTACTTGGATATTCTCTGCCTGCCTTTTAGTTAGTTTGGAGAAAGGTTACTCTATCTTGTTGATTTCCTCAAAGAACCAACTGTTTTTTTTAATGATTCTTTGTACTATCTTATTTGTTTCTATTTATTGAATTCATCCCTCTGATTATTTCTTGCTATTTACTTCCTTTGAGTGTGCTTCTTTCTTTTCATTCTATAGCTTTCAGGTATGCTGTCATGTTGCTAGTATAAAATCTCTCTACTTTTTTCAGGACACCTACCATTGATGTGGGAGTGTCATATCAATCTGTTGATTTCATTGGTTAATTAAAAAAGAAACTGCTTGGCCTGATAGGTTAGAACATAGGTGGGTGGAGTAAACAGAACAGAATGCTGGGAGGAAGAGGAAGTGAGGCAGACACCATGCCACTCCTCTCCAGGGCTGATGCGATGAAGCTCTGGCCCAAGATGGACGTAGGCTAGAATCCTTCTTGGTAAGCTACTGCCTCATGGTGCTACACACATTAATAGAAATGAGCCAACCTGGAACTCACTTTCTCTTCATCTGTGTCTTTTTATTGGGAAATTGAGTGCATTGATTTTGAGAAATATGACCAATGATTGTTTATTTCTGTTATTTTATTGTCATTGTTGCTAATGGTGTGTGTATATGTGTATGCACATGCATGTGCATATGCATGCACATGCACACTTTCCTTCCTTTAGTTTTCCTGGTATAAGATTATTTATTTTCTGTGTTTTCATGAGTGTAGCTACCCTCCTAGGTTGAAATTCTTCTTCTAGCATCTTCTATAGGACTGAATTCCTAGATATTGTTTAAACTTCACTTTAGTATGGAACATCTTAATTTCTCCATCTACACTGATTGAAAATATTGCTGACAATAGTTATCTAGACTGGCTCCTGTGATTTCTTAGAGTCTGTACCACTTATGTCCAAGCCCTTATGGCATTTAGAGTCTCCATTGGGAAGTCAGGTATATTTCTAATAGGTCTTTCTATATTTATTACTTGGTATTTTTGCCTGGAATCTTCTATTATTCTTTCTTTGCTCTGTATATTTAGCGTTTTGATTGTTATGTGGTGAGAGGACTTTCTTTTCTGGTCTTGTATATTTGATTTTTTGTGCTTCTAGTACATTTATAGGTACCCCCATCTTTTTGTCAGAAAAATTTTCTTCTATGAATTTGTTGAAAATAATTTCTGGGCCTTTGAGCTGAAATTTTTCTCCTTTCCTGTTATTAATAGGTTTTTTTCATAATGTCTCACGTTTCTTAGATGTTTTGTATTATGATTTTTTTGTTAGATTTAACATTTTCATTGTTTGATGTTTCCATTTCTTCTATTGTATCTTCAACACCTGAAAATCTCTTTTACATCTCTTGTATTCTGGTGGTGAAACTTTCCTTCATAGTTTCTGTTCAAATTCCTAAATTTTTCATTTCCACAATTCCCTCCATTTTTGTTTTCTTTTTTATTTCCATTTTCGCTTCTTGAGCAGTTTTAATTGTTTCCTTCCACTGTTTGTGTGTTCTTGGATTCCTTAAGGTATTATTCATTTCCTCTGATTATTTGTGTTTTAATGAATTTCTTTAAGGGATTTGTCAGTTTCTTCATTAAGAACCAATACTATCTTCATACAGGTAGTTTTAAGGTTGGTTTCTTATGCTTCAGCTATGTTGAAATATTCAGGGCCTCCCACGGTAACATAGTCAGTCGCACTCTAGTGGAGACATCACCTAGACTGTCAATTATTTTTTCCTATGTTTGCATCTATGCATGTGGTTTTGGTGTGATTATAGGTCTAAGTTCTAATTAGTGTATTTGTCTTTGCTGGATTGGTGATTTGTTCCTTGATTTCTGTCTCCTCAAAGGAGTTTTGGAGAGTGTGATGGCCATGTTTTGCTTATTATCCTGGCCTGCCCAGCTGGTATGTTCACAGGGAACTTGGCTTAGCAGGGGGATGTCTTCTGGAATTGGGGGCTGGAACAAAGCAAAGTGTTCAGCAGGCAGGAGAGAAGGGGAAGATCTGTGAGATCTATAAGAGATGGGAGCTGAGGTAGGATACAGAATACTGTCATCGGTGTTCTGATGCATACCTGGGATTGAGACTGGGTGATTAGATCTGGGGGAACACAGAGAGACCAAAACCTGCATGCAGCCTTCCTGGTGTTCTGGCAAGCAAGGCCTGTGGGATAGCCAAAGGTGCCTACTGGATTGAAGGCTGAGATAAAGCAACAAGTAGGAAAAGGGAGGTTAGGAGGGGATCATATGTAAGATCCAGCAGAAGATGTAGGCAGAGGAGGAGGAAAGAAGACTGCAGCTGATATTCTGTTGCAGTGCACAGGCAGACACTGGGGTGTTGGTTTGGAGGTAAGGAGGAGTGGTGAAGGTCTTCATTTAGCTTACTGGTTTCCCTGTCCTTCTCCACTGGTATGTTCCCAGTGAGTGCCTACTGATATCTGAGACTGGGATTCTAGGGTATATTTGGGGAAGGAAAGAAGGGAGAAAAGAGCTTAGTGATCTACTGGGGATTTCAATAACTTCATAACTCACATGCAGCACAATGTCACTTGAGTCAAGATATGTTATTTTGATATACTTCTTTCATTCCTTTAAGGTTTTTGCCTATCTGTATCCATATTCCTTTCTTCCTGTCTGTAAGACTCTGATAAATGTATATCATGCCAAAGCTTGGTATCCCTTAAGCCAAACAAACAAACCCTACAGTGACAAAAGAGTGATCAAGGATCTCTTCTTAGTCACTTTCTGTCTCTGTGTCAATATTACTGGAAAACATAACTTAGAACAAGGGCTTATTTACACTTTTGGTGACTTTGGTGACTTGGGTTTACTGTCTGCTAGTCTCACCACTTTAAGCCTGTGACAGGCATAGCATTATGTCAAGGAATGAGAGCTAAAGCAAACTGCTTCCCTCCTACCCACCAGGAAACAAAGTTATAAAATAACGACCAAGATCCCATTACCCTTTCATTGCACAGCCCCAATGATCTGACTTATTTCGTCCAGGCTACCAACTTCTGAGATTTACACTCTCTCCCAAAATCACCAGAAATGAGAAACCAAGCTTCTAATAAAGTGAGATTTTGAAAAATATATGAGATTCAAATTACAGTAAGAAAGAAAGGTAATTTTCAGTAAGAAATATTATTAGCGTATCAAAATTGTAAGAAAAAATTAATGACCTGTCTATATTTTATTTATTATGTCTTTGACATAAATTTCTTTATGTCAAAGTTTCTTAAATATATACAAAATTTTCTGGATATCCTATTTTCATATTTTTTTCACATCCCAGCTCTACCAACAATACCTCATAGTTGGATGTCCTGCCCCCAGATTCTTAAGTTTGAGTTTTGATGAGTGGTACATGTAGTTTAATAAAGGACATATATGTAATAGTTGAATTGTCTTTTGGAAGTACTACTTTAGCCATTAGTGGGAATACACCTGAAATCATTGACTCCCTTTTTATTCTGAATCAATCTGATGAAATAGTTCAGAGATGAGTGCCACAGTTTCCAGAGAGTTTACTCCATTTGTGCCTGGATGTTGATGGGCCATTCTTGATCGACTCTGTGCAGACATCTATAGATGTTGATCTGTAGATGTAGTTTGTGATTATAATGGCTCTGAATAGTTCAGAAGATATTTCACAGTCACAATGACTACATTCTTGCTCTTAGAATCATTGTACCCTTTCATCCACATGGTCCTTGAACTTTTGAGGGATGGTGTAAATGTCATGTTTAATGATGAGCTCACTCTCAGAACTCCCATGTGCATTAACAAGTCTCTATATTCATTATAGTTTACTGGAAAGAAAAACCATCTCTGATTGATGTTGACAGTGTGGATTAACCAAAATACGAACATATATATTCAGAAGATTATTCAGTGTTATGTCAGTTTATCGCAATCACAGAATTAAGTTCCCTCAAGATCTCATGACACCCCTCCCATGGGCTTTTGAGTTGGTTTATAATTACAGGCTTGAAATCTGCATACTGCAGTGAACCTCAAACCCAAGATCCACAACACAGATCTCCCCCAAAGGTACCTGATCTGTCTATGGACTAAATATATCTGAATCTGAGTTTTCTCACAGCAGAATTTCTTGTGTTTTGCTGGATAAAATAAAGATGACAAATCTCTCTGTAATTTCATTAAATACCTTTTCTACTTAAAATGTGTAGTGCTCTCTTCTCAGGCCTCTCCAATTACTCACTTTTTTCATCAAATGATTTTTGGTTTAGGGGAAAATATAGTATAAATTTAAAACTGGAGCAATACAAAAGATGATGATCATGAATCTTCATTAGAAGAAAATCTACAATTTGATCTTTTGTGCGATGTTGAATCTGATGTAGGATTAAATTTATCAATAATAATTAGGAGATCCTATGATAAGTCAAAAAATGAACTGTGCTAGTACTTATTTAAAGTAGTTGGACAGTATGCTTGAGCTAACCCACCAACTCCAACTAGACTGGGAGTGAATGAGCATGGGAACAACCAAAGCCCTCTGAAGGGGGGTGACAGCTGGGGAAGACTGAGGAGCCACTGACAGTGATAGTGGGATGTGTTTCTACTGCATATAACCGGCTTCATGGGATCCTATTCTCTTTGGATGTAAACCTTGCTCAACCTAGATGTAGTAGGGAGGGCCTTGGACTTTCCACAGGGCAGGGTGCATGACACTCCCATAGGGTTGGAAGGGTGGGGTGGGAGGGTCTGTGGAGGGAGACTGAGGGGAATTGGTGGAGGGGAGGGAGTGGGTATTTGAATTGGTATTTTTAAGTAATAATAATAAAAAGATAAAAAGCATAAATATTTAGAAGACAAAACAAGAAAATTAGTAAATATATTAATCAATCTTGTGAGTAGCCTGAATCAAAACTTCGATGGACCAACCATCACTGCAGATGTGGCCAAAACCTGCATCTGGAAAAGTGTAATATTTAAATGGGGCAGCTGTTAAGTACTGACTACCTCTGCTGGTCATTCACTTTCAGGAATATTCGACTTGTGTTAAGGAATCACTTATAAAAGAGACAAAGACAGATTTGTCTTTTCTCACATGAGAATGAAGATTAATTAAAAGGCAGAGGAACCTAGTTTAAACCATGTCTCCTTTTGGAACCCTTTAAAAAGAAATCTCAGTAAGTTAATTAAATTTCTTGATGTCCTATGAACAGTAAAATTCTCAAATTTTAAAGAAGGACACTCAAGATAAAAAGAATTAAATTTATACACAATGTAACAAATGTGTGTGTGCATGAACAAGAAAGCTATAAGAGATTTCTGTTTTTTGGCATGTTTGGAGGAATTCTTTTAACATACTGCATGAGAGTCCCTGAAGAAAAATCATACTCCATAGAAAATTATACTATTCTGATATTAAAAGTATTTATTATTTATAAATAAGAACATTATAAAGGAAAAAAATTAATGAAACATTACATATAAATCTATTAATACAGTGAACAATATATACTTCAGTATGAATTTACAAGAATAGTTCACTGTGATTTAATCACATTAGATTTCAGTTCTAATAAAAATTAAAAATATCCAATGATCATATTGGATATTAACAAATATCCCTGACCCACTTCTCTGGTGACCTGTGAGGCATAACTTGATTTCCTGAGGAAAGACCTTCTCACATACTCAGCAGTCTGGATTCTATTTGTCTCATTCTCCGAACACTCTCTAGACTTGCAGCTATTATAATTAATAGAAACTAATTCACTGATCAAGTGGTTTTTCACTGGTATGAGTGTTTTCCTGTCTTTTTGTTTCTATTGCAAGTTCAACCTTGTGCTTTTCCACAAATCAAAAATGGAGAACTAGATAATGAATACTGGTTCAAACGCTACTTCACAACAAAAAGAAAAGAATGGTCCTACTATCGTTGCAACCCAGGATTTGTAACTCCCTCAGGGGAATACTGGGAAATAATTCGCTGCACTGTACAAGGGTGGGTGCCTGCAGTCCCATGCCGCAGTAAGTCAATGTCTATATCAAAATGATGTTTAATTCTGTCAAAGACTAGAAAGAAAAAAATCACATATATAATAACAGTTAAGTCTCTTCTGTTAAGAAACAAAAGAGTTTGTGAGCAAAAGACTAGTTTATGTCTTTTATGAGCAGCTCTTCATAAAATGTATGTGAAAAATAGGGACCATAATACCTTTATTGCTTGCATATTTTATTTACAAAAATTAAAGATAATGCTACTTTTTGATACATTTGTTATTGTTCTCATTTTTGAATGTCACACATACTTATTTAACTATTGTAAAGTTAAACTTTAGTTTTATTTAAAAAAATAAATGAGTGTTGTTTGTTTTTAATTTAACATTTATGGTAAATTTATGTTTCTTAGAGGTATGTGGAATCCATTATATAGAGAATGGGGAAGTTTTACAACGGAGAGGAGACTACATACAAGACCAGTCTGTAAGAGTCCAGTGTTACTCTGGCTACAGTCTCCCAAATGATCAGGACACAGTTACCTGCACAGAGAACGGCTGGTCTCCTCAACTCAAATGCATCCGTGTCAGTAAGTAACCGGCTCTGAGATCACAAGATGCTCTTGACTCCCCATCCCATGTATATTAACTGTGTCAAATGTTTCTTTTTGAATCTGTATAAGTGAATACTAAGGATTCTTTGCAAGTATATAGCAATGTAAACACAACTATCAGCCATTAAATCAAAATACTGAGTAAATTTTGGTTAATTTATAGTCATACAAATTTTGAAATCACTTTGTCATTGGATTCAAAATAATTTTTAAAATATGGTTTAATATTAAACAAATATGATAATAGCTACACACATCATTCATATATTGAAGTACTGACATGCCATTTTAAAGAATTAATAATTGCCTCGGGAATCCACTGTGATGTGTAACTGGGAAGGGAGTTCTGATATATTGTGTATTGTCTAGTTTTCAGATTTTTTCCAATCTCTGGACTTATATGTTTATACTGACAGTTACTTCATGTTCTATGTTCTTTAAGTGACTGTGTAGTGTCATATTTTATTTTCAGAATAAATGTCTAAAAATGATAAACATAATAATGCAGATTTGAATTTCTTCCCTTATCATTTGGGTTTTAGAAATATAATTCTAAGTCAATTTGCAATAAACAATTTTCAAGGGCAGGTTTTTTTAAGTCAATACACTTGTAATTAGTTTGCTGCAATATTAGTAATTCTAAAAATCAGTCTGGGTTGCTGTATTCCTTATTTAATATAGATTTTCAACCTTGTTGTTGAATTCTAACTTTAATCCATGGTGATCCGATAAGACACAGGTGGTTACTAATATTTTTTTGTAATTGTGGATGTTTGCTTTGTTACCGACTATGTGGTCAATTTTCGAGAAGGTTCCATGAGCTGCAGATAAGAAGGTATATTCTTTCCTATTTGGGTGGAATGTTCTATAGATGTCTGTTAAGTCCATTTGCTTCATTACCTACATTAATTCTCTTGTTTCTCTGTTAGGTTTCTGTCTGGTTGACCTGTCCATTGGTGAGAGAGGAGTATTGAAGTCTCCTACTATTAGTGTGTGCGGTTTGATGGCTGCCTTGAGTCTCTTTTATGTATGTGGGTGCTTTTATATTAGGGGCATAGATATTCAGAATTGAGACTTCATCCTGATGAACTGTCCCTGTTATGAGTATAAAATGCCCCTCTCCATCTCTTTTGATTGATTTAAGTTTGAAGTCAACTTTGTTAGAGATTAGTATGGCCACACCTTCTTGTTTCTTAGGTCCATTTGCTTGATAAGCCTTTTCCCAGCCCTTTACTCTGAGTAGGTGCCTGTCTTTGTTTTTGAGGTGTGTTTCTTGTAAACAGCAGAATGTTGGATCCTGATTTCGTATCCAATCTCTTAGCCTGTGCCTTTTTATAGGTGAATTGAGCCCATTGACATTAAGTGATATTAATGACCAGTGGTTAACTCCGGTCACTTTTTTAGTAGTAGAGTTTGTGTGTTTCCCTTCTTTGAGTTGCGCTGGTGAAGGGTCTCTAGATGTCTGAGTTATTGTGGTCATTGTTGGACTCCTTGGTTAGTGCTTTTCCTTCTATTACTTTCTGTAAGGCTGGATTTGTGGCTACGTATTGTTTAAATTTGTTTTTATCCTGGAAGGTTTTATTTTCTCCATTTATAGTGAACGAAAGCTTGGCTGGGTATAGTAGTCTGGGCTTGCATCCATGGTCTCTCAGTTTTTGCAGTACATCTATCCAGGACCAATTTGCTGATGAGAGTCTTTTGTTAGCATTTTTTTGGTACAGTCCATTATATATTTAATCTCTAAGAAATTGTATATTCGGTGATTTAAAATTTTATATGATTAATATTAGTGACCTGTTTAAAATTTTTACTGAGTTGTTATTTGATAGCCTTTCCACCATGCTGTTTTTGCTCATATTTTTAATTTTATGAATTTTTCTAATGTCTTTGTTAATAATGCTGATCTATATGAAAACACTGATTTTCATATTTCTGTCACTTTTCATTTTATAAAAATCTTTTCTAGGTAAATTGCTTTAGCTTATTACTTCTAGAAACTCAGAAATATCTTAAAACAACTGACAGTTTCACTCAAACTTTCACAGGACTCATCAGTGAAAAACCATTTTTATTCAGGGATAGTTCAAATATGTTTAGAGTTCAGGTCAATGACATTGACAAATGAGTGTGCTTATATGAATACAACCCATCAAGCTAAAACTAGTCTTAATCTAGTGAGGAATTTCTGTTGTTCCCTTTCTCTTCAACTCTACCATCATAAGAAATAACATTTCTTTTTGTTACTGTAGTGTTGTGTTTCTACCTCTTCATATCAGTAGATTTATGTATCATGTTTTCAAACTTAATTCCCTAATTTTCAGTAAAATATCTGTGCCATTCTTCTATATTATGATTTGTATAGTAACTGACTTTTATTGTTGAGAGATAACTTTACATATATACATAATAATTTAGTTGTACATACCATTTTAAGGAACATTTTCACTATTTTAGATCTTAACAATTTTTAAGCCATTTCTGACAATCTAAAGATATGTCATTGAGTTAAAATTTATACTGTATTTCTTAGATAAATATCCAAAACTGAAATTTATAAGTACTTGGCAGGTGCATGATTCAGTCTGTAAAATACCGGCATGTGGATTTTCAGGATGTTTGGGACACTTTTAATCCATAACAGCAATGAGCAAGCTTCAGTTGACTTGTTTCCCTTTAAGTATCAGAAGATTGAGATTTTATAATCTAAACACATCAAACTAGGAGCATATTATTCTCCTTTAATTTTATCTTTCTAGTGGGCTATATATATATATATATATATATATATCCAATTTACCTTCATGTTTTCTTTTATAATTTATTTTATAACCATTTGCACACTAGAATATGACTCTGTTATCAAATTTGTTAAGATTTTCTTTTATGACATGACTCATCTTATGAGTGTCTAGTAGTTATTTCCGTTAACTTTATTTTAACACTCAATGAGGCCCATGTAAATATCTGTCAATTATTTTTGCTTAAGTAGGACATTTAATAACAGTTTTAATTTTTTGAGAATTTCCTTTTTATACATATCTGAAAATTTCATAAAATGTTTTATTATATTCACCTATCCCCAACTATTCTCTGGTATGTGTCCCTTCTACTACCAGTCCAAATTTGTATCCTCTTTTCTTCTCCTCCTCCTCCACCTCAATATGTAATTATTATTTTATGTGTATGAGTGCTCTATCTGCATGTATGCTTGCAAGCCAGTAGATGGTAGATTCCTTTGCAGGTGACTCTGAGCTACCATGTGGTTGCTGGGAATTGAACTTAGGACCTCTAGAAGAGCAGCCAGTGCTCTTAACTGCTAAGCCATGTCTCTGGCACCTTTCTCTTCTTCTTAAAACAATCCATGAAGTACAATTTATGCTGTTTCTATATTCTTGCACGTGTGGTTTTACACTTGAGAGTAACTGATTTACCAGGTGTATGCTCATAAAGAAATTGATTCTTCCTTTTCTAGCAGCTGCAAGCGGTGGGATTTTGTGATCTCCCTTCACCCTCACCTTCAATGTGGGAACTTGTGCATTCTCACACAACTACACAGAATTCATATGTGCATCTTCTTTGCTGTGTATGAAAAATACTTATACATGGTAGTTATGTACATTTTCTGACACTTACACTCTTCCTGTCTTTCCTCTGCAGCATTCTTTGAGACTTGATAGTAGAGAATGTGATAAAGATATCCCATATAAAGCTGAATATTCCATTCTTATTCTCTGCATTTTGATCACTTGTGGGTATGTGAGTTAAATGAAATCAACTGCAAATAAAGCTTCTCTGGTGAGAGTTGAGAGGTGTGTTAATTTATTGAAAATTCATCTTTTTAAATAAATATTTTTATTGATTTTATTGAGCTGTACATTTTCCTCTGTTAACCCACTTCTCCCCTCTCATTCAACCCTCTCCCATTGTCCCCATGTTCCCAATTTACTCAGGAGATCTTGTCATTTTCTGCTTCCCATGTAAATTATATCCATGTTCTCATTGTTGTCTACATTCTCTGGGACTGTGATTTGTAGACTGGTTTCCTTTGCTTTATATCTAAAAGCCACTTATGAGTGAGTACATATGATATTTGTCTTTCTGGAACAGGGATACCTCACTCAGTGCGATGTTTTCTAGATCCATCTATTTGCCTGCAAATTTCAAGATGTCATTATTCTTTTTCTGCTCTGTAGTAATACATTGTGTAAATATACCACATTTTCCTTATCCATTCTTCTGTTAAAGGGCATTTGGGTTGTTTCCAGGTTCTGGCTATGACAAACAATGCTGCTAAGAACATACTTGAGCACATGTTCTTTTGGTGTGATTGAGCATCCTTTGGGTATATAACCAAAAGTGGTATTGCTGGGTCTTGAGGTAGGTTGTTTCCTAATTTTCTGAGAAATTGCCATACTGATATCTCAGGTAGCTGTACCAGTTTGCACTCTCACCAGCAATGGAGGAGTGTTCTCTTTACCCCACATCCTCTCCAGCATAAGTTGTCATAAGTATTTTTGATATTGGCCATTCTTACAGGTGTAAGATAGAATTTCAGAGTTGTTTTGATTTGCATTTCTCTGATGGCTAAAAATGTCGAGCAATTTTTTTAAGTGTCTTTCAGTCATTTTAAAGTCATTTGTTGAGAGTCCTCTATTTAGGAATGTACCCCATTTTTTATTGGATTATATGCTCTTTTGATGACCAATTTCTTGAATTCTTTGTATATTTAAGAGATCAGACCTCTGTGTGATGTAGGGTTGGTGAAGATCTTTTCCCATTCTGTAGGCTACCATTTTGTCTTGTTGACCATGACCTTTGCTTTACATAAGCTTTTCAGTTTCAGTAGGTTCATTTATTAATTGTTTCTCTGTGTCTTTGCTACTGGGGTTACATTTAGGAAGGGGTCTGCTGTACCAATGCGTTAAAGTATACTATCTACTTTCTCCTCTATGAGGTTCAGTGTGGTTGGCCTTATGTTGAGGTCTTTGATCCATTTGGACTTGAGTTCTGTTCATGGTGATAGATACAGATCTATTTTCATTCTCGTGTTGATATCCAGTTATGCCAGCACCATTTGTCAAATATGCTTTCATTTTTCCATTTTATAATTTTTGCTTCTTTGTCAAAAATCAGATGTTCATAGGTATGGGAATTAATATCTGATCTATAATCAGTTCCATTGGTCCTCCAATCTGTTCTTATGGCAAGATCAGGCTGTTTTCAGTACTGTAGCTCTGTAGTAGAGTTTGAAGCCAGGAATTACAATGCCTCCAGAAGTTTCATTATTGTACAGGATTGTTTTGGCTATCCTGGATTTTTGCTTTTCAATATGAAGTTGAGCATTGTTGTTGTTTTGGGGTCTGTGAAAATTTTTGCTGGGAGTTTGATGGGCATTGCATTGAATCTGTAGATTGCTTTTGGTAAGATTGCCACTTTTATTATGTTAATTATACCTACCTAAGAGCATGGGAGATCTTTCCATTTTCTGGTGTCTTCTTTAATTTCATTCTTCAAAAATTTAAAGTTCTTGTAATACAGGTCCTCCACTTCTTTGCTTAGAGTTACTCTGAGATATTTTATCCTATTTGTAGATATTGTGAAGGGTGATGTTTCTCTGATTTCTTCTCAGTCCATTTATCATCTGTGTCCAGAAGGGCTACTGATTTTTTTGAGTTAATCTGGTATCCTGCTACATTACTGAAAGTGTTTATGAGTTGTAGAAGTTCCTTGGTAGATTTTTTTGGGGTCGCTTAAGTAAACTATCATATCATCAGCAAAATAGCAAGAGTGTGACTTCTTTTCTGATTTGTATTCCCTTGATCTACTTTTGTTGTCTTATTGCTCTAACTAGAACCTCAAGAACTATATTGAATAGATATGGAAAGAGTGGAAAACCTTGTCTTCTGCCTGATTTCAGTGGGATCACTGTGAGTTTCTCTCCATTTAGTTTCATATTGGCTGTTGGCTTGCTACATATTGTCCTTATTGTGTTTAGGTATGTTCCTTGTATCCCTGCTCTCTCCAAGACCTTTATCATTAAAAGATGTAGTATTGTGTTGAAGGCTTTGCAGCATCTAATGAGATGATCATGAGGTTTTTTTTTATTTTTCAGTGTTTTTTATGTGGTGAGTTACATTGACAGATTTTCATATGTTTAACCATGCCAGCATCCCTAGAATGAAGCCAACTTGATTATGGTGGATGATTTTTCTGATGTGTCCTTGGATTCGATTTGCCAGTACTTTATTGAGTATTTCCGCATAAATGTTCATGAGTGAGATTGATCTGTAATTCTCTTAGTAATGTCTTTATGTGGTTTGGGTATCAGGGTAATGGTGGCCTCATAAAAAGAATTTGGCAATGTTCATTCTGTTTCTATTGTGTGAAACAATTCCAGGAGTATTGGTATTAGTTCTTCCTTGAAAATCTTGTAGAATTCTGCACTGAAACAATCTGGTCCTGGGATATTTTTGGTTAGGACACTTTTGATGTCTGTTTCTATTTTTAGCAGTGATAGGTCTATTTAATATTCTTATGTAGCCTTGATTTAAATTTACTATGTAATATTTATCCAGAAAGTTGTCCATTTTCTTTAAGTTTCCAATTTTGTGGAATACAGTGTTGAAATATGACCTAATTATTCCCTGGATATCCTCTGTGTGTGTTGTTATGTTGTCTTTTTTCATTTCTGATTTTGTAAATTTGGATATTCTCTCTCTCTCTGCCTTTTGGTTAGTTTTTTTTTCTTTTCATTTTTTTATGGATAATTCATCACCATTTGCTTTCAGTGGCGCTTTCTGTGATCCAGTGCTAAGTCTCATTGCTATTCCCATTGCACACCAGAGGAGGGCGCTTCTGGGAGGCCTGGAGAAAAGCATGCCAAGTTCCCTCCCTGGGTTGCAGTCAGATCCTTCCAGATTCTAACTGCATCGGTTTTTAGGCGCCACCTAGTGGTTCCTTTCTTTTCTTTTTTATGTATGTATGTATGTATGTATGTATGTATGTATGTATTTATTTATTTATTTATTTAAGATTTCTGTCTCCTCCCCGCCACCGCCTCCCGTTTCCCTCCCCTTCCCCCAATCAACTCCCCCTCCCTCATCAGCCTGAAGAGCAGTCAGGGTTCCCTGCCCTGTGGGAAGTCCAAGGACCACCCACCTCCTTCCAGGTCTAGTAAGGTGAGCATCCAAACTGCCTAGGTTCCCACAAAGCCAGTAGGTGCAGTAGGATCAAAACCCAGTGCCATTGTTCTTGACTTCTCAGCAGTCCTCATTGTCCGCTATGTTCAGCGAGTCCGGTTTTATCCCATGTTTTTTCAGACCCAGGCCAGCTGGCCTTGGTGAGTTCCCGATAGAACATCCCCATTGTCTCAGTGTGTGGGTGCACCCCTCGCTGTCCTGAGTTCCTTGCCCGTGCTCTCTCTCCTTCTGCTCCTGATAAAGGTTTGTCTATTTTGTTGATTTTATCAACAAACCAACTCTTTGTCTAATTGATTCTTTGTGTTGTTTTATTTGTTTCTATTTTGTTGATTTCAACTCTCAATTTGATTATTTCCTGCCATATAGTTCTCCTGATTGAGTTTGTTTCTTTTTATCCTAAAGTTTTCAAATGTTCTGTTAATTCACTAGTGTGGGATTTTTCTAGCTTCTTCATGTATGCATTTAGTGCTATGAACTTTCTTCTTAACACTGCTTTCATTGTACCCCATAAATTTGGCTATGCTGTGTGGTCATTTTCATTGAATTTTAGGAAGTCTTTAATTTTTTTGTTTTATGTCTTCCTTGAGCCATTGATGATTCAGGTGAGTATTGCTTAATTTCCATGTGTTTATGAACTTTCTGGAGTTAGTGTTGCTGTTGAATTTTAATTTTCAGCCATGGTGATCTGATAAAATACATTGAGTTATTCTAATATTTTTGTATCTGTTGAGGTTTGCTTTGTTACCTAGTATGTGGTAAATTTTTGAGAAGGATCCATAAGGTGATAAGAAGAAAGTATATTCTTTTATGTTTGGATGGAAAGTTCTAAAGATGTCTATTAAGTCCATTTGAGTCATAGCATCTGTTAGTTCCCTTATTTTTCTGGTAATTTTCTGTCTACAGACCTGTCAAGTAGTGAGAGTAGATTGTTGAAGCCTCCCACTATTAGTGTGTATGGTTTAATGTGTGATTTATGTTTTAGTAGTGTTTCTTTTACATATGAGCGTGTCCTTGTATTCAGGGCATAGATTTTCAGTATTGAGATTTCTTCTTGATGAATTTTTTCTGTGACTAATATGAAATGCCCTTCTTTGTTTACTCTGATTTACTTTATTTTGAAGTCTATTTTCTTAGATATTAGGATAACTACACCAGCTTGTTTCTTAGTTCCATTTTATTGGAAATTTTTCCCATCCCTTTACTCTGAAATGATATCTATCTTTGAGGTTGAGATGTGTTTCTTATGCAGTAGAAGGATGGATTCTGTTTTCATATCCTAAGTGTTAGCCTCTGCCTTTTTATAGGTGAGTTGAGTCCATTTATACTAATGGACATTAATGACCAATGATTGCTATTTCCTGTTATATTTGTTTTTGTTTTTCATGATGTTATTTTGTGTGTTTTCCCTATTGTCTGTGTTTTTATTGATGTAACCAACTTCCTTGGGTTGGAGCTTTCTTTCCAGTACTTTCTGTAGGGCTGGATTTGTAGCTAGGTATTGTTTAGATCTGGTTCTGACATGGAATATATTGTTTTGTCCTCTATAGTGATTGAAGTTTTGCTGGGTATAATAGTCTTGGCTGGCATCTGTGGTCTCCTAATGTCTGCATAACACTTGACCAAGACCTACTGGCTTTCATTGTTTCCATTGAGACTCAGGTGTAATTCTGATAGGTCTGCCTTTATACATTGCTTGGCCTTTTTCCTTTATAGCTTTTAATAATCTTTCTTTACTCTGTATGATTAGTGTTTTGATTATTATGTGGCTAGGGAACTTCTTTTTATTCAGTATATTTAGTATTCTGTAAGCTTCTTGTATCTTCATAGGTATATCCTTCTTTAAGTTGAGAAAATTTTCTTCTATGATTTTGTTAAATATAATTTCTAAACTTTTGAGTTAAACTTCTTCTTCTTTCTTTACACCTATTATTCTTAGGTTTGGCTTTTCCATGGTGTCCCATATTTCCTGGATATTATGTGCTAAGATTTTGTTAGATTTAATGTTTTGACAGATGAGTCTATTTCCTCTATTGTATTTTCAGCAATTGAGATTCTCTCTTCCATCTCTTGTATTCTGCTGTTTATGCTTTCATTTGTGGTTCCTAATCATTTTTCATAATTTCTGTTTTTATAATTTCCTTGGCTTGTGTTTTCTTTATTGTCTCTATTTCAGTTTTCAAGTCTTGAATAGTTTCTTCATATGTTTGATTGCTTTTCTTGTTTTTTATGGGATTTGTTGATGTCTTCCAATTTTTTCTTTCTGTTTTCCTCCATTTCTTTAAGGTAATTGTTCATTTTCTCTTTAAGGGCCTCAAAAATTCTCCTAAAGTTATTTTTAGGTCACTTGCTTTTGTTTCATCTATATTTAGTTGTTCAAGTCTTGCTGTTGTAGGGCCATGAGTTTTTACTGGTGTTGTGTTGCTCTTTGTGGTGTTGTGTGCATTCTTACCTTGTCTACCCATCTTTTCCTCTGATTGGTGTTGTTGTGACTCTCTGTGACTCTGATATCAATCTTCCAAGTGCCAGTGGATCCTACGCTCAGATGGTTGCTCCTCATGGTGCAATCAGGGCCATGGTTCCAGCCACCCCATTGGTCACTCTGTTTTCCTGGAGGTCACTGGGTGCTCCCAAGGTTAGCTCTTGTAGAGTTCTCTGACTTGAACCTGCTAGCTTGGCTGTTGCTCCCTTGTACCCGCTTCTGTGGAGTTTGCTGCCTCAGGCCTGCTCCAATGGAAGTTGCTGGCTCATACCGGTTTCCGTAGATGTCCCTGGCCTAAGCCTGCTTCCATGGAGGTCTATGACTTGGTCCTGGTCCCAGAAAGGTCTCTGGCTTTAGCCTACTCTCTCAGAGGTCCTAGACTCACAAGTAGACCCACAGAGGTCCTGGTTCAGGACTCAAAAATTTATTTCTTATACACAAGTACTATATTTATATAACATTATCCTCTCTCTCCTCTCATCTACTCCTCCCATTTCCTCCCCTCTCAATTTCATGAGCTCTTCTTTTTTTTACTATAATTGTTCACACACATATATACATAAACACACATGCATACATGTACACACACATGCACACATGCATATCCCACTCAGTACACTTAGGACTGCTTGAATGTCTATCTATTTAGGCCTGGTCACTTGAGATTGAGTAACTTATTGGGTAGAATCATTCCAAGAAAAGACTTATTTTTCTTCTACCAGAAAACACTAATTACATATAGCTCTTGATCTATGGATTGAGATGATGAGAATTTCTCCATGTGCATTGGCGTGTCTACTTCTATTATGCTGAACAACCTGTTTTCTGAGATTTTGTTAGTGAAGTTTCCCTGTTATATATATAGACACTACCTCATTGCAGACATCCTGGTTCTCTGGCTCTAACAATCTTTCTGTTCCTTCATCTCTAATGTACTTAGCTAGTACATGTTTTTCATATTGAAGCAACTATATTCACATTAAATATTTTTCTAGAGTGACTTGTATAGTCTGTGGCTTTTAAATTCCATTAACTTTTAACTTGTCAAATTAATTAAGAAGGGTGTCCATAATATTCCAATTAGTCTTTAAAATAGGTAAAAATAAATATGATATAATTCCCACCATTGCTGATATTAGTAATTTGTGCTATCTCTACTGTTCTCTGCTAAATTTGTTTAAATGTTATTAACATAAGGATGTTTTACAGTATCAATGTGTAAAGTTTATTTTATGTACAAATAGGTTTGCATATTACAAACTATTCTTTTTATTTGTGCTTAATTATTTCGGTTCAGGACATAAAAAACCCGCCCAAACTCATCTACCCACTTTAATTTAATCTCTTCTTTTTCTAATGTCTTAAGAGAGTCTCAGGTAATTGATATGGGGATATTGTTTTTTTCAGTGTGTATGTCAAGTGCATCCAGCTTTTTCCATACTCTTTGTTGTAGTCCCATAGATTTGTTTATGTGATTTATCCATTGATACTTGGATGCATTGGGTGAGCATTACCAAATGCTTTTCTGGGAATTTTTGTTGGAGATGTTTCCACAATATATTTTCTTTCATATCCACCACAATCTTTGGAATAAATCAGCAGTATCTTGTTTGTTTTTTCTTTTGTTTTGTTTTGTTTTTAGTTTCTTTTTTCTTTTATTACTTTAAAAAATACGAATCCAATTTCCACTCCTACCCATCCTCCCACTATCAGTGGCCCCTCAGTCTGCCCCAACTGTCAACCCCCTTCAGACGGACTTGTTTGTTCCCATGCTCATTCACTCCCAGTCCAGTCGGAGTTGGTGAGCATCCACTGAGACAGCAGAATCTTGTTAGAAACACTTGCTGCTAGTGCTTGGGATTGGATATCTGCAGGAGTGGAAGCTGAGTTTGATTGATCATTATGTTCCCTTTAAATTTCTTTAGACTGGTTTTGGAGCTTTTTCTTTCCAACTAGTGTTTTCAGAATATCAATAAACCTCTTCTGAAATATTACTAAAGGATTTGGGTGTTCAAAAGGAAATGTTCCACTTTTCCAATTTGAATGACTCATATTCCTGTCATTCGGGGAAACTTTGACCTTAGAATCTGTGGTCATTTTTCTTCCCTTGTTCTTTTGCATCACACAGTCTTGTACTGTGATGGAGTATGCTGGCATCTGGCCAGAGAATCTAGAGGATGGTGATGGAAATCTGTTGTGCTCTGCTTAGTGTTTTTTCTCTTTTCTGTTTTTCTATGCCACAGGTTCAGTGCCTCCAATTTCTTTGAGGACAGTGATTTTTGTTTCTTAAATTCAGTAAAACACCCATTTCTTTTTTTTTCCTGTCAGGATCTTTCTCACTGTGCTATTTTCTGAAAAAAACCCTCTATACTTAAAGCTCTTTGATAGTGATAAAAGGCTTCATTAACCTTTGGCTACTCTGGAATTCTAGCTCGGTGCTTTTGTCTCCTACTAGCAGGCATTGGCAATTTTCAACTATATTTATTTGTGCCCTCTTTGTGTCTAGCACTCTTTCTCTTTTTTTATTTACAATTTCATTACATTTTTTACAAAAATTATAACTTCATTATCTTTCTCTCATTTGACTTTTGCATTATTTTTATTTACCTTTTTAAATTTTTACAATTTGTGCTTGCCTTAATATTTACTTCCTTTTCCAAATTAACAATGTGAAAACACTTATTGAATTTTATTCCTTATTAAATTTTATTCTTTATTATTTTCCCCTCGTTTGATGAAATTTGTTTCTTCACTATTTATTGATACATATATAAATTTTATCTAATATTTTAATTGGCATCTATATAAAATATTTAGTGTCTTCTTCTTTGATTTCCTACTTATCCATAAACAATGAAATATATGTTCTGGCTAGTAATCTAGTAATTGGAAGTATACTTTTATACTTTCTTTTTAAATTATTTTTATGGAATTTTTTGGTACCTGTGAAATATTGTTCAGCTGATAAGAAAAGTGAAATTAAAAAAAAATACTTTTACATTTCAGTTCAGTTATTCACGATTTGGGGGCATCATTTTGTCATGAGAAGATGATTTTTTTGTTTGTTTCTCATGATCTCTTTGAATATTGCACACCATTGTATTTTAGGCATGAGGTTACAAATGCATTTCAAATTCTTGGCACTGGACTCTGTAGCAGCTATGTAGATAGATTTTCCAAGATTTTCACCCAAACCCAGGAACCCTAGTTGAATAAATGAGTCTAGGTGCATAAGAGAGCCAATTATTCTCAGGTTTAAAGAAACTACAAGTAAAAAAAATTGTTCAGAGCTCTGAATTTCTGTAGAATTGTGGATACACTTAGACAAAAAATAACACATTTTTAGATGGAATTATGAGTACTTAAATCTTGTTGTGTTAGAAAAATTCAAACAAGATGTTGTGCATCTTGAACCTATGATTTGTTTTTCTTGTTTCAGTAATGTGAATAATTTTGATTATTTCAGATCTTCATTTATAAGTGACTAATGGCTATTTTAATATAGTTTTATATTGTAAACCTTTAAGTTACTGAGCATACACTCAACTTTTTCTTACTTTTTTCCCTTTTAGAGACATGTTCAAAGTCAGATATAGAAATTGAGAATGGATTTCTTTCTGAATATGCTAGCACATATGATCTAAACAGAAAAACACAGTATAGGTGTAAACAAGGATTTGTAACATCGAATGGAGAGACATCAGGAACAATTACCTGCCTCCAAAATGGATGGTCAGCTCAACCCTCATGCATCAGTGAGTACTCCATTATATTGCTGTCATTATACAGGTGATGTATCTGGGTTTAACTTTATTCTTCTTTGAGGTGGCTGATGTTATTTCATGATGAGTTTCAAACTTCAAGAAAAAAAATTCACTATTTTGTAACATGAGGGATGGCTTGTCAGGGTTTTTGTCCTGCTTTGTTCCCACAGCCAGCAAGTCCCAAAGAAAATCACAGAGGTCTCTATAAGATTATAAACTGATTGTCCTAGTAGCTCAGTCTTCTTATTAGCTCTTGTAACTTATATTGACCCATTACTCTTATCTATGTTAGCCACATGGCTCAGTACCTTTTTCAATGGGGCAGGTTACATCCTGCTTATTTGGTGGTCAGGAGTAAAAGGGATGGGTTTCCGCTTTCCTAGAATTCTCCTGTTCTCATAGTCTTGCCTCTACTTCCTCTGGTTGACCTGCCTATACTTCCTGCCTGGCCAATCAGTGCTTATTTAACACATGATTGACAGAATACAGGTAATTCTCTTATATCACTTCCCCCCTCTTTTTTTTTAAAAAAGGAAAATATTCATAGTCAATTTTTTGGGAATGTGGGCATAGTATTCCAGGCTACTTCTGGCTGGTTGGGGGCACTGGTAATCTTATAGGGTCCTAAAGAAAATTTAGAGTTATGGTCAAGTCCTGACTGGAGTATCCTGTGAGGCTTGATCATCTCAGGCAGTATCTTGAATCTGTTCTGGATGTAGAACTCAGACATCCAGGCCATATGTTCCTACAGGAGATTTCTCAGGTGGTCTTCCTTGATCAAACCTGATTTTTCTTAACTCAGAATGAATAAAGTCAAGGCATTTTCAAAATACCTATTTTGGATTAGTTTGGCAGCATTTATTGACAAATATCTTTCAGCAGCTGTTGCTCCTTCTTCAGCATCCAAACAATTCAAAGAGAGCATAATAATATACAGTATCAAGATTCTCTGTGTGTTTTCCATCTTTATGTGGCTTTATTTTAACTTCTATTTCTTTTATTTTTACTTTTGACTTTTGGCTTTTTGAGATAGGTTCTCTGTGTATCTTTGTCATGGAATTCTCTCAGTAAACCAGGCTATCCTTGAACTCACAGAGATCCACTTGTCTCTGCCTCTCAAGTGCTGGAATTAAAGGTATGTACTACTACACCCAACTACTCTTTTTCTTTCTTTTTAATTTTAAGGACTTCAACCTTTTTCTTTTCTCTCCCAAGCCAGGATATATTTTTAAGACACAGTAAACCATTTAGAGCTTTTTTTCTTTGAATCTCTCTTTACTGTATATCTCTCTTTTTCTGACTATACAAGTCTTTAAATTACCAAGCAATATGGGTAGAATTAAAGCCATGGTTTTGACAGCTGGATCCAGCCCATTCCTTAGATTTCTGTGATTCCGGCCTCATGGCAGAGGTACTGGCTGTAGCCACGTTTATTGCCACAACTCTATGGTGTTCAAGGTCCCTGCCAGCAAGCAAGCTGCAACAGTACACTCACAAACCACACTCAAATGCTCCATAGTCAGATTGCCTGCCTGAAAGAGTCAGAGTTTGCCCTGGCAGGACTGCTGAGAAAGCTGGCATTTTAAAATAGCACAGTATTTTTTCTGCTATGGCTGAAAACCAAAAAGCATGCAGTCAGCTTTTTATCAACACTATTTAAGTGTTTTTTGGCAGGACCTCTTAAAAGAGCTGCAAGGCTTTACAGCTAAAGCTGAGTCAGGAAGCCTCTTTTTTTTATTTTATTGAAAAAAAATTTTTTTCGCCTCCTCCCAGCCTCCCATTTCCCTCCCCCTCCTCCCACTCCTCCCCCCTCCCCCCACTCCTTTTCCCCCTCCCCCCACTCCTCGTCCCCTCCCTCTCCAGCCTGAAGAGCAGTCAGGGTTCCCTGCCCTGTGGAGTGTCCAAAATCCTCCCCCCTCCATCCTGGTCTAGGAAGGTGAACATCCAAACTGGCTAGGCTCCCACAAAGCCTCTTTTAAATGAGAGTGCTTGCTTGCCTCTAGCAAGCAGAGCAGACCCAAGAAATTGTTGCTACCAAGCACCCATGCTTTACTCTATTCTTTTCTTCCCAGAATTTCTTTCCAAGCTCTGTTAGGCTTTATGTGGATGCAGTTGTTCACGTGGGCACCATTTTGTAACATGAGGGCCTGCTTGGGGTTTCTGTCCTGCTCAGTTCCCACAGCCAGCAAGTCCCAAAGAAAATCACACAGAGGTCTCCATAAGATTATAAACTGATTCATTAGCTCAGGTTTCTTATTAGCTGTTGTTGCTTATTCTCATCTATGTTAGCCACATGGCTCAGTACCTTTTTCAGTGGAGCAGGTCACATCCTACTTCTTTGATGGTCTGGGCAGGAGTGGGAAGAATTGGCTTTCTCCTTCCTAGAATTCTCCTGTTCTCATCGTCCCACCTCTAGTTCCTGTCTGTTTGACCCACCTAAACTTTCTGCCTGGACAATCAGTATTTATTTAAAACATGATTGACAGAATATAGACAATTCTCCCACACCACTATTTTTTTTTTACTTTGGGACTCATTCTTGCATTGTAGAGTATCAATGGTTGAAAATATCCTATAGTTTTAAATATAGTAAAGGATTTTTGACCATCTGCCTTTTAAAAGATCTGCCTTACATATCAAATCTTTTGCTCCTAGATATAAAGGTAAAGTTTTAGGTGAAGATATATCCATGTTTTAAATCTCAGAATATGTGATAACATTATAATGTATATTTGACACTGTCAGTTAAGGTCCATTTTAAAAAGTCTCCCTCTAGAAATTCTTCGTAAATATCTTGATATTGGAATGAAAATAATATTTCCAGGTAGGACCAATTTTGGCACTTTAGGACTACGGTTGGTGAAGGTTTTCTAAGAATGATTAGTTCATCTTGTCTTACTTGTGAGAAAGCTAACCAGTCCTATTTTCAAGAACTATTCAATGTAACTTAAATAATAATGTGATTTAAGATACTTACTGCTTTCTTAATTTTTATTCTTCATTTATTTTACTTTTATAGGATTTATTTAAAGAAAAAAAACAATTAAATTGTTCCCATGTAATATTCTTGTATATTAAATCATAATTAGCAAGCCTTTTTGGATTTTCTTACTGTAAAACAATAAAAAACCTTTGGTATAATACAGTAAATGCACCTGTTTCAAATTTAACTAATCTACTTTTCTAAATTTTTTGTTATATATAAACTACAAAATACAGGACTTTATCTCATAAAATGCTATTCTACTTCCCTAAAACTAAATAGATCTACACTTGTCTATCTATTTGCAGTATATGATAAATATAGGGGAAAATGAGCTGAGAAACTATTTTTAAAATAAAGTTTTTTGAAACTTAACTGAGGAGGTAAGTGCTAATAGCGATGTACTTTTCATTCAATAACCATTTCACGAAAATGATTTCTTGTTGGTCTTCCAAGGGTGTTTTTATACAGTATTTAATTGCAGTATTTAATTATACAGTGTTTAATTTAATTATTTACATTAACCTGGGACTACTTTTGCTCTCATGGGAATTTCTCAGTTGGGCCATTGACACTGATAAATAAAATCTTCCATTTTCTTTTGCATTAGAGTCTTGTGATAGGCCTGTATTTGAGAATGCTGTGACTAAAAACAATAGCACATGGTTTAAACTCAATGACAAATTAGACTATGAATGCCATGTTGGATATGAAAACAGACATAAAGATACCAAAGGCTCCATAATATGTAATTATGATGGATGGTCTGATAGGCCCTCATGTTATGGTGAGTACTATTGTCTCTGAATTGTTTTTACAAAACAAAAATAAATATTTATGTGTTACTTAAAAAAGTGAACTTTCTAGAATCTTTCTTTTGATTTAATGTAAACTGGGAGAAAGGACATTTTTGAGGACAAAAGATGATCATATTTGACTTTATTATTTCATTACATTCATTTATTTATCCTGTGTGTGCACAGTGAGTGCATGTGCATATCTAAGGAGGTGTGCACACCACTTTACACATGAAGATGTCAGAGAACTTGTGAGTCAGCTCTCTCTTTTCATCATGTAAATCCTAGGAAGTGAACTCCTGTCACCATGTTTGGAGGCAAGCTCTCTCACTGACTGAGTGATATCAGTGTGCTGATAATCTGTATTTAAATTAATGTATTCATCAGGGTTAGATAGCATATTCTTGTGATTCTTATGACCCTGGAACAAGAGGTTTTAATTTTGAGGACATGTTGGGTTATGTATTAAGTCCCTGTTTCCATAAACAAACAAACAAAATATATTAAATTAATTATGCCTTTGTATGATATGTATATCAAGTATCTTTGATTAAAGTATAATTGTTTCATTATCATAAAGGCATACTCTTAGTTATTTAAACTAGGTCTCCATTATCAAAATTACGATTTGATGTATGAAACATTGTCATGCAAATTTAAAGAGTGGAAAGAAAAGAGATGAACAATTTGGAAGAGAAAAAAATTCAAAGGGAAAGGAAAAGGAATTGGCTCAGGACAAAGGACCAACTCTGGATAGAGAGGAGACAGACAAGGCACATAGGAAAAGGGCTGTATAAATATACTGGGGTACCTCGTGTTAGGATTGTAGGGCCTGAGGAACACTGAAGGAAGAACCCAGACTCAAATAGTATGCAAGAACAAAGAGCATTTATTGATATTTCAACATGCATGTGGGGTCCTTAACCTGTACAAAATGGCAATGATCCTGAATGAAGCATGCTGGCTCCTTTTAAACACAGATAGAGGAGTTTCAGTGCTGGTTAGGTTATCTCAAACATAATTGGTTAAGAAAGCAGAAGTTACATTAGTGCATTTTTAAATGATAGAGATTATATCTTTGGACATACTTGGGTAAGTTTCAAGAGGGTTGCAGGAACAATCCTTGAGACATTAGGGGCTGATTCAGGCCTATGATCTCTCCCTTATGCCTAAATATATTTTGTTGATAAATGGCCCTTTTTTGGAAGAGACACCTGTTTGCCCCTCTCAGAGAACTAAGATCTAAATTCAGTTGTAAAAGTGGGAAAGTTTAAACTCTTCAGGATAAGGTGTTTAATTTGATTTGGGCTTGTTAATTATGTGAGCAAAAGAGGACATTTGTTCATTGGACTTCAATACTTTAATAGCTGGACCTTGGTAGTCAACCTCAAGAGGAGGAAGTGATCAAATAAGAGAATAGAACCTGGTGGATTGTTTAGTAATGCAATCTAATGGTTTTATAGCCTAGGCAGAGGGAATGGGCAGAAGGGCAAGGCTTACTAGAACCATGTTTGCCATGCCCTGGATGGCCAGAATCCCTTCAGAAAGGATAGCAGCAGAAATTAAGAAATTTGATTTGCAGTATCAAGGGTCAACTCAAATGTAAATTAATAAGAATGTCTACACCTGACAAGATGGTACACACCCATAATTCTAGAGCTTGGGAGGTTGAAGTATGAGCATCTTGAATTTGAGATTAGTCTGGGAGACATATGAAGATCTATCATTAACAAAAAGAATAAAATATCCTCCCAATTAAAAGAAATTAAGCTAAACAAATGGTAACTCTCTGATTGTAAGCAGTTCAAGATCATGAAATCAGGGCTTTCTACAATATAATTCTAAAATAGAATGCAAAGGTAGGGAAATTAGTTCTTTGGGACAACACTTGAATAATTCACAGGCCTAGCATTGATCTAAGCATTACAAAACTAAAATTAAAAAGGAACTATGAAATTATAAATGCGACAAAAGTTTTCCCATGGAGATGATAAATAGGCATCTACTCACCTGTCCCAGATAAGGAGTTGCATGACAGATCATACAGAGACACCACCAAAGCCCAACTTGATGACCAATGAGTTTTATTGGAGTTATTGAAGTATGGGTGAAGAGTTATTGAAGTATGGGTGAAGTATGGGAGGGGAGCAAAGAAAATATATAGCTCAATGAAAACAATTTAAAAAATAAAGAATAGAAACAGGTCAAAGATAATTGCATCACCAAGGCCCACCCAGCATGGGTAACTTCTCAGAGAAGCTTGGAACTTGGAGTACACTGCACAGCCTGCAGGCAGTTCAACAGGTTGAAGAAAGGTTTTTCCAAGTGACTCAGTTGATCTAAGCTTCTTTTTGGGAGCTGGTCTTGTTTTTGCTTCTTCCAGGCAGCTGATATGGTCGCAAAGTCTTCTATTTAGAATCTATACTTGTCTGAGTATCTTCTTTGCAGCTTGCCTCTTCTGAGAATGACTCATCAATTGCTTGTTTACTTGGGAGTAAGGGGCCTACTGAATCTTGTCACTTTCAGGGACTTCTTCAAGCTATTTAGAGTTCTTTACCTTCCTGCTAAAGGACCTTCCCTACAGGATGAGATATTTTAATCTTGAATGAACTGTCACACAGTAAATTATCATAGATATTTTACAGGCCTGGTACCAAATCCCTGGTTACTAGTAACTAAATGAAAATTCTCTTCTTATTAAAATTTATTCATGGTTATGGTGAATATCTGAGTGGCCCCTAACTTTTAATAACTGTGAGTCTTGTAATGGGTGATTTTTCCCGCTTAATCTAAAACACTCAATATTAAAACAAAGGAATTATTTTGGAAGTATTTCTAGATGCTCTAATATTTGTCCTTCTTGTGTGTTCTATCATCAGTCCCATTGTGAGGTTTTGGTTATTTGTTTTAAATAATTGCTTTTAAAGCTTGCTTTTCATTTCTGTTGCTAATTGTGTATTAACACTTGACTCTTGAAAGTAGGAATTTTCTTTTATGTATAACCCTACTTTAAAAATTGTAATTTTGGGGGCTGGAGAGATGGTTCAGTGGTTAAGAGCATTGCCTGCTCTTCCAAAGGTCCTGAGTTCAATTCCCAGCAACCACATCGTGGCTCATAGCCATCTGTAATGACGTCTGGTGCCCTCTTCTGGCCTGCAGACATACACACAGACAGAATATTGTATACATAATAAATAAATAAATATTAAAAAATTGCAATCTTTAATTTTGTAAATTAGAAAGACTTCAAATAAGAAAAAAGTTTATTTTTATAATAGTTAACAATGTCAACAAATTTTTTTAAGCAATTAACTGTAATGGAGAATGTTACACAGTATTAATCTGAGTTAGAATGATTAAGGGTTAGTAATGAGAATTGATATTACAGCAAAATAACTTAGTGTGTTGTAAATATTTAAATGCTCAACTAATATTATGGTTTTGTGCAAGTTTCTTCTGTTTTTTATTTTAAAAATACTAGTTTTATTGTCCTAACTTCAAATATATTAGAAATTATTTTGCCTGTTCTATTTTCTCAATTATATTAATCTGAAAGAATATTTTTAAAAATGTTACAAATATGCTGTATAATATTAATTTCAAATATGAAAGAATGATTTTGTAAGGTAAGAATAGGGTATTTGTGAACTTAACAATAATAATTGTCTTCAGCAATTGAGATCCAGTAAAAATAAGTTAATTTTATTATTCAATTCTGTATCAAATATATTATATCACCATACATTTCTCAGAATTCCATGTAAATTTAGGGACTATATAAAATGTAATATGCAGCATTTTTCGAAAGGAAGAGAGTTACTGATGTTTCCCTGCGAATGTACATGAGAGAGATAAAACTACTTCTTTATTAAATATGTTCTCTAATTTCTTACTTTTCAAGAAAGAGAATGTAGAGTTCCCTTTTTAGACCAATACTTGCTTGTCAGTCCCAAGAAAGAAAAATATAAAGTTGGAGATTTGTTGAGCTTTTCTTGCCAACAAGGACAGAGAGTTGGACCAGATTCAGTTCAATGTTACCACTTTGGATGGTCCCCTAGTTTCCCAACATGTAAAGGTCAGTATCTGTTTTACATTTGGTGAATGAAAATCAGAGGTTTAGTTTCCTCTCCTCATATCTCCCATTCTTACATTGTATCTACAAACTTAAGTGTATCCATTGACAACCATGGTAAAGCTGTATGTTGTATGGCTAATACATAATCACTTACTGATAAGATTAATCCTGAACTTAAAATGTGTTATCAATGTGTGTAAACATGTAGACATGATGGCTTAGAGTACAAAGATATCTCTCATTTTGTCTGTTGTTCTGATAATTTTCCAACATAAGCATTTCCTCACATTGCATAGAGAATGTCTAAATTGTATGAAAGCAGAGTTTGATTAATTCAACAGCATTTATTAGAAAATTAAAACACATTAATTAGATGCTTTCTACAGTGTCAATATTTTTTAACAAATGAATAACTGTGTTTAAAAAATATTGAGAGTGTGAAAATCACTATAACTGACAAAGTTATAATTGCTACCTGTTTTCATGCAATTTCAAGGTATCAGGTTTATCAAACATTGTACCACCTTCAATATGCTTTCAATGCTATTCCAATAGACATATTACAAGTGTGAAATGTGTGTTTATTGTATATAATATTGATTTAATAAAATGTTATTAAAAGTGATATGATGAATAAATTCTTATAAGATTTTTCTTTAACTAGATTTTTTAGACTGCAAGATTGACATTTTTATTTATATGTACACAATATTCTACAGTAGGTCGAGTGGGATCATGTGATCAACCTCCTGAACTCTTCAATGGGGAATTCAATAGAACAACGAAAGAAGAATACAGCCATGGTGAAGTGGTGGAATATGATTGCAAGCCTAGATTTCTACTGAAAGGACCCAATAAAATCCAGTGCATGGATGGAAACTGGACAACCTTGCCACTGTGTGTTGGTAATAAAAATGTTAATACTTAGACACTGTTTTGTTTCTCATATGATGTCTTAATTGTAAACATTTGTGAAACATCTATCTACAGAGGAGGAGAGAACATGTTCCGACATTCCTCAGCTTGAACATGGCTTTGTCCAATTTTCTGTTTCTCCCTACTATCATGGAGATTCAGTGAAGTTCACCTGCAAGGAAACATTTACAATGATTGGACATGGGTCAGTTTCATGCATTAGTGGAAGGTGGACCCAGCTTCCTCAGTGTGTTGGTAAGGTTATGTACCTCGATTTAAACCTTCATAAAATGTAATATTTTTGGCCGTAATATTTCCATACATATTTTTAGCTAGAAAACTTCTTAGAACAATCTAATCCTAAATAATATTTATCCAAACTTTCATTGTTCATAATTTAATATGTGTCTACAGAAGAATAGAAATTATTAATGTAATCTGCAGATGGTCGTTTAACAAGTTAAATCTAGTTGTTAATTATAAATTTTTATCTGAATAAAATGTAAATAATAATACATAAGAAAATATGAAAATATTACAAAATAGAATTTCTATTATCATATGGCACTCTCCTTCCATAGCATGTAAAGATAAGAAATCAAGTGTGTGAAGTACCCATTTCCTACTCTCCCATAGCAAAGTTTCCTCTCCCAGAACTTTTATGTTTCTAGCTGTTCTACAGTTTGCAAACTGAAGTAAGTGTGATTAGGGATGGGCTGTCGGTTCTCTCGTTGGCTATAGAACTGAGCTATACCTAAAAGACTGGGGTTAGGTTGGCAACATTATCTCATGGGTGACTTCACTCTGTAATAACTACCATCACTGTTTTTTTTTGTTGTTGTTGTTTTTGGTAACTGTATCTTTAATGAGTAACTAAAAGCATTTTGATGCCTACATTTACTTTTCTGAGAAACTGAAGTTTTTCTTAGAGTGTTCTTGATTAATTACTTCAGAATATCCTTGATACCCAATATTTACTCTTCATTATAATTTTAAGAGTTGGTTAATGCTAGAGAAACCTGGAGTTCCTTATGAAAAGGCACTTATAACTGTGTTGTTTAGTGATATGTTCTGCATACACAGAAGATTGACCAATTCAAAAACTAAAATTTGAAAAGCACATTTTTTTCAAATCTCTACCATCATGACTTTAAAACACTATTTACATGAGTGTTTTAAAACTATTTAAGAAATAAATACATATAGAGTAAAAGTCAGACTATCAAAAATGAAAACAATTCTCCATTCTGTTACAGAATTCTATTTTATTATTTGTTCAGATTTCTGAGGTTTTGTTCTGATGTTTAGTCTCCCTATAGTGACCTTCATATGACCCCTCTAAGTTATCAGCAGCAACATTAAAATTATAGCACAAACATTTTTATTATGCCATTATACATTGTCTTTTCCATGTCTATACCTTTTTCTTTTTTTTTTTTTTAATTTTTTTTTTAATTTTTTTTTTTATTGAGAAAAAGAAAAAAGTTTCCACCTCCCCCCAGCCTCCCATTTCCCTCCCCCTCCTCCCACCCTTCTCCCCCTCCCCCCACTCCTCTCACCCTCCCTCTCCAGTCCAAAGAGTAGTCAGGGTTCCCTTCCCTGTGGAAAGTCCAAGGTCCTCCCCCCTCCGTCCATGTCTAGGAAGGTGAACATCCAAACTGGCTAGGGCACAAAGACAGAACTTGAAGTAGGATCAAAACCCAGGGCCATTGTCCTTGGCTTCTCATCAGCCCCCATTGTTCGCCATATTCAGAGAGTCCTGTTTTATCCCATGCTTCTTCTGTCACAGTCCAGCTGGCCTTGGTGAGCTCCCAATAGATCAGCCACACTGTCTCAGTGGTTGGGTGCACCCCTCGTGGTCCTGACTTCCTTGCTCATGTTCTCCCTCCTTCCGCTCCTCATTGGGAACTTGGGAGCTCAGTCCGGTGCTCCTGTGTGGGTCTCTGTGACTATCTCCATCCATCACCTGATGAAGGTTCTATGGTGATATGCAAGATAATCATCAGTATGGCTATAGGATAGAGTCATTTCAGGTTCCCTATCCTCAGCTGCCCAAGGAACTAACTGGGGACCTCGCCTTGGGCTCCTGGGAGCCACTCTAGGTTCAAGTCTCTTGCCAACCCTAAGAAGAGACTCTTATGAAACAAATCAATCACAGAGTCACCATGCCCCCATGACTACTGATATTCCTTCACTTACCTTTACAACTTTTTTGTCTTCCTGTGAACCAATCTTAAAGAAAGGACTATTTCTTGCATGCTTTAAGTTTTTGAAACACTCTAGTCAATATTTAAAGATTGTCATAAAGGAAGTTTATAGAACTTTGGCTAACAACTTACTTTTATTTACTCTATTCACACACATTGCACTCTTCATTTCAAATTATTAACAAATGTTATCCAGGACCTATACTGAAATTTTGTCAAATAAATAAGGACTCTCACCTTCAGTTGGTAATTATAGCACATAACATATTAAAAGGTATATATATCACCCTTTCTTAAGTCATAACACAATCAGTTTTATTCTTATGACATAGTATTGCTATATTATAGGATGATCTAGCATAGGAAATGACTTCTTATCAACTTTTATGAAGGGAATATAAAGGAGAGAGATGGTACTACAAGCATCTAAGATCTTATACAAATCTGGCTCTCAAACAATTGTTTTGTACACAATATATCTTAGATATTCTTTTTATTTTATTTTTTCACAATGAAAACATTTTATTTTATTTGTGACAATCATAAAGTTACACACAACTCAGAGTTACACACAACTCAGAGTCCTCACATGGCAGAGCAAAGAACTCAAGGCTGTGTTTAGCTGCTCTCCTCTCTTCCTTACAACTAGGAAGGCTTACGTCTGACAGAGATGGGAGCCTGGATAGCTGCAATTCCCAGTTTTGCTTTTGATGAGAATCTCAGTTCCTCAGATTGGTACCAGGGTCAAATCCAGGGTCCAGTGTGTAGTACACAAGGCTGTACAACTGAGGCACACACACCCTCTGCCCTATGGCTTTTATTAACAAGTAGAAAGAGCTAAGGCATTCTGTTTTAAAAATATGAGTGACAGTTGGCAATTACATGAAATGATCTGAACAAGACTCCTATAAGCTAAGGCATGTTTTTACCTTGATAAAAGTGACCCATAACCAAATCGACAGGATCGTTAGGTTTCCAGACAGTGAAAGCAGAGGTGGCCTCTACAGCCTCCCTTCCCTGTGGACTGTATCTCACTCACATTTGCACGCTAAGCTTCCACCATGGCTTGCTGCCACGATAAAACTGCTTCTGTCCAGAAAGAACGCGGGCTGTCTCTCTTAGAACTACAGGACCTTGGCATGGAAAACCCACGTCAAGAACCCCAAGGACAGGTCTCTTAAAAAGCAGAGTTCTACAGGACAATAGGTGAAAACCACTTTAGTTATGAACTTACAAGTGAGAATGTGTTTTCAGAGCTGTAGCACACAGAGAACAGATACTCCACAAATTATGCCCAAAAGTTATGGTAGAAAGAGAGCTTTCGACTGGAGTAGAGGAGGTGATGAACATTTACAAAAGAGAAACAAGTTGGGAGTCAAGGAATTGGCGGATCACTGGGCTTTAGTCATAACCAGGTTTCTGCGAGCATCCAGGACCTTTGCTTTCCTCTCCTTCCGTTCTTGCTCGTGTTTCTTCCGTTGTTCTTCCCTGGTGTGGAGATGAGGCTGCTTGTAAGTTTTCCGGTGGAAGCTAACTCTGCTCACACCCTCCTTCAGAGAACTGTTTTCTTTAGATTGCCCCCCAAGGTTTCAGCTTTCCTTTGTGTGGCTTATAGTTGAGGGGCCGAGACAAGCTTGCCTGGAGATCAAAGACTGGTTTCTTACTGGAGCCTGGAGTCTGTGCTTCTTCAGCTGCCAACTTGAATGGAGCAACAACTGCAGTAGTAGAATTCCTCTCTGTGGTCTTTAACTTAGGTGTCCTGAACACAGCCTGGCCTTTTGAAACACTCCTGGGTAGGGTCACACATGGAGACTTTCTGGCTGGAGTCTTGGTCAGGGAGTACTTATGTTCATTATCCTTGGTAGCAGCTGAAAACCTGACATTCATCTTAGTTGCTGAAAGCAGAGTGTTTGCCTGACCCCATCAGACATACAGTATCCTTACTTTCAGGGCCGCGAAACTGATCTCGTGAGAACTGCTGCCTGGCAGGAGTAGAGGGAACAGAGTCTTCCTCTTGCTGGAACGGGGGTCCCTCTCCCTTTTTTCTCAAGCTTTAGTTCATTAAGTGAATTGTGTCCTTTAAAGTGTTTCTTTTTTCTCACAATATATTCATCAATGGATTCCATTTTCTTAAAACGAGCCTCATGAAGCTTTTTAAAGTTTGGTGTAGTGGCTGCAGTCCTTTTATTGTTCCCAAGTTTGGAAAACCCATCCATGCATAGAGATCTTTTTTCCAAAGGCCTCTTTGAATTTCTATTGTCATCAGCCCCATTTCTTCCTGAGGAAGTTGCACTCCCGTCTTCCTGGCTCTGGTCTGGCAGAGAAGGAACTTGTGTGGTAGTTCTCAGGTCTTGGTTTTCCTGCTTTTCTTGATTCTGTAATGTAGTAGGATCGCTTCTTTTTATCGCAGAATGATCCTGGAAGTTAGGAACTTCATGGTCTGTCTTGCGCTTCCTTCTTGTTTTGGTGACATGATCGACTGGTTCCCTCTCAGCTTGCTCCTCACAGATAATTTGTATCTCGGTCTCATCACCGGAGAATGCAGAAGACTGATTCTCATCCTGATTTTTACTTTCTTTCCTTATTTCTGGGTTCAGGTGGGCTTTCAAAGCTCTTAACAACTTGTCTGCCCTCAGTTTAGCCCGAAGGCCCAGCTTTTTGGCTAAATTTTGCAGGTCACTGTACTTGAAGGAGTCCAGCTCCTCTGCAGAGGGGACAGTCATCACGTTCTACAATCCCGGCGACACCCAGAAAAACAGCCAGACAACTCAAACAACACCGTTCAAAACTGGCGCCCTAGATATTCTTTTTAAAGAATAGATCTATCAAAAGAGGAAATTCAAACTAGAAAACCTCTTACAATTTATCCACTCATGTTTCTATTTTAATATATTTAACATTATGGACAAAAATTAGGATAAGGGGAAATCAGAAAATGTGAGCATTTTACATCTTTCAAGTAGGGGACCAAAGCTAGTCACATCATAATCACTTCCTATGTAGACAATGATTTTCTTTGCTGTTGCAATTGCCTAATATCCATATCTCTTCATGAAACACTGTCTCTGAGATGTGCAGGACTTGACATGAGGTCTAGTTCTAGCACCATAGGCCAATCTGTATGATAACCTTAGCAATTTAGTTGGAAGAACATATGGGTATAAATATTAGTTCCATGTGTATATTGAATGATTTGTAGCTATTTTAATATGGCAGCTATTTCACTTCTTGTAATTGTTTTTAATTTTTCCTGCAATTATTTTCACCTAGCAAAAGATAAACTTGAGAACTGTAAAGCACCATACTCAATTAATATGGAAGTGATTCCCTCCAATAAGAATGAATTTAATCATAATGTTAGCTTGAGATACAGATGTAAAGGAAATCAGGACTATAAACAGTCTATCTGCATCAATGGAAGATGGGATCCTGAACCAACCTGTACAAGTAAGTTCTTGTTTGCACTGTCTTCTAGTAGTTATTCTAATCTTTCCTTACCTGTAATAATAGTAGCTTTACATTCTTAAAATGTAGTAATTATTGTTCAGAATTTCTTATGTGAATCCTGAATTTTTATCATTTCCACCTCTCCCTCTTCCACTCAAAAATATACTGCGGTCCTGTACTTCCTGCCCAATTCATGACCTCTTCTCCACATATAAACACATATGTATATGTAATATATATACACATATACATGGATATATATATATACCCTATACAAACAACTTGTATATATAAATTCAGCCTGATGAGTTCATTTATTGTTTTTCATATGGATATGTAACTAGGACTAAGAATTTGAGATTGGATAATGTATTTTTTTGGGGTCACACATCCCTGGAGAGAATTGATTCTCCTCTTCTAGACAGTGCCTGTAGGTCTTCACCTAAGGCAATATTTCTCAACCCTCCTAATGCTATGACCCTTTAATATAGTTGCTCATCTTGTGTTAAACCCTAACCATAAACTATTTTTCATGGCTACTCCATAACTCTAATATTGATGCAGTTATGAATCATAATGTAAATATCTGTGTTTTCTGAATGTCTTAAGCAACCATGAAAAGGGTCATTAGACTCCTAAGGGATTGTGCCCCACAGGTTGAGAACCTCTGATGTAAGGGTAGGGCTTTGTAAGATTTCTTCCCTATGCATGTTGACATGCCAAGTAGTATTGTCATAATGCATATCATGTTTAAGTGTCCATGCTTTTGAAATTTTATAGGTTCAGCTACCATGTCATATATGAAAAAAGACACTGTATTATAACACATCCTGGAAAAATACTTTCCAATATATAAAATGATTTAGAAATTGCTATCACCTTTTTAGTGACCTGTAGTTTAAAACACACAAGCGAACTTAATCAACATGAATTTACCTCCTTGTACTAATGGTCTCTTACTCTCAGAGTTCCATTACATCTAATTATTTTATCACAATAAATGTGATGTTCCCTTCCTATGCCTATGCTGAATCATCATGCACTTCTGTATGGTTGTGTGTACTATCAATCTAATAATTTATTTATTCTAGTAACAATAAATCTTACATATGATACCTCCAATTTCAAATAAATAGGCAAGAGTTGATTGTGCTACTTTTGCTTCCCTATTTGTATGTATCACTGTTATTTTGGATGCCTGTCTCACTCAATATCTTAAACTATTTCTTAAAGTCTAAAATTCACTGAAAGCATTTCCATGCCAGTTGAAAATCAAAACTATTGCACACATTTAATGGAGGGCACATGCCATTCTGTAGTTGCCTCTGTTTTTTATCATGTTTGATTTCATTTAAATTATAGTATGAAGTAAGGTGGTAATTGTTTTTCTTTCCTGTACAGCCAGCTAGTTGTTTAAAGAATGTGAAAAAATATATTTACTACACAAATGCTCATTTATTTTTAATCCTTTCATCCACTCAACTTAAGCAGAGATCAAAAAGAAGATTATTAATAATCACTAATAAAGCACATTGTCACATTATGAATCTGCAAGATGAATCTGAAATGTCTTGATTTTAGAGTGATTTAGACAAAACTTTTTAAGTGGGTGTTAATGCCAGTACTAACTGCTCATTATCCTGGATGTATGCCAGCAGTTTTCACATCTCTAATCAGTTCACAATAAACAGGAGGTCCAGAGAGTTGAAATTTTGAATAACATGCTCTGAAACATTTGTGAAAATACTCTATACCCTCATTGACCAAGAGAAATGCCAAATTGTTTATCGAAGTGTAATGATTAATACTTATTGTTTACTTGACAAAAGTGACTTAAGAAAAACAGCTCTGAGCATGACTGAGAGAGAGAACATTTCTATTTTGGGTAAACTCAGGTTGGGAGATTCATGATAAATGTAGGTGGCATCATTTTATGATCAGGGGTCTTGGATAAATGAAAAGGAAAAAGAAGCCAAACATCTGAACTAATTCTGTGCCCGTTTTGACAATAGATGCAGTATGACTAGCTGCTCCACACTTGGGCTGCCATAATTGCACTACATGATGAGCTAAGCCAAACCCTTCCTTCCTTCCTTTCTAAAATTGTTTTTGACAGATATTTTGTCACAGCCATGAGAAAATCCACTAGTAAATCACTAGTAAAAAGTCACTAAATATAAGTATCACTTTTTTCAGTACCCTCTCTCAGGACTTTTAATCTAATCCAAAATATTAAATCATAGATTTTAAAATTTCCATGTAACCTCAATTTATAATATTTCATCTTATAATTCATTTAAAATATTATAAAGGCTAGAATAAATTGACATAAGTTTAACAATATTGTGCAAAACTGCTTTATAAAAGAGTGAATGACAATGACAACCATTCAGAGGAGGACAAGAATAGTTACTAATTGCTAGACCAGAGGAAAAACATAAAATATACATAATTATTATGTGGTCATAATTAATTTGCTATTTAATAAAATTCTTGCTTCAGTAATTTAAGATACTATCTTTGTCAAGAACTCTGATTTTAAATATTTTTTAGGAGTAGAGAAAAAATCCTGCCCTCCTCCACCACAGATTCCAAATGCCCAAGTAATGGAAACCACAGTTAAATACTGGGATGGAGAAAAAGTATCTGTTCTTTGTCAAGACAATTACTTAATACAGGACACAGAAGAGATGGTGTGCAAAAATGGAACATGGCAGTCATTACCACTCTGCATTGGTCAGTAGCTATGACTTATTTTATAACATTCTTTCTTAAAATACTGAAGAGAACTAAAGTAAAGGGGGAGGATATTTTAAAAAAAAACTAAGGTTTAACATAAAAACTGTGAAGACATGACCCAAACAGTTTGTTTTTATTTTCCAGTGTAAAATTTTTGTCTATGCTTCACTATTACATTTCTGTTCTTCAAATAGTGAAAAGTCCATGTTCTCAGCCCCCTGAAATAGACCATGGAAAAATTAAATTACTCAGATCACCAGAAGAAAGGGGATACACAGCTGAGTCCAGCAGTTATGAACACGGCACTACACTCAGCTACGTTTGTGATGATGGATTTAGGATGGCTGAAAAGCATGGGGTAACCTGCCACCTGGGAAAGTGGAGTGCTCCACCTCGTTGTGTCGGTGAGAACAGCATGAAAATTCAATTCTGAATTTAGAACAAGTCTTTACTAATAATCTACTCTCATCAAAACCAGAAGAAAGAATTATTTAGTTTGGCACAGATAATCGTTCATATATTTTACCATAAATTTCTATTTGTATAATTCAAACAATCCTGCTTGTGTTAATTGTATTGATTGTTTTTATATATATATTTTTTTATTGAAAAAAAAAATCCCTGCTTCCTCCCAGCCTCCCATTTCCCTCCCCCTCCTCCCGCCCCTCTCCCCCTCCCCCCACTCCTCTCCCCCTCCCTCTCCAGTCTGAAGACCAGTCAGGGTTCCCTGCCCTGTGGAAAGTCCAGGGTCTTCTCCCCTCCATCCAGGTCTAGAAAGGTGAACATCCAAACTGGCTAGGCTCCCACAAAGCCAGAACATGAAGTAGGAACAAAACCCCATGCCATTGTCCTTGGCTTCTCATCAGCCCTCATTGTCTGCCATGTTCAGAGAGTCCGGTTTTATCCCATGCTTTTTCAGTCACAGTCCAGCTGGCCTTGGTTAGCTCCCAATAGATCAGCCCCACTGTCTCTGTGGATGGGCGCACCTCTCGTGGTCCTGACTTCCATGCTCATGTTCTCCCTCTTTTCTGCTCCTCATTGGGACTTTGGGAGCTTAGTCCGATGTTCCAGTGTGGGTCTCTGTCTCTATCTCCATCCATCGCTAGATGAAGGTTCTATGGTGATATGCAAGATATTCATCAGTATGGTTATAGGATAGGGTCATTTCAGGTTCCCTATCCTCAGCTGCCCAAGGAACTAACTGGGGACATCGCCCTGGGCACCTGGGCGCCACTCTAGGTTCATGTCTCTTACCAACCCTAAGGTGGTTCCCTTAATTAAGTTATGTGATTCCCTGCTCCTCTATCCAACCTTGTTTTATCCCCCCAGAGATGCAGGGCTGGTTCAACATGCGAAAATCTATCAATGTAATCCATCATATAAATAAACTGAAAGAAAAAAACCATATGATCGTTTCATTAGATGCTGAAAAAGCATTTGACAAAATTCAACATCCCTTTATGATAAAAGTCTTGGAGAGATTAGGGATACAAGGGTCATACCTAAATATAATAAAAGCTATTTACAGCAAGCCGACAGCTAATATCAAATTAAACAGAGAGAAACTCAAAGCCATCCAACTAAAATCAGGAACACGACAAGGATGTCCACTCTCCCCATACCCTCTCCCCATACCTCTTCAATATAGTGCTGGAAGTTCTAGCAATAGCAATGAGACAACAAAAGGGGATAAAGGGGATTCGAATTGGAAAGGAAGAAGTTAAACTTTCGTTATTTGCAGATGATATGATTGTGTACATAAGCGACCCCAAAAACTCCAGCAAAGAACTCCTACAGCTGATAAACACCTTTAGTAATGTGGCAGGATACAAGATCAACTCCAAAAAATCAGTCGCCCTCTTATACACAAATGATATGGAAGCAGAGAGGGAAATCAGAGAATCATCACCTTTCACGATAGCCACAAACAGCATAAAATATCTTGGGGTAACTCTAACCAAGGAAGTGAAAGATCTATTTGACAAGAACTTTAAGGCATTGAAGAAAGAAATTGAAGAGGATACCAGAAAATGGAAGGATCTCCCTTGCTCTTGGATTGGGAGGATCAACATAGTAAAAATGGCAATTCTACCAAAGGCTATGTATTGATTGTTTTGAAATCTACTTTTATTCTTTCATTTCTCCTTTTAAATATGATGCATAGTCTACTGACTTCACCTGCTCATGTGAGTTTTAGTGTGGTTGAAGTTGAAGGTGGACTTGGGATGCACTGTCCACCTCTTCTGTGATGGCACATCTTCCTTCTTAACATTTTCCTCTGTACACATAGAACTGCCATACACAAGTGAGTTTCTGAGTTAGTGCAATGTAGAATCATCTCACCCTTTTCCTCTCACTGTGTTATTTTTAGGACTTCCTTGTGGACCTCCACCTTCAATCCGTCATGGTATTGTGTCTAATGAACTAGACAGTTACCAACATGGAGAAGAGGTGACATACATTTGTTCTGAAGGCTTTGGAATTGATGGACCAGCACTTATTAAATGTATAGGAGGAAAGTGGCCCCATCCACCAGATTGCAAAAGTATAGTTTTATTTTCATTCTTTGCATAATAGATTATCTAATTCAACCTAACCATCCCTTCATATATTATATATCCAACAATTTCCTAAAGGCAAAACCAGAAATATTCTTTTTCTTTCAGGAACTTATTGTGACAGTCCACCCAAGTTTGAAAATGCCATACTCACAAGTCAGAAAAAAAAATCGTATAGGCCAGGTGAACGAGTGACATTCAAATGTGCACCTTTTTATCATATGAATGGATCCAACATTGTGACATGTGTTAATCGCACGTGGATTGGAAAGTTGGTATGCAAAGGTAGTTTGATGCACTTTCAATATGTTTTTATTATAGCTTTAGAGGACTGATAAAAATGTCTAGCAAAATGTAAAGTGGCATCCAAATTAATCTCTTCAGGAGGTAAATGTTCTACTTTTAGGGGTTGGAACTTTTTCTCAGGAAAAGCAGAGCACAGGATGGGTTGAATGTATAGAACTGCAATGAGAGAGAAGAAAATTAAAGCTATATGTGACTAACATAGCAATGAATTTCTGGGCCGTGATTTTGTAAAGCAATGGAATATTCAGATTAACATCCCCCAATCAAAAAAAAACAAAAATTACCATATGTTTCTGGGAAACTATTATAAGATATTACAAAGAATAGTCATTGACCACTCATGTTGTACAAGAACAGGGCATAACAGACCTGTTGTTTCAAAGGCACAAAGAGCCCTACCTTTAAAATGGTAGACAAACCTGTATGGGTTGAGCAATGGCCTTTCACAACAGTGATACTGTATTCTTTAGAGCAGCTAGTAAAAAGACAACTAAATATTCAACACATTGAAAAATCAACCAGTCCTTCATAATCTATATTTGTTGTTAAAATTATATCTAGAAATTAGGGAATGGTAACAGATCTAAGACATAGTAATAAGGTGATTCAGCTGATGGATTCACTATATTCTGTAATTTTTTCCTTCTTTGTTGCCTAATGAATTGCCTCTTATAGTTACTGATTTAAAAGATTGTTTCTTCACTATACCTTAATAAAACATGACAGAGAAAAATTTGCCTTCACAGTGCCTACTTACAATAATTCTCAGCATGCTAAGAGATATCTTTGGAAGATTATCCAAGAGGAAATGTTAAATAGTACCAAATGTTAAATAGTTAAATGCCAATATTTTGTATGGCAGCTGTTGGAATGTATCCATATGCAATTTCCTCAATCTATAGTTTACCATTACATGCACAACATTTTATTTTCTAACTCAAATGAAGGTACTTTAGAAAGAATGTTTGAAAAAGTAAAGAAAATTTTGTCGTGTTGGGGATTACAAATTACTCCTGAAAAAAAATACAAAGTAGAGATCCTATTAATTATTTAGGCTATAAAATAGGGTTATTAAAAGTTAGAACCCAAAAGCACAAATTAGGAGAGATCAATTGCAGACTCTTAATGGCTTCCAAATATTGCTAAGAGACATTTTCAATCTATGGCCCACTATTGTGATAAATACTAATGAACTGAATAATTTAAACAAAGTCTTAGATAGTGACAAGGTCTTAAATTGTCTCAGGAAATTATTAGCTGAAGCTGACAGAGAATTGGCTTTGGTAGAATAGAAATGACAGAAGGCACATGTGGATTGTGTGTATCTAAATCTTAACCACATTCTGGTCATAGTATTTTTTAAATATTCCCCTATAGGAATTTTAATGCAGAAAGAAGATATTATCTTATAATGGATCCTTTTACTACATAAACCAAATACAAAGTTTAAAGCTTATATGGAAATTATCTCTAAGTTAAATCTAAAAGGAAAATTGAGACTTTGTCAATTAACAGAAATAGACCCAGCAGAAATTATAGTACCTTGTAATAGTAATTAAATTGACAAACTATGTATAGAAAGTGAACCCTGGCAATGAGATTGTTGTAATTTTTGTTGAGATTAACAACAATATTCTAAGAGCAAGAGAATTCAACTATAAAGAGAACTAACTGGATCCTTCCTCACATTGTACAGGATATCCCAATAACTGAAAACTCTACATTCTATACTGACACAAATAAGTCAGGGAAGAGAGCCTACATATCATAAAATTTAAGTAAAGAGGATTAAAGTCCATATGATTCTGTTCAAATAACAGAATTAAATCCTATTTTCATGGTACTAAGGGATTTTGAAGAAACTCTAAACATAGTAATTTGCAATACGTGGAAAGAATTGTTTTGCATATTGAAAACATTGAATTTATACCAAATGATACAGAATTGATTTTATTATTTATTCAGTTACAAGATACAATCAGTATTAGGGATCATCCCATATATATAGCACATATCTGATTCCATAGGGGTCTGCCAGGTTCACTAGCACAAGGTATTGCAGAAATTGACCAATTATTGACTTAAAATAATATTGAAATGCAGGTTAGCACTTAGCCATCTATTACAGTTGAACCTGTAATCACATTAGGTATGTTTTCAAGGCCAAACAGATGAATTTTAACTAGACAGGTGATCTTCAAATACTTCAAAGATCTACAAAATATGGCATTTAAAATGTTTTAAAAAATAGATTTTTTATGACAATGAGACATGTCTTCTCTGGCAGCTCCAATCTATTTCAGAGATGATTATGGGCATTGAGGGAACTCCTCATGAAGTTTACTTTCTTGTGACAAAGTAAGACCCTGTGCAATAAAATGTCCCTCTCTCCAATGTTGACAGTGTACTGGCCTAATAAGACATGCAGGACACAGAAGACAGTGACTGCCAAGCCTTTTTAAGACAAGGGTGACAGCCCCTCAGAATATTCTACTTCATAGATAAGTCTGTCAGATATGCTAGGCCTGTAGGCCAAAGATAGATGCTCCAACAGTATAGAGAAAATTTGGGAGACTGTCCAGGCAACCAGAAGTTTCTGTCATTTCTCACATTTTTTGGAATTCACTTGCTTGCACTTTCTGCTTACTCAGTTAATATTATTTCCTTCTTAGGTCTCTGAGGTAGTTGAAGACTAGGTAGTTATAGTTACAGTTTTTGTTGTTTATGAGACTCAGAAAAGAAATTCACTAAAGAAATGTAAAGTGTATAAGGTTGAGAGATATCCAAAGATAGATTTTGACAGTAATATAAGTCATGATAAAATGTAAATTACATACAAGACTTTGGACTCATCAAGATAGACTAGTTAATGAAGTATTTTCTCTGAATTGGTCAAATGCAAATGGTCTAGACATTGCTGATGTACCTATTGTCTGTATATAGTGAATATCATTATTGTAATTATTGCATATAGTTTTTCTTCTATTAGTTATAGATATTTTTATTTTAGACAAAGGGGGAAATATAGTGATATTTTATTTGTGTTTTAATAAATAAAGTTTGCCTGAAGATTAGAGTGCAAATACAGGTCAGACAGTGGTAACACACACCTTTAATCCCAGCAGCCAAACTAGTTAACCATGGGGACTAGGCAGTGGTTGTGCACACTTTTCATATCAGCACTAGAGAGAAATATAAGGTAGAATATGATAGACCTTGCTCTATTTTCACTCTGGAGCTTTTGTAGAGGTAAGAGCCTTCTAGTGTTTGGATGTTTTGCTTTTCTGATCTTCAGCTAAACTCCAATATTTGTTTCCAGGTTTTTATTATTTAGACCAATCTGAATTTGAGCTACAGTTTTGTTTGCTTTTACAAGGCTATTGTTTGGTTCCACAGTAGTATTAGATCCCTGGCTATCTAGTCTCAGGTCTTGATCACCCAGGCAGTGTCAGATACGGGTTTTATCTCATGGAAGACCCCATAATTCATATTAGATATTTCTTGGTCAATCCAACAAACAAGGTATCTCCATTTTCCTATTGTACATTGCAGACAGAGTATCATTATAGATCAAGGATTTGTGACTGGGTTGGTGTATATATTTCCACTTTGGTAGTATGTCCAACCTATAGGACTGAAGGAGCTACATGTAGGTACCAGCTTGATTTTGTTATGTTCAGTGAGTTGTGAAGCCTTGCCTCCAGTTTAGGTGAAAAGACTTAGTCTTGACAACATCCCAGATGCTTTGAACATTCTCATGTGACCTCTTTGGGTATTAATTCAACTAGATGTAATCCAATCCTGGTACTGGAAACTTCATTTGATGACAGGAGTTGTCCACTGGCATTTTGTCTCCCCACAGTTTTGTTTATTTTATATGAACTGCCTTCATATATGTATGTATTTTAGGATTTAGTTTCTACTGTATTATATTTCTATAATAGCCCTCAAATGATACCTAGTTTTATTTGTTGTTCTCTGTATTCTGTTCCTTGTCTGCCCTTCTCCATTCATAACTTTATACACTATTTCACCGGATACTCCAGGTCTTTTGCTCTACACATAATCTCCCTTGTTCTATGGATTGTAGTTTAACTTTCATTGACTTAACAGCTAGTATCCAAATAAGCAAATATATACATGTTTGTCTTTCTGGGTCTGCATTTCCTGACTCAAATGATTCTTTTCTAGTTTCATCATTTTACCTATGTGTTTGCTGAATTCTTTTGTGTGTATGTGTGTGTGTTTGTATGTATGTAAATGTACCACATATTCTTTTTTTATTGATGTACCACATATTCTTTATCTATTTATTGGTTAAGAAATGCATTTGGAATCTTATGTGTTGGTTGAATAATCAAGATGAACAAACAGCTAATGATACTTTCTTTTTCTCTTCAGATAATTCCTGTGGGAATCCACCACATGTGGGAAATGCTACTATAGTAACAAGGGCAATGACTAAATATCCATCTGGTGAGAGAGTACGTTATGAATGTAATCAACCTTATCAACTAGTTGGGGAAGTAGAAGTGATGTGTAAAAATGGGATTTGGACAGAACCACCAAAATGCAAAGGTAGGCCATCATATTTCCCAATGCTTGCTTGCTATCTTTCTTTTTTCTCTCTTTCTTTTCTTTCTTTCTTTCTTTCTTTCTTTCTTTCTTTTTTGGTTTTTTTGAGACAGGGATTCCCTGTGCCAATAGAGTCTATTCTAGAACTTGGTTGGCTTTGAACTCACAGAGATCCACCTGCCTTTGCCTCCTGAGTGCTGGGAGTAAAGGCATGTGCCACCACCACCTGTCCCCAATGCTCATGTAATAATGTAGTTTTGTTATTGTATATTAGTGGAGATAAAGTGAAGTAATTTTCACGAGAAGCATTTTTCTAACTTTTCTGTTTTCTTTTAATAATGAAAATAGATTCTTCACTTATACAATACATCACTACTGGAATTTATTACATCCTTTCTACCAACTTCCCTTTCCTAATATATTTACTCTACTCCAGATCCACTCCCTCAAGTTTTCACTTCAGAAAAGAACAGGCCCTCAAGAGACAATAACCAAATAGGACAAAACAAGATACAATAGATAAGTCAAAACTACTCATATACAGGCTGTACAAGGTAACTCGATAGGTGGAAAAGAGTCCCAAGAGCATGCAAAAGAGTTAGGGATACAACCACCAACACTGGTAAAGTTCTAAGAAAACACTAAGCTAACAGCCATAAAATATATGCAGAGCACCTGCTGTACACATGAATGTTCTGTGTTTGCTGTTTCAGTCTCTGTGAGCCCTTGTGATCCCTGCTTAGTTTTCTCAATGGACCATACTTTCCTGATGTCCTTCAATCCTTCTTACTCGTAAAAACTTTCCTCCCAAGCTTCTGTAGGGTCCCCAAACTCCAAGGGAGAGATCCAATAGAGACCTGCAATTTAAACCAATAAAAGTGTGGCTGTAAGGCTCTGCACCCACGCCCATCTGTTCTTGGAAGAAGCCTCTCTGATGATAACTGGTCAAAGAACTGATCATATTTCCCTAGACTGTCTAGTCACTGGTTCCTGGTGATTTAAGTAGTGTGTTACAGATGTTCCCTAGAGATAGATCAGCCATTAAATGAAAAGATCACAACCAAAATGATAAGAAATATAAATAAAATGATACTGATAAAATTTTAATTCTTTTGGTGAATTTAATTAAGAATCATGGTAGAAATTTTTCATTAAAAATTCTATCAGATTTTAGGAACATTGCCACTCAGAAAAAAATTGTCAGTTTAAATATTAATCCTTTCATTTATTTATTAAATATTAAATGAATATAATACATTTATATGATGCTAGATAAAATTTTTTAAAATATTTTTAAATATTTGAAATTTGCAAATGAATAGTGTAATAAAATATCTTCATATAGTAAAATATAATTTTTCATTCCCTGCCCTTGCAATCTCATCCCAAAGTAAAATAACATAAAATTTAAAAGAAAGAAAAAAAATCTCAAAATCTCAACATAGAAGCTGTAGCATGGCACAGTGAGTCACTCTGTGTACTATTTATTCCACATATTATTACTTGTAAGTGTTCATTGAAAGGAGTCATTAATCTAGTTTGAGGCCGTTGACTTCTGGTAAACTATTGACACTGGGCCCTCCTTGGAACTCTTCTTAGATATGCTGTTGTTGCCCTGTGTCATGGAGATGCTGCAGCTTTGGATCCATAGGACTGGCCCCTTCATGTGCCTCTGCAGATTATAGATGGTATGGATATTAGGGTGGGTGAACTCATAGATCAGGTTTTGAGCCTGTGTGGTAGCTGCTTTGGTCAGCCCACCAGCTCTTCTTCATCCTCACCCCAGGGAGAGCTCTCCACCCTGCCCTGGCTAGCTTACCAAATGTTACAGGGAACAAGGGGCAGGGCTAGTTCTCCTTTCCTTACTCCCTCCAGCTGGCTCAGTCACACCTGCAAAAGCAGGGCCAGCCCTACTGTGCTGCCCAGGCAGGATGCAGGGACAAATAAATATACAGCTATTAAGAAGCAGGGCCAGCTTTCCCAATCTCAAGACCCATGGGGTTGGTTCCCCTGCCTGCCACATGTGATGATGGGCAAAGAGCAATGGGATTTCTTTAGTTCTTACATGTTGAATTCAAAGTTTGGGCATTCTCTAGGAGTACTTGTTGAGACTTAGTTTTATAAGAACAAAAATTTCCCAAATTACCTCTATTAGTCACTTACTATTGAATATGAACTCTGTATTATTAATGCATAAATTTACATCACTTCTATAGAGAAACTTTGACTGCCTAGTCCACCATTCAGATCATTCGCATGCGAAACAAGTGCTAGTATTGTTGATATGTCTGCTCTTTTGTCAGTTTGTGTTTTTGTTCTCTGATTATCAGTCTTATTTCTCCTTTCTTCCTTTTGTTTTGGAAGAATGGTTCTCAAGAATTTTATTTTGGCATGCATCTTTTCTTGGTTTTGAGTACACAATTTGAGGATGCTATCTCTAATTATTTCCTAACCAACTATTACCAAAATCACTCTAGGTAATTATATGCTTGCCTGTGGTGATATTTGGTATGCAATAATAAATAAAGCTTGCCTGAAGATCAGAGTGCAGAGCTAGCCACACTAGTTAGCCATAGAGGCCAGGCAGTGGTGGCACACAACTTTAATCCCAGCACTTGGGAAATGGAAACAGACAGATTTCTGTGAGTTTAAAGACACCCTGGAATACACGAGATTGATTCAGTCTAAAAGACAAACAGAGCTCATACCTTTGGTCTCAAATCTTGGTATCACATGCCTTTAATCCCAGCCCTACGGAGGTAGAGACAATAGTAATTTGGCCATGCAAAGAGAGGGCTATAGGGCCAGAGGAGACAGGTGCCCAGGGCATTCAGCATGAAGATTCATAGGCACAGGATTGCCCCTTTTGTCTGAAAATTCAGTAGAGGTAAAAATTATTGGCTGTCTCCTATACTTCTATGATCTTTAACTTTAACCTAATATCTGACTCCGGGTTTTTATTATTAAGACCAATTGGATTTTGTGCTACATTTTGTCCTCCTTTACTGATGCAGACATTTTATATTCCAAAGAAAAACTAGAAATTGTACTTATTTAAAATCTCTTTATGTTTCACATTTTTCATGTTTTACCTAAAGATTCCTTTAGGATTTACTGTTATATATCTTGAGCACCATTCTGAAAAGGTAGGTTTCATCTCAAACGTAAACATAATTTTATGAGCAGAAAAATTATCTAGTTTTTTACCAATTACTTTTCTTCTTAAGATTTGTTATTTTTGAGATGAATTCTGCTACTTCTTTTTATGAGGAATTCTCTATTAGAAATAAATCCTCTTTATTTTCTTTTATCTGATGTCTTCATTGATGTCAAATTTATTTATTCACAAGGCTAACACCATGGGACATAGAATTCAAGACTGACATTCAATTCTTTTCACCTCCTATAGACTCCATGGTGGTAGACGTGAAGTTAATTTCTTTTGGATTTTGATCCCCTGTGGCAGAGATTTCATAAGGCTGTTTTTCAAGATGTTTTCTTTAAGCGGTTTCAATACATGAATCTGCATGGATTTTTTTGGTACTTGTATAGTTTGAGTTTAATCAGCTCTAAAACATGTGCATGCTGCCTTATGGCCAATTTTTTTCATTTCCTTCCACACTAAAATATTTTGTTTGCATCTTTAACACTTGTTTTTCTTCTAAATAGTGTTGGTGTTCAGTTCAGTTTCATGATGCTCCTGTTGAGAACTTCTTCAACAGACAATATTAGTACTTGATTTCAGTCCTTCCCTGTGGCCTCAGCAGGACAATTAACAGTTCAGAACGGAAACAAATATCACACAACATCGTGCAGTTAACTAAGTCCTGAATCTCTTGACTAGAATTATCAATGTCTTCTCTCTTCCTATGTTGTTTATTAAACATATTATATCCAAGAATTCCCGTTGTAACTAGCAAAATTATAACATACAGATGCCTATAATTACCTCACCTCTATCAGGGACCAAGTATAACTTATTTACCTTCTGTAACTTAAAAGCTTTAAATTCCTGTCGATAAATATCTTTCTAAAAATGTTAATTAATATTAGGAATTTATAGAGCAATAAATAGTCCAGTGTCTTAAAAGAAAGAAACCCTCCCTGTCAACATTGGCATCTGTATGTTCAGAAGCTGTTTAAAACATTTACTGGCACTGGAAGTCTTTAGAACACACAAGCTTACTCAAGTTCAGTAAGTGCTTTAAATGAGTAGGAAGGAAGAATTTGTAACTCTAAGTTTATACAATTGAAATTTCTCCAAGCAAATATCCCTGTAGCCAGAAATCACTAAAGTCTTGTTTAGCACTGTACTTTCATTTCTTCTATTTAAATTTGTACTATGATTTCATCTCTCAGACAATCAAATGTTGTGTTCTTAGATCCAAGAGAAAAATGTGGGCCTCCTCCACCTATTAAGAATGGAGACATCATCTCCTTCAGATTACAAGTATATGATCCATTTACTTCAGTTGAATATCGGTGCCAGTCCGAGTACATACCTCAAGGCGAAACGAAAATAACATGCAGAAATGGAGAGTGGTCTGAGCCACCAAAATGTTTAAGTAAGTACCTTGTTCTTATAAATCACAGGAGATTCAGTTTTATGATACAGATATTTTTCTGTTAAAAAGAATATTCACAGATTAAAAGTATTCTTTTGCTTAGTGATTCACTGGCAATTATCAGCATGTGAGGAAAGTGAGATTATTAGATTCTTTTTTATATAAAGACAGTTGACAAATATAATTATGCAAGTTATTTTTATTGAGTTCTACTAACATGTGTTGATGTCCATAAATCTTGGTGCCAGCATATTTCCACACCTGTTGTGTCAGTTGATGTTCTGTTGCTTTAAAAAGACACCATGACCCTAGCAACTCAAAGAAAACTTATTTTATTGATCTTTCAGTTTCAGAAGCTTAGTTCATTATCATCATGTGTGAGGGCAGAGAGCATGGTGGCACACAGGCAGACATGGTGGCAGGAAAATAGCTGGCTCTGAAGGCAGTAGGAAGCTATAGACACTGGCCTGGCTTGGGCTTTTGAAATCTTGAAGTCTATCCCCAGAAACACACTTCTAACAAGGCTAGCCTACTCCAACAAAACTACAGCTCCAATCCTTGTCAGTCAGCACCACTCCATGATAAATATAGAAGCCTATGGAGTCTGCCTTACTTAGGGTTTCTATTGCTGTGATGAAACACCATGACCAAAGACAAGTTGGGGAGAAGGGAGTTGTATTTGTCTCTCACTTCCATATTGCTGCTCATTATCAAAGGAAGTCAGCATAGGAACTCAAGCAGGACAGCATCCTGGAGGCAAAAGCTGATTCAGAGGATGTGGAGGGGTGCTACTTACTGGCATACTCAACCTGGTTTCTTATAGAATTCACAACTGTCAGCCTGAGGATGGTGCCATATACCATTGCCTGGTTCTTCCCACATTGATTACTACTTGATAAAAAGCCTTACAGATGGACCTCATGGAGGCATTTCCTCAATTGAGCCTCATTCTTCTTCAATGATTCCAGCTTGTATCAAGAGTCAAGTTGACATACAAAACCAGTCAGTACAGAAGCCATTCTTATTCATATCACCACACCTGTATAAACTTTGCAGTAGTTAGATTATATCCCTCATATAAGCCCCCCTTTCCTTACACAAACTATCTAACTTATACTATTCACTGTCAGGCAGTCAAGAGGAATTTTAGTTTTTCTTTCCATTGTCTGAGAAAGAACATGAGGGACTTCTGTTTTTATGTTTGGCTCACATTACTTAATATCCTTCAATGCTTTTTCCTAATGAAAATAATAAAAATTATCTATAATGTCTGAACCATATTTCACATATAAATATGCCACATTGTCTTAATAAATTCACCAATTTGTGGGCACTCAGACAATTTTTCTATCTCAGTTACTATGACATAGAATGGTGCAATAAACATGTGCAGGTTGAATAGGTTGCTTTCATTTCTTCTGGATACATATCAGCAGAGGAACACAGGTATCATATATGGAAAATCAATTTTAGATTTTTATGAAATCTCCATATTATTCTCCATAGTAACTGCACAAATCCACATTCCCATTAAGTGCTGTTAATTTAATTTCCCATACAGACTCATTAGCATTTGTAATTTTTAAGGGTTCCTTTCTGCAGTGCCTGTAGTGACATTTCATTTGTATTTTAATAAATAAAGCTTCCCTGAATATCAGAAAAGTAAAACAGCCGCCCTGACCAGCCTTTCAGATCAGGCAGCACTGACACACACCTTTAATCCCAGTAGCCACACTAGCTTCCCATTGAAAACCGGAGGTAGTGGTGTACACTCTTAATGCCAGAACTACAGAGGATAAAATGGGAAAAGACAGCTCTCAGACACAGTTTCATTCTGAGATTCTTGGAGGCAGGATCACCATTTCAGACTGATGTACAGGTAAGAGTCAGTGGCTGTGTGTTTTGCTTTTCTGACTTTCAGGTTGAACCCCAGTTTCTCTCTCTGAGTTATTAATTGAGCATCATATGCTATTCTACCTAGGTGATAAGGTAGAATAATCTCATTGAAACTTTATTAGGCAGTCAAATGATGGCAAATGATATTATTTTCCCCCTCAACCACATATATATTTATTCCTTTCAGAAGTGTCTCTTCATTGCCATATCTTTGTTTGCAAAAGTATTTTATCTTTCTTTCTCATTTGTTTTTTGTTTTGTTTTGTTTTTGTTTCTTTGGTTGGTTGGTTTTTGGTTTTTCAAGGCATGGGTCTGTACATAACTTTGAAGCCTATCCTGGAACTTGCTCTGTAAACCAGGCTGGCCTCAACCTCACAGAGATTTGCCTGTCTCTCCTCCTGAGTTTAAAGGTTTAAAGGCATACAATACCACTGCCCGCTGGTGTATTTTCAATTTCATATATATTCTTTTTTTTTTATTTTTTATTTATTTTTATTAAAGATTTCTGTCTCTTCCCCACCTCCGCCTCCCCTTTCCCTCCCCCTCCCCCAATCAAGTCCCCCGTGCCTCGTAAGCCCAAAGAGCAGTCAGGGTTGCCTGCCCTGTGGTAAGTCCAAGGACCATCCACCTCCATCCAGGTCTAATAAGGTGATCATCCAAACTGCCTAGGCTCCCACAAAGCCAATAGGTGCAGTAGGAACAAAAACCCATTGCCATTGTTCTTGAGGTCTCAGTAGTCCTCATTGTCCACTATGTTCAGCAAGACCGGTTTTATCCCAGGCTTTTTCAGACCCAGGCCAGCTGGCCTTGGTGAGTTCCCAAAAGAACATCCCCATTGTCTTATTGTGTGGGTGTACCTCTCGCGGTCCTGAGTTCCTTGCTCATGCTCTCTCTCCTTCTGCTCCTGATTTGGACCTTGAGATTTCAGTCCGGTGCTCCAATGAGGGTCTCTGTCTCTGACTCTGTCTCCTTTCATCGCCTGATGAAGGTTAATATTCAGGAGGATGCCTATATGTTTTTCTTTGGGTTCTCCTTCTTATTTAGCTTCTCTTAGAACCTGAGTTATAGGCTCAATGTCCTTTATTTATGGCTAGAAACCAAATATGAGTGAGTACATCCCATGTTCCTCTTTTTGGGTCTGGCTTACCTCACTCAGGATAGTGTTTTCTATTTCCATCCATTTGCCTGCAAACTTCAAGAAGTCCTTGTTTTTTACTGC